>JAZEWT010000010.1:9164947-9176691 GCA_036362905.1 Mordacia mordax
GCCCGGGCTGGGGTCTAGCCTCAGTAATCTGTGGTTGGGAGCCCGGGCTGGGGTGGGGCGGGGGGGAGCGGGTGTTATGAGGAGTGGGAGAAGAACCTTGTGCACGTAAGTGGACGCTTTCGGCGCGACGGCTTAAAAATAAAAACCCATAAATCTGTATTCGTCTATGAATCGGTGCAGCATCACCGTCGCCATCGTTATCATGTCCCTCCAGGACCTGCGCCACAGCTCGAGGCGATGGGGTGGATAGCAGCTCAAAAAAGTGAGATTTCTCCAGTCCTCTGAGCATTGTCCTGACATTGGGACCCTGAAGAGGGGGCCCTCGAGTGGGATTGGGGGTGGGGGCGGGATCGTGGGTGGAAGGGTTGCGGCACGGCCACCAGTCGATTGGGCGATCGCCGTGCCACACAACTGAGAGCCACCACCTTAGCCATTGCACGGGGACTTGACGCCCTGGGAGCTGCTCTTGGGGAGCGGTGGCGCAGCGGTTCGCTCGCTGGGCTACAAACCCGGCGACCCGAGTTCGAATCCCGCTCACGGCGAATAACAGTGACGATTTTCTGAACTGGTCCTGGGCCTCCCCTAGGTCGACTCAGCCTCAAATGAATACCGAGTGCATTGTGTAAACATTGCCACTAGGGAGACAAAGGCGGCCGAGCGTGGTGCTGGTCACCCATCCCCTCGTGTTCAGTGTCGACGTTCATAGGTGCTCGCTAACAGCACTTGACCCGACAGCCTGTTGAGGCTATACAGAGGCTATGAGTCTTGTTTTTGTTGCGACGAGAAATGTTTACCCAAACAATTACAGAACAGAACAAGATTGAAAGCAATAATGATTTATTCCATTTAAAAACGCTGAACAACAAATACAATCAGCAGTGGAACACATATAGCCTTTATATGGCGATATAAGTGGTCAGAAAAAATCAAGATAAAAGCGCCAGGGAATTAATCAATTATTATACGCAATATAGAATTAATGAGCATTGATAAACTGCTACCGAACAAAATATTAAAAACAGACTACGTCAATAGAAATTCGTGGCTTAAACCATAATAATTAGTGGTAGTTAATGTAAATTAACTCTGTGTTAATGATGCTGTTGGCATGAATGATTGCTACTGAGTGAGCGCTGTGCATGTTAATTATCCGAGGCAGATCATCATCATGTGCCGCAAGGTTCTGTATTCAACGTAAAATGCGGGTTCTTGTTTTGGAAGTGTATTCTAAATTCTGACCTTTGGAGAATTTTTTTCTCTCCATATGTTGCATTGTAGTCAAGCCCTTTACGGATATGGTTTAGCATCACCGGTCTTAACCAGTGGGTCACGACCCATCAGTTGGCCACGAGCGCCACTCAGTGGGTCCGTGGAGACCAGACCTAGGTGGGACAAGCGGGCCTTGAGGTGCAGAAGATTGAGCACCCCTGGCAAGCTGACGGGCTAGCGGGCAGCTGTCGGACGTGTTTGCTTGTCGTTCAGGTTCATGTCCCGACGGTGCGCCGCCACATGCACCGAGAGCTTCTTTCGGTCCACGAGGCCAGCGCCCATCATCACTCGGAACCGCGGAAACTCGCAGCGTGCGGGGGCGAAACGACGGACATCGCTCCCAACAGCACGGTCCGACCGGTAAGCCCGTCTTGAGAGTGGTGCGGCGCAGCGGCAGTGCCGCGCGCGGTGAAGCCTTCACCCCGTCGCCGCTCCCTGCAGTCACGCTCGTATCCATTTTTAGCTTTATCTCAGTGGCCCGAAGCCAAAACACGAGTGATTTTATGTCTGTATTGTAATGCCTTTGCCGCTGTGTGTGCGCGCGCGTGTGAAGCGGCTTCACAGGGGCATTAGATGCAGAGAGCCAAGAGATGAATCCAGACGCACGCATATGTTTGAACATGTGTGTACACGTGTGCGTGCGAATGTTGTGAACCTTTTCTGGGCCCATTCCCTAGGTCGACTCAGCCTCAAATGAGTACCTGGTGCGGTGTATGATCATCGCCGGACATGGCGCCTGCCTTACAAGCCCGGCGACCGCAGTTAGCTTCCTGCTCAAGGCCAATGCCAGTGTAGATTTTCTGAACTGATTCTGGGCCTCTCCTAGGTCGACTCGGCCTCAAATGAGTACCTGGTGCGATGTGTAAACGCCGCCACTCGGGAAACAAAAACGTGGCCAAGTGTGGTGCTCTCCACCCACCCTCCCGTGTGCCGTGCCAACATTCATAGGCGCTCACTAACAGCGCCTGACCCTACAGTCCGTAAAGCCCAATGTCTTTGTCCATGTCCCTCTGAAATACAGACTTTATTTTGAATCCAAATACATATTTTTACCAACCTCAAAGTATTCGGCGGGAGGATCACGGGTGTGCCACTGATCGTGGTCAGCGGGTCAGCGGGTCAGCGGGGCAGCGGGGGAGAGGGAGCAGCCGGGCGAGTGAGACAGGGATTAGGTGGGAGCGCCGTGCTCTTACTCCGTGTGCCGGTAGAACAACGGTCGAGCCCTCTGTGCCTTAACCTCGCTCACCAAAAAACAAGTCGCTCGCATAAGCTGGCCGTTCCCATAACGCTCGCTCTGCTCGCCGTCCGCAGCGTTGAGGGTTTTCGGTTCGATTCCCGCGTCGGGCGATTTCCTGTGTGGAGACAGTATGCTCTCCCCTTGTTCTGCATGGATTCCCTCGAGGTGCTCGTGCCGCTGGTGGTCGGTAACACGTCACTATATAAAATTCAACTTTACCATCACTGTCGATCGTCAGCCACGATCAGTCCACTGCTTGATGGAGCCTCCTCCGGTGGACTCTCCCGGACCCCATCTCACAAAATCTAATCCCTGCACACAACACTGATGTCAGGTTCAGGGTTGACTGCTGTCGTCCGACCTTACGTGACATCGTCTGTGAAGTCACTCACGCCGTCTCAGGATTCGCCAGAGCGATACCCGCATCGCGAGCTTCAGATTTGATAACGATTGTTTGTGATGGAGGTTTTCACCGCTCGATGCGTGATGATTGCTTCGAAAAACTGCTCTCTCGGGACAGCCGCGTCGATCGCTCCCTCTCTCCCCATCGAGAGAGGGAGCGATCGGAAAGCTGCTCTCTCGGGGCGCGGCTGTCCTGAGAGAGCAGCTTTTCGAAGCAATCTTCAATGATTGTTTAATCGCTGCGGCGTCGGTCCACGCCTGTCAAGCGTTCGCTCTGCATGGGCGTTGTTCACAGCCTCTACGGTTCCCCGGGCTGCTCGTGTCTGCCAACTACAAATTTATTCCAACGCAAACGACCAATTTAATATGATGACTAAATTGAAACGCGTCGTGAATGTCATTTAACTTTCGCGCAGCCCATTCGGAGTAAATGCAACGTAAACGCACCGAAGTTGCTTTCGTGAGTAATATGGGTCTTCCCGACGGGAGCGATATAATGGTGATATAAAATATATATGTGCATTTGTGTTGACATTTGTACAACTTAAAGCGAAGTGTTTTCTGGTGCTCGTGGAGTCTCCCGGCGAGTGGTGAATTGCGACTATAGCACAGGGACGATTTGGGTGCCTTCCACTGGGGTGCATTGTCTTTGTGGCGATCGCAAAGCTCCTTGGAATGATTCAGTTTCCTCCTCTGAGAGCTCCCTAAGTCGTGCGCGACTTCCTCTCGCGCATTCCGCTAAATTCTACGCGCTCGGCTTCTGCTGTCCATTGTTTCACGTCGTCATCACGGTTATCACTGCCTGCTTCATCCCGTGGGGTGGGGGGGTGGTGGCACAGTCTATCCCAGCAGACACAGGGCACAAGGCAGAGCCGTGCTCTGGATAGGATACCAGTCCATCACAGGACATGGCGGTAATTTTAACAGTAGACCAATTCACTTGGACAGCTTGTTTATTGACGGTGGGAAGAAACCGGAGTACACGGCGAAAACCCACGTGGGCACGGTGGGAATTTGAAAACGCGAAACAGAATAGTTCCCAATCCCGAAATCGGATGTTCTGGCTGTGAAGCAGTAGTGCAATCCACTGAGCCAGCAAGCTGCCCGGTCAGTGAATATCGCGTAACAACATTTACTTTGTACGAAATTAAATTCAAGCCAATCGTCGATGCTCCACATGACTAAGGCCCCAATACGTCATGCTTTTCTTCGGGGGATTTTCATCTACGGCAAAACATTGCTGTCAGGAGCTGCTCTTTCAGGATAGCCGTGTCGAGGGATCCCCCTCCTTGACTTTTTGCCAACCACGCTAGAGGCATCAACGGGCGAATGAAAACCTTGATCAATAAGTACACGAGCTGAAATGAAATGTGCCAAAAATACGAAATATTTAAGACAAGGAAAATATTCAAATCAGAAAATCATCCTCAGTGCGTCGGGACAAGACAGATGCCGGCTCACGATATCCCGCTCACACCCGCCGCTCCCTCACTCGCCGCTCATAATTTTAACATCGATTTGTATATGAAGCACGGGGCAGTGGCGTTGTCATGAGAGGCCTCAACATTTGTGCGAGAGCCGTGATTTCCCCGGGAGAGGTCGGACAGCGACGGGCGCGACGGCGTGAACAGCTGCGCACATCTCATTTAGGTGAGGAGGCCAAAGCCTCTACGACGTCGTCGGTATTTCCGTGAGCATCCCAGCGCGGCAGGTTTACACACCTAACGGCGCGTCGGGAATTGACACGGCGGATACAATGTCAGTGGTTGTTTTCAGCGGCAGCAGCGGTGTCCGAGGTGACAGCTGAGCGGTGGAATTTTTTGATTCGCAGCGGGAAGGTGGTGAATTTACACGAGTTCATGTTTCCGCCCTAAAAAACAACTACAGGTAACAGTATGAATCGGACATTTAACTGAATCTTATGAACGACTCGGCAGGCACTCCAGAAATCACAGGCGTTTGAAAAGACAATGGACCAAAGGAAATTCTTTCAAAGGACTCGCGGGAAGGACCTGGGAAATGAGAAGGAATGACAAAAGATGAAAGGAATGCGGACATGGCAGTGAACTGCGGTTGACAGACGACAGCGCACAGCGCGTTCGTCGTTCACTCAGTCTCAGAACGCCTGAGGATGCCTCCCAACGTGGGAGGCATAACGTCGCGAAGGATAGAGAAGGGGCGCTCGACACGGCTAGCGCGAAAGAACAGCTTTGGAAAGTTAGTATCATTTCCGTACTTCAATCATTACTGTATTATCATTAGAGTAAGGACCGACCTGTGGTAAATGACCAATGGTGGTCCAAGTAATCGCAGGTAATAAGGACACGTTATACATTTTCACATGAAAACAAAAATATCAGTGATTTCTTACTCAAGTTCTTAAAAAAAAAAAATATATATACAATTTATAACGAGTGGCACACATTCAGTGTCGAGAGAGAATGACTCGGAGGAGTGAGGGAACCACGGAGAGGTGAGGGGGAACGCAGCCACGTGGTCAGCCATTACCAGCATTTGCCAGACACTGTGTCCTGCAGCAGCATGGGGTTTTTTTTACTGCAGGAGGAAACCGGAGTGCCCGGCGAAAACCCACGCGGACACGGGGAGAACATGCAAACTCCACACAGAAAGGTACCCGAGCCGAGATTCGAACCCGGGCCCTTCTTGCTGTGAAGCGACAGCTCTACCCACTGGGCCACTGTGCTGCCCGTTTATGTTGTTATTGGTCAATTATTTGGTACTCATGTCTCAGCTCTGGAGGAATGATGGACCGAGTCAACCCCCAACCAGACCTTGAACTCGCAAACGTCTGATTGTCATTGAGCCACCTGGCCAGATGATTTTCGGATCAATTCGCGAAATCTAAAAATGTTCAGTTGGAGATCACCACCCCCTGAGCGTGCTCGTTTTGTTGTTGCCGCTGATTGTGGGCAGGAGGGCAGTGGTGACAGGGAACAGCTGGATGAGATGGGGTCAGGGTCGGAGGGCGGCTGGTAGAACAATGATCCAGCCTTCTGTGTCAAAACTTTGCTCACCACAACCGCATAGCTTGCACAAGTCCAGTTCCTAAAACTCTTGTGATAGGCTTATCCCATCGGGCCAAAGTTTAGCCTCGCGGTGCCTCCAGTGTGGCAGACGGAACATTGCGAAAGACGGAGGAGGAACGCTCGACGCGGCTATCCAGAAAGAGCAGCTCTCGACATTAGTTCTTGTACATCAAGCCATGATAACCTACATCAGAGCAGTTCCCAAAAATTTTTGCAACTCTGGAATTGTCTATTTTGGGATTCCTTCGAAAACTGCTCCTGCTCGTCCTTAATTGCGTATTTTTTTTGTGTGACGAGAGGTCTCTTCTGCGACAGTGTAGTGGTAACCTCTGCCACCGCCACTGGGATTCGGCCTTGGCACGCTACCAGGGTCCCGTAGATCACACGCACGTTATTTCACAATCCATCAAATGGCGGCTTCTGGCGCGAGTGCAACGGCCTGAAACCTCATTAGCCCTGGCCGCCCGCTCGTTGGCTTCGTAACGCAGCGCTGAATTCCGGGTTTGCGCCACCGCCGCAGCCGCCGCGTACGGTGGGAGAGCGTGAGGAATGGAGCCGCGCGGAGATGGAAGGGGAATTGGAAATTGGATTCTATCGGTTGCTAGCGGTTGCTAGCGGTTGCTAGAATCCAATTTGGAATTTGGCAAAGTTCAGCCTCAGTCGACATTTCCAGCCCGATTGCCATGCATAATACATGAATTATGCCCAACGAGGTAACGTATCGGGTTAGTGATTTTCCTTATTTTTTAGCACGTGCTCGTGTGTATTATTCATAGTCGGCCAACAATAGGTGATTGCAACTTCTTAACACTGCGATTTAATGCGTGATTCTGCATGCAAACCTCGAAGACCAATCCAATAGATCGCCGACATTTTACAACTTCGTGGCCAAAGAGTCAAAGATTAATGTGGTGGGAGCGGTGGCAGAGCGGTTATCGCGCTTCATTACGATCCGCCAGGTGATCCGAGTTCGAATCCCAGTCGCAGTTGGCGAGCGCCGACGGTTATCGCGCTTCATTACGATCCGCCAGGTGATCCGAGTTCGATTCCCAGTCGCAGTTGGCGAGCGCCGATTCATCGCGAAACCGGTTCTCGCACTCTTATTTTAGCCAACCCACACTGACCTGACCAGCATGGTTAAGTGTGGTCAAACCAACCCTTCGCAAACTAACCGGACAGTAAGGGAGACCTTCCGCCAAATCATCGATGCCTCCATTTTCCTGGCTGGCTGCTGTCGGGCTCCTCTCCACCTCTACCCCAGCAGTAATTATTCTTAATGGCTGTGGGCCATTGCTGGGTGACTGGCCACACCAGATTTTCCGTGTAGTGAATAAATGTTGAATTGCAGTGAACGTGCTCGGAAGACATTTAATTTTAATAATTATAGCGACAGAAATGAGATGTAAATAATGAATGCAGGGGCCCCATGCGGTTCATTTAACCTTTACAGTTCCGCCTCTAGGAATGTGATTAAAATACTAGAAATTTAGAAAAAAAACTTCACAATAATAGTAATAATTGCATTTATAGAGGGCTTTTCACCCAAGGGTTATAAAGCGCTTCACAGAGCTGCGGAGAGATCGGCACGTTAGTAACGACGACACCAGAACGGAAAATCAGCAGCAAAAACAGTTTTTTGGTTTTTTTTTTTAATATACAATACAGAGTATTTTGGCATTTCAGTTGAACCGAAGACACTCTTGTCAAACTAGGTACACGTGAAGCGCGCGGGAGGCATTGGGAGGGATGGAGGTTGCGTCGGTTTACCTTTGAACAATCACACTTGATAAGGAATTGTTGAACACAAGGGGTTCTTTGGTCTCGGTGATGAAGGTCATTCGTATCAATTCAGATTATAATTATGAAATGCCAAGTGGCCCGGACAAAGCTGCTCTGCACCGCACTGCCATCACACGAGATTCTCTATCGCATGTTGCTCACTTGTTTTTAACAGAGGGAAGCTATTGCATGGCACCAGATGGACGTAGAGATTTTACGATTTTACTAATGGCACGGGTGCCTGATGATGCTGAATGTAATTGTCAGCGAAACGTCGTGTGCATCTTTCTTTGTAAAATATTGTGGGGTCGCTTTTCAACACACCCGTGTGCTGAGATAGTGAAGGAATTTGCGCGTTTTCTGTTCACGTGACAACCCCTTACTGATTGGCCGTGTCGGGTGGTGGAGGGTTAAACGACACTAATTTATAATTTTCTACGTGACCTGACCCAAAAATTAATTTGATCGATAATATTGGTCACGAAAGCCTTCGAATTAATGTAAAGAACACAATACAGTTTATTCAACACATCCTAATTTATATGCATGCCTGATTTAACTTTTCACGTGGCCTGAAGATGCACCTAGCCTGGCACAAGCGCTGTGGCGACGTCACCGCCATTTCGTGGTGGACGATGGTTGTTTTTGTTTTGTTAAGGCCGCACTGAGGATAGCAGCTTTGAATCCTTCAACGACACATATTGCATATACGGAAAGCCGAGGATTTTAAATCTTATTTCAGCTTTAATCCCACTCATTGATCACTCTCCTCAAGAGCTAATGCTATTTCAGCTTTAAATTCGGACTTTTTCACTACAGCATTAACCCTCTAAAGCACTCTCTTGTATTTTTCATGACGTCAGCAGAACACGTTACACGCTTGGAACAAAATATTTTCCGTAGAGTGGGTATTTTGCTAGTACACACATACACATGTAACATACGTGTAGAGCGAACATACAAATAGTGCAGGACACGCACAGTGATCCCCCTTATAACCTTAAGAGAATGTAGGGTCAAGTGCTTTTAGCGAGCATCTATAAAGGCCAGCACGGCACACAATTTGGTGGATAGCCAGTACCACGCCCGGCCACCTTTGTCTTCCTAGCGGAAAATGTTTGTACACCGGAACAGGTACTCATTTGAGCCTGAGTCGAACTAGGAGAACCACTGGGCTGGTTCAGAAAACCGTCACTGGTGGCAGTCGTGAGCGGGAATCGAACTTGGGTCATAACCGGGTTCATAGCGCAGCGCACAAACCGTAGCACGACAGCGCGCACAGACGCGCATGCACACAAGCGCGCACACAGACGCACACACGTAGCCTGTGGGCTGTCTACCCAGTCGTGACATCTGCGCCTCTGCACACAGTAAGTCCTGCCCGTGGCGGTTCGTCTTCCCGGCTCAGGCGATTTCCTGTGTGGAGAGTGTGTGTTCTCCCCTTGTTCTGCATGGATTTCTTGCAGGTTCTCCAGTTTCCTCTTAGAACAAATACACTCGTCAATCGATTGGTCAATGACAGCATAATGTAACAGGAAGCGGTATCTGGTGTGTTGGCGCCCGCTGACCACCTTCTCCTTCCTTCTCGCCGTGTCCACGTTTCGTCCGTTACCAGGCACGGCATTTGTGTGAGTTACTAAATATATTCTTATTATTAGGCGCGCGGCGATGCACAAAGATGCAGCAACGCGCAGACGATATGTGCAACGCACAGACTCGCCGCCGAATCAGCGGCTAATCTCGCGGCTCTCTCAAAGCAGATCGGCAGCACGGCGGGCGGTGCCGGCGGGACGCAGACCCGATTAAGAAGGGGTCAAGTCCCTGTCGGGGTAATAAACACCGCGCCATTGTGCCGCGTAATGAGTTCGAGCGATCGAGACCAGGCGATGCGACGGCCGCTTACGCAATCGTGCCGCCGCCGCGCCTCCCGCCGCCGCCGCTGCCGCCGCTGCCACCGCCTCCACCGCCAGTTCGTGACCGCCGAGAGCTCGGAGGGAGCCGCTCGATATTCCGTCCGTCCCATCGCTCGGCTCTCATCGGATCAGCTACCGCCAAGATGGCGTTTGGGACTGCTCTTTCGCGATGGCCGTGTTGGTGAGGAACCCTCGATGTGCCCCCAGAAGAGCGACTCTTGCGAGCAATTCTCATACGTGGAGGTTGTGAAAAAATAACAAAATTTGCATTTCTAAAGGGCCTTTCACCCGAGGGCCATTAAAGCGCTGCACTGAGCCGTGGAGAGAAACGGCATGTCAACAACAACATCTGAATAGCTCATTTGAATGAAATAATGACTGAATGAATGAAAGAAAGACACAAATACATCATTACAGCGACAAGTCGCCCACACTGGAACAGGGAAAGTGATCGAGTGGCTGAGGTGGTCAGAGCAATGGTGTTGCCGTTGAGTGAGCAGACGGTGCAACTGCACTGCTCCCCACGGTTCAGAGAGGAGGTGGCCCACGCACAAGGGTGGCCCACGCACAAGGGTAGAGAGAGTGAGTGCGGGCATTTGAGAGGAGAGGGCCAACTTCATTCGTTGCACCAGCACCCATACCGATCACACCATTGCTGGATTAGAGCACTGAACTTGGCAATACTGAGATCCAGTGGCCACAAGCTTAGTGGTGCCATTCCATGCCGACAATGCCAGTCACATTCTCGAGGCTAACGAATAAATAAAGAGTCCTCCTAGATGCCAATTTTTCCAAATTTGGATTTTTACTTCTTTCGACTAAAATCCCAGCTCCAAGACTCGTTCATTCCTTGTCAGTACCTGCTTAATCCTGTACAGGGTCGCAGTGAGCTGGCGCCTATCCTGGTAGAAACATGGCGCTATACCCAGATGGGATGCCTGTTAATTTTAGAACCAAGTGCAAATTAGTGAAGCCAACGTACCGAGGCAGAATGTCTTTTGACTGTGGGAGGAGAGTGGAGTTCTCAGTGAAAACCCACGCGGACGGGGGATACCTGCAACTTACAAACAGAAAAACACCAGAGCCAGGAATCGAATCTTGGTCCATCTTGTTGTGAAGCTGCAGTGCCACTCACTGTGTTACAATGCCGCCACAGCTCCAAGACTCTATATATATTTTGTACGTGCCTTTGCACACCCGTGAAAACGGACGTTGCAGACAAATGCTTCCACGACAGGATCTCAGACGTGCCTCTGCGTTATCGCCATCCACGGCTCCCTCTGCCGAACGCGGATCGACGTGCGGTGCGAGAACCGTGATGGACGGGACAGGCAGGGAGCAAATCGGAAGGAAGCCGACTACATCGAAGGGATCGGCGGCGATAAAATGAAGCGTGGACGCGAACCACGGTGGCACTTTGCCTTGGATTAAATTAATTGGGCCCATTAATAATTAAAGCCCGCTCGGTACATCTCGTTCCTTCTCATCGCACGGGGGACATTCACGCTGAGAGTGACAGTTGACGCCCGGCATCGTCGACAGCCCGGCGTGCATGGCGTTGCGCCATCACGTCCGTCTGTTCGTCCCGTCTTCACCCCGGTTTTGTTCGACGAGGCGATTTTGTTTTCTCTGCACGGCGTCTCGAGTTTATTTTTTTTTGCCGTGACTGACGGTCGAGACTAACGACGGAATGGCAGCCGAAGGAGGGAAGCGCTGCCCGAGTGTTACGTCCGTCGTGCAGATTGCGCGATCAAATCCACGTTATCCGCCTCCGCAGTGGCTGCATTACAGTCCACGCGCATAGCGCATAAGCAGAGAGCAGACCGATATCAAACGTGTTAAATATCTGCTTCTTTGCACACAGTCATTGGTGACCAATCTAAGACCACGAGCTCGCACTTGAGAACCAGGTCCAATCCTCGGTGGCTGAGACCCGAAATCGAACCCACGTTTTGATTCGTGCTGGCTCAGTGCTCACGCACGGTATTGTGCCCCTGAGCCACAGGGCCAAATGTGCACCGATCGATTATAAACAACTACCTTGTCGCAGTAGGATCCGGTCAGCTGGCACCGCCTCGTCTGCGGTGGACTGTCACC
>JAZEWT010000010.1:9189344-9203860 GCA_036362905.1 Mordacia mordax
CACCTGTAGATTTGTCCGCGCGTCTGTAGATAGATTTGTCTGCGCGCCTGTAGATAGATTTGTCCGTGCGTCTCTCGGTTTTTCCGCGCGCCTGTAGATTTGTCCGTCCGCCTGAAAATAGATTTGTCCGCGCGCCTATAGATAGATTTGTCCGCGCACCTGTAGATAGATTTGTCTGTGTGTCTCTCGATTTTTCCGCTCGCCTGTAGGTTTGTCTGTGCGCCTGAAAATAGATTTGTCCGCGCGCCTGTAGATAGATTTGTCCGCGCGTCTGTCGATTTTTCCACGCGCCTGTAGATTTGTCCGAAGGCCTGTAGATAGATTTGTCCGTGCACCTGTAGATAGATTTGTCTGTGTGTCTCTCGATTTTTCCGCGCGCCTGTAGGTTTGTCTGTACGCCTGAAAATAGATTTGTCTGCGCGCCTGTAGATAGATTTGTCCGCGCGTCTGTCGATTTTTCCACGCGCCTGTAGATTTGTCCGAAGGCCTGTAGATAGATTTGTCCATGCGCCTGTAGATAGCTTTGTCCATGCGCCTGTAGATAGATTTGTGCGTGCGTCCATAGATTTGTCCACGCATCTGTCGATTTGTCAGCACGCCTCTGGATAGATTTGTCCGCGCACCTGTAGATAGATTTGTCCGTGCGTCTGTAGATAGATTTGTCCGTGCGTCTGTCGATTTGTCCGCGCACCTGTAGGTTTGTCCACACGCCTGTAGACAGATTTGCCCATGCGTTTGTAGATTTGTCCGTGCGTCTGTCGATTTGTCCGTTGCGCCTGTAGATTTGTCCGCACGCCTGCAGATAGATTTGTCCGTGCGCCTGTAGATTTGTCCGCACGCCTGTAGATTTGTCTGCACGCCTGCAGATAGATTTGTCCGTGCGTCTGTGACATTTGTCCGCGCGCTTGTAGATTTGTCCACGCGTCTGTCGATTTGTCCGCGTGCCTGTAGATTTGTCCGTGAGCGCGCGCGTGCCGACTGTACGGGGCGTGAGTGTGAACCCACCTCGTGCACCCCACGCAGCACGGCCAGCGTACCTCGCACTGCAGATAGGAACGCCGTGGGGTTCTTTTATTTTGCTTTTCGTTATTTCGCGTTGACGGGCGGCGAGGCGGCGCAGTAGGTTTCGCTGTCGCCTCTCAGCAAGAAGGGCCCAGGTTCGATTCCTGGCTCGGGTCCCTTTCTGTGTGGAGTTTGCGAGTTTTCTCTCTCCCCGTGTCCGTGTGCGTGTGTGCCAGGTACTCCGATTTTCTCCCACCGTCCGAATACCCGCTGCTGCCTAGGTTTATTGTCCTGCTGAGTACATTGGCCCAAGTGCCCTGCGATGTACTAGCATCACTTCCTGGGTATAGCCCCGCCTTGAGCCCTTTGTCTGCCGCGATAGGCTCCGGCCCCCCACAACCCTATGCATCATTTAGCGGGTATTAATAATGATACTGAGGTACCGCGATCTCAGCCTCTATCAGAATGTTTACAAACTACCGTCAAATATACAGCGGTGGCGCAGCGATTAATGCATTGCGGTACCGATCCAGGCGACCCGAGCTCGATTCTCGGCCATGGCTTTAATTGGGGAACAGCGGTGCAGGGAACAAGTCCTGGGCCTCCACTGGTATGGAAACTTCAGTACTAGGGAGACAAAGGTGGCCAGGCGTAGTAATGTTCACAACGAGTGCTTGTACCATGATCCCACGGGCTCTGTGACACTCGAGTTGCAACAGACGTTCATAGTAAGCTTCCCGTAAAATCGTGAATTAAGCATTAGCAGTTATCCCAGAACCTTATTACCACGCGAGCCAGAACAGTGTCACGCGTGTCCAAAACTGTGCCACTCGGCATCAATACACCACGGGTTTACGGGAAACACATTGTCATATACGGGTGGCACGGTGGCCCAGTAGGTAGCGCTGTCGCCTCACAGCAAGAAGTTTCCGGGTTCGAATCTCAGCTCGGGTGTCTTTCTATGTGGAGTTTGCATGTTCTCCCCATGTCGGTGTGGTTTTTTGCCGGGCACTCCGGTTTCCTCCCACAGTCCAAAAAACATGCTGCTGCTTAGGTTACTTGGCTTGCAAACTAAATTGCCTGCAATGCTCAGTAATGGACTGGCGTACCATCGTGGGTATATCCCTGCCTTGCGCCCTGTGTCTGCCGGGATAGGCTCTGGCTCACCGCGACCCTGTACAGGACTAAGCGGTTTCTGACAATAAGATGAAATGAGACATTGTCATGTACGGCAATTTGATTTACTTAACCATATTATTATTATTATTATATCCGGATCAGCCGGGTATTGGAGTCGTGTATCTGAGCATCAAGGTAGCGGCGTGTAAAGGCTCGTGCTTCGCAGCGAGAACTTCGCGAAGGACCGGAGCCTATACTGCAGACAGAGGGCGCAAAGCGGGGCTGTGCCCAGAATGTGATGCCAGTACATCACAGGGCACTTTATTTTGGGCAATTTACTCAGGAGACCAATTAGCCTAGGCAGCAGTGTCTTTGGGTGATGGGAGGAAAGCAGAGTACCCAGTGTAAACCCACGCGGACACGGCGAGAGCACGCAAACCCCGCAGAGGCACCCGAGTTGGGGACCGAACTCTGCAGCTTCTTGCTGTGAAGCAACAGCGCTATTCACTGCTCTCTCGTGCCGCCCCGATCACCGGCCTTGGTCGGGGGGTTTGCAGCCCAGCACACTAACCACCGCTCCCCCAATATACTGCATTCATTGTGACTAGTGTGGCATTCTATGAAATGTAACTGATATTGGTATTAAATGTAACTCGTATTGTGTTCTATTCAGTGCAACTGGCATTGACCAAACATCCCACTGTTGAAAAATCACCTGCACACGCAAAGGCTTGGCAGGACTCTCGTAAAACAGAGCGCATTGAGACTGTGGGAGGCTTCCTAGGTAACCGAGCACAATGCAAAGCTATCGTGGGTTGATAGAATATAGGTTTGCCGGGCTCTGTCCGTCGTGTCTGTGGCATGCTGATGCAGTGAGTAGCGCTGTTGCCACAGACAAACACACACCCTGGTTCAATTCCCAGCTCGGGTGCCGTCTTTCTCTGTGGTGTTTACGTTTTCTGCCTGGGTCCGTGTGGATTTCCACCGGGTACTCCGTTTTTCTCCTACAGTACAAAGACACTGCTGTTGCTTAGGTTAATTGGCCTCTTGACTAAATTTCCCCGGTGCCCTGCGATTGACTAGCGTCCTTTCCCGGGTATAACCTTGCCTTGTACCCCGTGTCTGCCAGGAATGGCTCTGGCTTCAGCACGACCCTCTCGAGAACGAAGCGGAGCCTGGTGATGAATGTCGCTTGGTGTCATCGGACCTCTCGTCACCACCTCCACGCAAACCCCCAATGCGCCGGGCTCTCCGTGCGTTGACGGCGCACGCGCGCTGCTGCGCCACCACGCGCGCTGCTGCGCCACCACGCGCACGGACGGATCCCTTGGCGGGTGTCAGCTCACGTCAGATGCACGTCAGAAGTGCGCGTGTGCGGGCGGGCGGACGGACGGGCGGGCGAGCGAGGCGTGAGCGCTGGTTTTACACCAAACGAATATTCGTCTCAACTCAAAACATCCGCTCAAACGGTGCCCTGGGGACACGCAGGGTAATAATAATACAAAATAATAATCCCCTTCGATTCACCCTGCCGCTTTCATGGAATAGTTGTCGCCGTTTCCAGAGAAAGGGGCAGTTTGTTGGAATTTGTAGCGGCGTATTCGTCACGTGGCGTCTGGTACAAGATTTGAGGTGCCCCCTCCATTTCAATGAATTTGCGAGCAACGTTACTTAGTAGAAGCAATAATAATATGAATATTGCACGGCCCCTTTGTCACTTCACTGTTGGATGAATGCCGCCCCATGTGTATCGTGCTCAGGTGTCGTTTGGCCATTCCAAGGGGTGCAAGTAACTTACATTTCTTACCACCACTGTCGTATCGTAATTCCCCTTACCACCTGCGCAACACTGAACTCTTCGACTTCTTACCAGTATGCCATATCGGAATGTACCGGACCACACTGGCTTACTTTTGCCTCTGGCCATACCTCACCAAGCTGGTGAAGGACAGGACTTGGGAAGGTTTCAGATATTACCGCTGACGTTGCCGTGGCCGAGAATCCAGGCCCCTGTTTTCTGGGTGCATATCGCAGAGGCGCTAACCGTCGTGCCACCATTGCACCGACGGGAGTTATGACTTCTGTGGAGATGCAGCGTATCTGCACGCTTCCGTGGGGACCTTTGGTCTCCGCGTGGGCAACAAGTCATCCACGAAGGTACTCCCCAGACATCCCGACGTGGCGACACCCTCCCGAACGCGCGTCGGGAGACTCGCCGCGGCTTTCCGCCGTGATTTCCGGGCACGGAAATCTTTTTTTCCGGGTGGCTGAGTGACCTGAACAGACCCTGGCTGATGAACTTCCCTGACACAGGCCATCATGCCCCCACCCACTACCCGCTACCCTCCCACGGAACCTTCCCCCAAATATGGGTGGAATTCCAAATTCAGCGAAGCGCGTGCGAAATCCGATGATGTCACCGCCGTGCGGGGCCTGAGCTCCGGCCACTCGGTGCCGCCAAACTCGTGATATTGTCGCTCGAGTTTCAGGGACGGTTTGGGATCCCGTAAAGCGGCTTCATGATAAATCCGGTGACTTTATGAAACGAGGACGTGATGCGGTTTTTAAATCGTGCGGCGATATAAAACCGTGCTTTCCAACCTCGTAGTTTTACCTTTACCCCACTCGTGCTCTTACAATCGTGCAATGCTTTGAGACAACAACAACGATAGTTGTTGTGTTTGACACTGGACTCTCTTCAACGAATGGCGGTAGTGCACGGCTACCAGGCCCTGCTTGGTATAAACGTGGAGAGAGACCGGGAGGATATGACTCAGACGCTGCCTGCTAACGAAGACAGGGTGTCACCGTTTGCGCAAAGCGCTCACCATATCGATGTCATACTTGCTAATTTTAGCGACAAGTGGTTGTCGAAATTTCATTAACGAAAAAACATTCTCTACATTTTTTACAATAAATAGCGTTTGACAGTCGGTTTGGGGCAAATGGGTTTGAGGGTAGGTGGTGTTTGGCCAGTCCGCAATGTGTCCTCACTGACCCGGTTAGGCCACGGCTGGCAGGGTAAAAGGAGGGGAACTCGTTCGGCATTCACATCCTGGCAACTTGCGACCAGACCTTCACACGCATGCACACCGGAAATAAAACCCATATATTTTTTCTCGTATCTCACACTACGTACCATAACAGTGTGCAGCCAAACATCATGATCATCGGCCATGGTTAATCCACAGCGAGATAATAATAATAATAATTGCATTTATAGAGCGCTTTTCACCAGAGGGTCACAAAGCATTGCACAGATCTGCGGAGTGAACGGCACGTCAACAACAACGACAGAACGGAAAATCAGCAGCAATGACGTTTTTTGGGGTTTGTTTTTTTTTTTACAAATCCCAGCTGTGGAGAGCGCAGCATGTCAACAACAACACCAGGACAGTTCAACCGAAAGTCGAACAATAGCGATAAATTATAGGATATAAAGTCAGTAGAAAAAAAATATTATTCTTCAACCAACAAGGAAGGAAGAAATGTTCCCAAACAGGCGCAGGTCAGAAGAGAGCCAACATCCTGGTACGGTACCACTGAGCCGCATCAATAGTCAATAATCAACAGTCTTAGCCACATGACTTGAAAGCCTTACAGAATAAGTGAGTTTTGAGACGAGATTTGAAGATGCCCAGGGACTCAGCTGATGGAATGAATCTCCAATGGAAGGGCATTCCAGAGTCTGGGAGCAGTGCACGAGAAGACTATCACCCATGGAATGGATGAAAGTGTCCACGAGCCACTAGCACCTATTAGGATCTTTCAATGTAACAATCTACCCGACATATGCCCGTGAACCAAATTTATCCTGACCATCGTCCTTGATACCTTCGAGTCATGCTGCCTGCCCAAGCCCACTTATGCTTATTAACTATTTGAATAATGGACTGGTGTAGGTTTTCACGGCTTGATGTATGAGAAATGCTTTGCAAGGATGTTCTTTCGGAATAGCCGTGTCGAGTGCGAAAGAACAGCTTTGCAAAGCAATTATTATTTGAATTATGTCATTAACGTGAACGTTTTCTGTAATACACACGCTCTTCTATCGCTGCAGACTTCTTTATAATCTAAATTTTTAGATTCATATATATATTTTTTTATATCTATGATTTTGAACCAGCTGTCATAGCAGGTAGTTCACACAGCGCAAACTTCTGTAGACACATTGGTACGTTACATCTCGTCACAATCTGTAAAATTTGAGCTTTTCATTTAATTTGGCTGAATGCCAGCTCTCGGGTGTAAACAGTTCGGATTGGTTGACCCGTATTTTGCAGGGCATGTAAAAGATTGCCGCAAATGTGGACAACTTGGCCAGACGGTCAATTGCAAGGCTATCTCTTGCTATTCCCCAGAAACATTAGTTCCACTTCTCAAGTTGTTTGTCGCAGATTAAATTTCACTTTTTTTTTTAACCCCTTTAACCAATTCCTACAAAGGTTGCCACAGCTCGCCAACGGCAGTGCCCTGTTTTTGCCCTGTTTTTGCCCTGTTTTTGGACAGCGGTGGCATGATAATAAAAATACTTTCAAGCCAGCATTTTTCTGTCCTAAACACCGCGCACTGCTGCGCGCAGTGAGCGTTGCGAGTGTTAAAACACGGACGGTCATGGTGCGCGTGTGACGCACGCGCGCGTACGCACAATCTCCTCCTTGTGCAGTCGAATGCCCTAACTCGGCGAAGACTGCCTTGACACACCAGCTTGTGAGTTTGTGAAAATAATGTCATTGAGCATGCAGGTGCACGAATGCCCACAATCTCGCCCGGTGTCATCGGACCTCTCGTCACTGCCTCCACCCCGACTGCCAAAGCGCCGGGTTCTGCGTACGTCGACGGCGCCCGCACGCCCGCGCGCCCGCGCGCGCCGTCGCTGCGCGCGCGTTTCTTGGAGAGAAAGTCGCGCTCCGCAATGTTTTGCGAAGCGGATCCATTAAGCGGATTCCGTCAGGCAAACTCTGCTCACCCAAGTTAACCCTGGCCGGCAGGAACACAGCCTCGCCGCTCAAATTGAACTCCTAAGTTAAAAACACGCAGTGGCAGAAATGTGTCTTTTGGGGCTCTTGTGCAACATGGGCCCCCATAAAATGATCCGTGTCGACAGAGGATTATAAAAGCCCAGTTTATATTTGATAGCATCGTGGTTTGTAGATGATGATTCTGTTTAATTATTATCTGTATATTGCAATCAAGATCTTGTTTGGAAGCACTCCAAGAATGCTGCGTTGCTTTTTATGACACCAATTCCTGGATTTACACCGCCATGATGATTCCTGGAAAATCTGACACAAACTGCGGGGCGTTTATTCAAGGTGACCTGTAATAACGGACAAAATACGATCAATACACGCATGGGCAATAATCATAAAAGTTACTTATTTTTTAATACAGTGTCACAGAGGCATTGGCTAATGAGCTCCAGGCAAAATCGACACAGTGAGATATAATGTCTCCAATACAATGCCGCCACAGTATGATCGGTGCGTAGTTACAGTCATGCAGTTGACAACAACGGCGTGCTTTCTGTTACCGAAGCTGCCCTTACATTGTGTGCTAGTGTCTCCAACTATATAATAACAGCACTTCTCGAGCGCCTCTCACCCGAGGGTCACAAAGCGCTGCACAGAGCTATGGAATAACAACGACATGAACGGCACATCAACAATAACTTTTTGTGTTTTCTTGTTTTGTTACAAATCTGAGCCATGGAGAGAACGTCATGTCAACAACAACAACATTAGAGCAGTTCAATTGAAAGTCAAATAATGGCTATAATTTAGAGAAGGGCATAAAATGAGCAACAAAAATAATTCTTCAACAAACGAAGGAAGGACTACGTGTTCCTGAGCAGGTGCAGGCCGTCAGCGGGCCATCATATTGTACACAGTGTTGCGTTGCTCAGTTCGGACATGTGTTGTGCCGCAGGAATCCCGCATCTCGAGCTTGCAAGCTCACCGGGTACATTTTGCCATAATAATAAACATCTATCCATACTGACAGCACATCTCTTATCAACACTCAGAAACACACCCCATTCATCACACCGTCCATCTAATGCCATTGCTGGTTGATATTAATCTGGAATTCATATATATTTAATTAATATTATTATAAACGGGGCGGCACGGTGGCCCAGTGGGTAGCGCTGTCGCCTCACAGCAAGAAGGTCCCGGGTTCGAATCTCGGCTCGGGTGCCTTTCTGTGTGGAGTTTGCATGTTCTCCCCGTGTCCGTGTGGCTTTTCGTCGGGTACTCCGGTTTCGTCCCACAGTCCAAAAAAACATGCTGCTGCATAGGTTAATAATTGGCTTGCAGACTTAATTTCCCGCAGTGCCCGGGATGGACTCGCGTCCCGTCGTGGGTATATCCCTGCCTTGCGCCCTGTATCTGCCGGGATAGGCTCCGGCTAAACCACGACCCTGTACAGGATTAAGCGGTCCTGACAATGAGATTAATTGAGATAAACGAGAGTACTTAAAAAGAGCCCTGTGAGCAATGCTCCCACGATGGCGCTGTGAGAAAACAGTTCTTGTTTTGTTGTAGGTGATATTAAATCGGTGGGTTTTAAGTCGACTGTGGAATATTCCATCTCCGCGTCGAGACAGAACAGAATTCTGTGTCGAACTCAGCCTGCCTTTAAGCCATGCTGGTCTATTTTGCCCGCGTTTTTATTGTCAGGAGCTTTGAAACTTAAATTGTCATCCCAAATCTTTCGCACGTTTGCAAAACCTGGTTAAATTACTGTGCCGGGTTTTTTGGGGGCATTGCCTTCGTTGAGTTTGGGTAGCGTTCAGCGAATTGGCGTTGGATCGCGGCGAGCTCACATCGACGGCTCCCTCTGATGTCTCGTTCACTTTGCTGAATGAGCAAAGATTATGCGGTTCACGCTGCAGCCGTTGACACCGCACACAGATACAAAGAAGCAAAAACGTGACTTATCAACGTGAACAGCCCGCGGAAAGTCGTGACGTCGCCTGCCTGTGCACAAAGGTCAGGGCCAAGTCTTTTATTTCGAATTTTCTGATTTTCGATCGTGAAACGCTGAGTCTTCCTCAGGTCGACCGTTAGCGCAGGATTTAACAATGATAATAATTGCATTTACAGAACGCTTTTCACCCGAGGGTCGCAAAGCGCTGCAAAGATCTGCGGAAAGAACGGCACATCAACAAAGAGATACGAGTGGAATATCAGCAATAATGTTTTTGGAGGGTTTTTTTTACAAATCCGGGCAGTTCAACTGAAAGTCAAATAGTAGAAATAAATTATAGAAGAACACAAAATTAGCGATAAAATTTCAGAACCAAACAAGGAAGGAATAATTGTTCCCGAGCAGGCGCAGGTTGGAAGAGAGCCATCATCCCAGCACGACAGCAGTGAACCGCATCAGCAGTCCCAGCCGGAGGACTTGAAAGCCCTATGGAGTAAGTGAGTCTTGAGACGAGATTTGAAGGTGCCCATGGACTCAGCTGATCGAATCTCCAATGGAAGGGCATTCCAGAGTCTGGGAGTAGTGCGCGAAAAGGCTGTCACCCATCGAGTGGAGGTGCGATCTGGGCACATGCAGCAAGCCCGTATTGGAGGATGGAAGTTGTGTTGAAGAGGGTGTTTGAAGTAGGTCACGGTTGTATGTCGGAGCAGAGCCAGTGAGAACCTTGTAGGTGAGAAGAAAGATCTTGAATGCAGTCCTGTATTTAACAGGTAACCAGTGGAGAGACATCAGTACTGTGTCAGCTGCCCTCTCAACCCTACATAAACCCTGGAAGCCCCACACAGTCCACATTGTGTGGCACTAATCCAGCAGTGGATTGAGAAAAGAGGGGATTGGCTCTGCTCGCACATAACTGAGCACGGATGGTCTAATCGACTAATTGTCAATCTTGTTCTCAAGTCGCTGAGGTATTTTTTTTTATGCGCTCGGAGAAGCAGTCACTGGTGAAAACAGTTTATTTTTGCCGGTTACTGATGGTGGTGGTGGTGGAGTCAGGGTGGGGGGTGATTTTTTTTTTCACCGTTAGAATAAAAGATGTTCATCACGAGTTAGTTTTTATTTTATTCCTTTTTTTACGAGTTTGTCCTTATCCAACCTCGACAAATGCCTGCACTTTGCGCACTTTACAATCGCGGCAAATATTGCAAGAGCAGCGAGTGCATTTCATAATCGCGTGATCGCGATCGCCGCCGAATCCCTTCAGATCGCATTTACGATCCGCGCTGCGCGCGATCGTGAGCGCGCGTAAGCAACAGAACGTTTTGAGAACAAGGTGTCATTTGCTGACGTCAACACCTGCTCCATTTATGAACTATGTTCTGCGAATTGCAGGTCAGAGTAACCCCCCCCCCCTAACAACGAAAAAAAGAGAAGTGATCGGATAAACGGGTTGTTTTTGAAGTAATTACAACTAGGTTCCGCATGCAATCCAAGTTCCACCTCCGTCTTAAAATCTCATCTCATTGTCAGAACCACTTCATCCTGTACAGGGTCGCGGTGAGCTGGAGCCTAGCCCGGCAGACACAAGGTGTACGGCAAGGATATACCCACGATGGGACGTCAGTCCATCACCAGGCACTGAGGACAACTTAGTCTGCAAGCCATGAACCTATGCGGCAGCATGTTTTTTGGACTGTGGGAGGAAACCGGAGTGCCCGGCGAAAACCCACGCGGACACGGGGAGAACATTGCAAACACCGCACAGAAAGGCACCCAAGCCGAGCTTGGAACCCGGTACCTGCTTGCTGTGAGGCGACAGCGCTACCCACTGAGCCACCGTGCCACCCTCCGTCTTAAAATACTGGAGAAAAACAGTGGCATGTGGTTAACTGTTGGTAAAAAGAGGTAGCTTTATATATCCATGTATGTTATACGTATTATCGTCATGAATACTCGCTTAATCATGTGCAGGATCACGGAAGGGGCAGGAGCCCATCCCAGCAGACACAGGGCACAAATCAATGCTATAACCAAGCTGGGACACCGGTCCGTGTATAGCGCTGTGTCTTCGGCGCACCGTGTGAGCTGCGCACGGCGCCACGGTGTCCCGCACACGCCACGCTGCGGTCTCTGCGCCGCACGCGGCCTGCGGGCCGGCGCTGTGGAGGCAACGGCGAGAGATCGCGGATGATCATAGTAATAAACATGAAAGACAATTTGTAATGCGCACAAATATCACGACTCGTACGGCAACGAGCATAAACTCGGAGTCGCGAAGGCTGGCTCGGTGCTGTGCGTGTGCCGTGGCGAATGAGGAGTGGCTGTTGAGTTGCTCTTTGGAGATGGTGGGAGATGCAATACACTGCACAAACGTTAATAAACTCATTGCCCGTGAGCACTGAGGTGCCATACCCTGGCTCGCCAGCAGAAGGCAGTACAGCGAGTGGACTAATCACCATCTGTTTCCATTTGTACGGGAGTTGAGTGTCGTTCGACTTGCACGAGTGTGTTTTTTTTGCTTTCTCCACTTTCCTCTCAATTTGGTGAAAATATCTTAACATTAAAATAAAACTGTCAAGTGGAACCCTCCTAAGAACATGACCTAGCACTGAGTGTGTCTCTCCTAGATAAATATGTAAATTATCGATAATTAATGAGTGGTCACTGAAGTTGAGTACGCCGGTGCATTTTTATTTTTAAATGCAGGCCACCAAACCACCTCTGCCAACATATAGTTTTTATATTTTAAAAAACCTCCACAGCACAGTTGTGACGAAGACTTATTGGCGGCCGTAAGCAGCGATTATATTTGACGCTATGGGTACTTTTTTGCCAGTATACAAATATAAGATTACAATAGGTTTAACCGTATCTGGCGATTATGCAGGTGTTAACACCTGTATAATCGCCAGGTGTTAACACCTGCATAATCGCCAGATACGGTCAAACCTATTGTAATCTTATATATTTGACGCTCTCTGCGCGCATTTTAGAAAATCCCAGTGAGATGATGCACAAACGTGTCGGGTCCCAGGAGCCTGCAGCTTGAGAATCCATGTTGTGTCGACAACACAAGCGCGACTTTTGTGGATGCCAAGGTCGCAAAGCACAGGCCCGAAGAGCCAGAACTCCAGGCAGCCGGCAACAAACAGTAACGTTACAGTTATAATTCCTAAGCGTTCAGTACATTTTTTTAAACTGGGCATTCTAACATATTTGATGAGATTTTTTTAATCCCCTTTTTGAAAATTCCTATTTCTTTTCATATGGTAGGGTGAGAGGAGCTCAATGATCGGGGAGGATCTCAGAGTAGAACCGCTGCTTCTCCGCATTGAGAGGGGTCCGTTGAGGTGTTTCGGGAATCTGATGAGGATTCCTCCTGGACCCTCCCTCTGGAGGTGTTACCGGGCACGGTCAGCTGGGAGGAGACCCCAGGGCAGACCCAAGTACCCGTTGGAGGGATTACATCCCTCAGCTGGCCTGGTAGCGACTTGGAATCCGACGGGAAGAGCTGGAGGAAGTTGCTCGGGAAAAGGACGTCTGGGCTGCTTTGCTCAGCCTCTTGCCTCCGCGACCCGGACCCGGATAGGCGGCATCACAATGAATGGATTTCGTATGGCGTAGAGTATTAGTCAATCGTTTAAGATTAAAATGTGCCGTAAATATGTCGACAAAATTGTAAAACACAAGGATGCAATACTTTCAACTTGTTATATCAACACTCAATAGTAAAATATCTAGCAGCTGAGGGTGACAAATAACAAGCGATTCAACTAAAATGTCATCAGGGCACTTTTTGCAACTAATGGAACAAGTTTGGAGGGTGAGATGTAGGAATACTTTATAGTTTCGATTTTTGGGCATCTTACTTAGAAAACGTTTTAATAACTTGAGGAAAAGAAACGATGATGGGAGAGAATTCCAAAATGGATCAGTGCAAGTAAAAAGTCATGGATAACAGTGTTGTGGTCTCTGTTGTCGTGGGTGCGTGCGTGGGTGGGTGAGTGAATGGGTGGGTGAGTGATTGTGTTAGTGTGCGGGTAGGTGGGTGAGTGAGTGGGTAAGTGAGTGTGCAGGTGGATGAATGAGTGAGTGGGTAAGTGAGTGATCGTGTTAGTTCTTAGGTGAGGGATTGAAGGGTGAGAGGTGGTGGTTGAGTGATCTGTAGTTCATAGGTGGGGCATTGAGGGCTGAGTGGATGAATGAGTGATTATGTTAGTGAGTTGGTGGGGGGTGGTGTGAGTGAATTATTGAGCGGGCAACTGTGTGAGCAAGTTGGTGAATTAGTGAGTGGGTGAATGAGTATGTGAGCGAATTGGTGGGTGAGTAAGCGAGTGAGTGGGTGGGTGACTTATTGAGTGGTTGAGTACTTGTGTGAGTGAGTTGATGAGTGGGTGCGTTGTTGAGCGTGTGAGCGAGCGTGTTATTGCAACCTGCAAGTGTGATGGTTAAACAGTGTGATTGAGACAAAACAATCCGAAACAGTGACCATGCCAGTAGCGATAAAATATTGATAGACGACTGACCACCTCTGAGTGCATGAATGGAGTGAACCAGTGGGTGGCTTATCATCGTTCAGTCCATCCTGACTTCTCGTTTACATTCGACAGCAAGACAGACAGAGACACAGACAATATCAGACGTCCTGCGCAGACTTAAATCATGCCGTGTTTACTTTAAGGCCAGCACAGCTTCACAACACTGGGCACAGCACGCCAGACACACTGGGGATCTCGCGCTTGATGAATGGCGTAACAGGAGGGGATGGGCTGAAATGATTAATAATATAGCCCTTGCTATGAGCAGAGCTGTGGAGCACAGCGGCCCAAATTGACCCCGGCTTGCTTGCGTAGTGTTGGTAGCTCTTTATGAATGGGCAAGCAGCCAAAATATTAGAGCGATTGTCTAAATCTGCACAGCATTGAGCTGCGGGCAAAGCGCCGTGTAATGCTCGAGTCCAGCTCCATTACCCTCCCCCCACCCCCTGCCCAACACACACGACGAAGATAAATATCCCCAGTGTGGCCTTAATAGACTTTTCGGGCAAGTGTTCTTAGCGAGCACCTATAAAGAGCAGTGTGGCACACCACGGGATTTGTGGGTGGCCAGTACCACTGCAAGCATTTTTTTGTCTCCCTAGTGGCAATGTATAGACGCAACATCAGGTACTCATTTGAGGCTGAGTCGGCCTAGGGGAGGCCCAGTAACGATTCAGATAATCGTCACCCGTGTTGGCCGCGAGCGAAGCTCAAACTCTGGTCGCTCGGTCTGTGGTGCAGCACTCTGAGCAACTGCACTACTGCTGCCCAAACACGCACGCACCACGTATTATACACTGCACACGAACTTTCACAGGGGATGAATACCGCAGAGCGCTGTCGCCTCACAGCAAGAAGATCCCAGGTTCGAATCTCGGCTCGGGTGCCTTTCTGTGTGGAGTTTGCATGTTCTCCCCGTGTCCGCGT
>JAZEWT010000010.1:9220910-9250182 GCA_036362905.1 Mordacia mordax
GCTGTGTGGTGGTGGTGGGGGGGGGTAGCGGCTGGGGCGAGCGGTGGCGCAGTGGTTGGCGTTTCGCGATATTAATCCCCGAGTTCGATTGTCAATCACGACTTACGTCAATAAGCGAGTTATAAATCTTAACTGGTCTTCGAGGCTCCCATCACCAGTCCAAACGATCCAGCGCGGCGAAGTATGGTCAAACAACTCTCAATGGCCCACACGGCATGGGGCGGCCTTCATCCAGCAGTGGTTTAACAAAGAGTCGTAAAAGCAAAATGTTAGCCAAGCTTGTTGTATGATCGAGGCCCTGCATCTAATTGTGCTCCTGTCAATGTGAAGACTCCTAATAGGAGGAGGAGGACAGGCTTGTTTCCTGTTGCATAGAACTTCTCAAGTTGTTGCCCGTATGATTTATTCACTGCATTCCGGGGAAATTGACAAATGTGCCATTGTGCTGGGTTTGTTTGGCCGCTGGTTTCCAGCCTTGGCACTGGGCGCAACGCGCTCGCTCTACCCATTTGCAAGGTGATTCGTCTCCATAACCCCACAACTCTTTTAGTTTGCAAACTGATAAAAGTGGTAACAAAAAATTCGTTTAAGGTGCGTTGTTTGTAGTTGGCTCATCGGTTTCCAGGCGTGGGGTTTAATCTCTTGTAGTTGTCCGTGTGTTTATGGTGGTTGTGTTGAGCCGTTTGTGCATTGCTGCGTCCCGTTGCGTGGGGGTCGCTTTACGTGCCATCATCTCTTAGTCTCGCAGTGGTTACGATTAACAGGCTCTCGCATTGTAAGTTAAATGGTGCACTTCATTGGCGATTGGGTGAGAGTCTTGTGTGGCCTGTTGCATACTTGAGTGCCTTTCGTGCCCTCTTCATTGCATAACTAATGTAAAATGTCGCTAATATTCTGCGCGACCGACCACTGATTGTTTAAGTGGGTTCATTATGGCAATATCGGAGACAGTGCCAATCCTTCTGGGGTTATTTGCCTTGTTACATTAGCCATGTCTATAGTGGTTATTCCAAATAGCCAATACTGTACCACTTTAGGTGACAGTGTCACTCTTAAGGATACATTAATGTTAGGTTACTGTTCTGTATTCTACAGCAGAAAGGAGGTTCTGCCAGAGGCGGTTCGAGTCCTGTCTCAGGCGCCTCTTTATCCAGAATTTATATGTTCTCCCCCTGTATCTCCTTGGGAAGAAAGTAATATGATCATTAAACATTAGCGAAGTGGCTATGAATTGACTTTGCATTTTACTCTAAGTGACATTTGCCGTTCTCTCGACAGGTCTGTGCAGCGCTTTGTGACCCTCGGGTGAAAAGCGCTATAAAAATGCAATTATTATATGCTTCACGCGTTTGGCCACTTAGTTTTAAGTCACAGTTTGTAACTCAAGTGATACTGTATCCGTTGCACTGCTTTAAGTGAAACTGAAGACATCTCGTTTAAAGTGTTCTATCCAACTGGCCACTGATGGCTTTTACTCAGAGGGCCAAAATGGTCGAAACATTATGCATGTTGTGTGCGAACAGGACATGTGCATAAAGAGTGTACTCTTATATAGTGCAGTGGGTTAGCATGTTAAACCTGGTGAACTGCGTTCGATTCTCCGACATGGCTAACGTTAATGGTTAATGATAAACTAAATGTTCCGAGGCACTTCTTCCGCTGTCCTCACTGCCCAGTGTGAAGATAAATAGTCAAAGTTCATGACTGACACGCTACGTGTGTATTAACAAAGGGCTATATATTATGATCAGTTCAGTAAATAGTGTAAGGGTCCACAAGTTTGATTCAAAAGCTACTGATGTAATATGAACAATTTACAGACTATATGCATATTGCACTGAAGATACTCAATGTGCTGTATATGAATATTTAGGGAAGGGGAGAGGGGGGAACGGCTCTGAATAGCCTGGCACGACAGCACATGCCTGTAATCCAGCACTTTGGACCCAAGGGGTTTTGGATCATGCAGTTTTGTGAAACTCCCAAAATATTTGGCTATGAGGTGCATAGGGCATGGCAGGAAGGCAATTGTATTTCTGGACATCTTTGTGTGACATAAGTGTTATCCCTTTCTAGGCATGGGTTTCTTCAGGCTCTCAGGTCTTCTGATATGTGAATAACTTAGTAAATGGACCGTGTGCAATAAAAAGCCAATACAGAACCCTTCTGAAGAAGTCTATACCGTTGGTGAAGCTTTGATAGATACATTACAATAATGTTTTCTAAGTACACCTTTCCTGTGCCATGTTGTTCGTGGAAGATGTTAAACCTTATTGTACCATGCTCGCCAGTGCAGCTGGGTGAAGTTGTATAGCTAAAGCCTTTGAGATGTCACTGCACTAATGTAGCCGTGTTTGGGAATAATAGTCCGGTCGAGAGGCTCAAAGCGTGGTACAAGATCCATTGCACTACCACTTAACATCAAATGATTCACATTGAAATGCACGAATTCAATGTTTGAAAAACACTGGTGCGTTCATTTTAATCTTGAAATGTCTGTTGCAGGAACCTGCCAAATCCGCGAAGAGTGCAAAAAACTCCCCCAAGGATGCCGCTGACACGGACGAAAGCGTGAGTGCATGGGGTGGACACGAGTCAGTCCGTTAAAACAAAATCAAGACATAAAAGAACTCATGTAGGCTCGCACCTGCAATATTTAAATGGACGTGCCTGGCATTGCAGTCATGTCAGTACAGTGCCATTATGGAACACCTGACCATAACTTGAAAGTAAATTTTATCGCATTAACAAAGCATCAAACTCTTGTTGGAGCAAGGACGTGTTGTCAGATTGGCAGTAAGTTTCACCTTGCATTTTCTGGCTGAGAAATCAAAGCAACCTCCAAGAGAGAACAGGTCTGGCACAGCGCAGCAGCACCAACTTGAACATTAAGCATTGACTTTGTTTTCCGCTACTTTTTTTAATGAATTTGTTGCGTAAATGAAATGTAAGTACAAAACCCAAGGTGTTACTAGTTGTTTACCTTAACTAGAGCCACCACTAATTTATCGTACAAGTTCAGACACAGCGGACAAGTTCAGACACAGCGCAGGTTATGTATCTACATGATAAGGATTGTTTACTTTTATTATGTAATTATTACAGCTGCATTTTTTTAGACTGCTTATGAAGATACTTAGTCAAATTCCAAGAGGAAAGGAACAGGATCGTTATCAGCCATTATCAACCTACTACTGCTGATTGAATGGCCTATCCACATTGTGGCTCTCCCTCATGGTCTTACGATGCAGTAATCTCTGTAGCCACTGCACATGGACTAATGTTATTGCGCCATCTCTCTGATAGTAATCTCTCTGGTAGTAATCCCTCTGGTAGTAATCCGCAGGGACATTTTCAATATTTTCACTGTAATTTCCTCAACAGCCTCGTTTATTGCTTGATTATCCCTTGGAGTGGTGAGTTCTGCTTAAGTTAACTTTTATTAAGAGTAAACATGTTTCACGTGTGTTTGTCCTGTAATCAATGTGTAATTCCTCCTATACGTCTCTCCATAATTCTTTGTTCACTTTTCAGCTTATTTTTAATTTAATTCTTAATGTGGGTGAGCAATATCATAATAGGCATTAGGCAATGGTTGAAACGTTTATGTTTTAAATATCACATAGTTTTTCTTCATCCAATTAAGTAATGATAATCGGTAACAACAAATGTAAGGCAACGTCGTCCCAGGTGACTTGCGATCGAATTCACTGTCGGTAATTGCCCTTGATATGCTCAGTCATGTGTTGGTGTCTGCTTGCCTAACCATAACCCCCTTCAGATTTGTACTTTATTATTTTCTTTGCAAAGATCTTAGAAAAAAAAATAATAGACAACATGAAGGTCATCTAACGACACGCACAAAAGTGAGGTGGAAAAAACATTCCGTCATTGGCCTCACAAATGTGAATCATTCGTAAGGTAGAATTATGTTTGGCTATTGTTGAAATGCCATTTTAATCAGTTGAAATGTAAGCATTCATCCAGGTTCTTATTAATCAAGTAATCATCATCATTAATGCAATTTCCCCAATTTTCATCGGGGTATGCCATTACCAAGGATCATTCTTTCCCGCTTGTTGCTATCATTTGCATCTTCTCTCATTAACAACCCATCTTCTTAAGGTTTTCTTCGACTCTCTTTGTCCACATTTTGATTTGCCTACCTCTACCAACTTTTCCTCCTTCCACTTCAAATGTTATGCAAGCTTTAATCTAATTATCTTTCCACGGAGTAAAATTTTTCATATATGTAAATGAATCCATCCATTTATAAAGCGCACCATACCATCATATGCTGAGGGCTCATTCTAGTTTCTCGTTTTCACAACCTTGAATGGATGTTGAAGATGGCCTGAGTGAATCCTTGCCGTTATTTAAACAGAATATTTCAATTGTACACGACTTGTTTGAGTGCCTCTTTTGAGCAATATACGTTATATAAGTTGGTGAAAGCTGTTACACAATACTCCATAATATAACCTTGACTTCGATATTCCATTGCACATACCGTGAAGTTATTTCTAACTTGTTCATCCTTGAAACAAAGTTAACAAGGGATATATGCACGTGCTGATGCTGACTCTCTTTTACGCTGGTTATAAATATCTAGTATCGCCTCAGTTTTTCTTTGTTTCAAGTAAAATAGGTCAGAGCGGCTGTAAAATCCTACTCGCTTCAGGTGGTGCCAAATGAAGGCTTAACTGGATTAGGGATGGCCTGCATATTTAGTCGTTGCTGCTGGAAGTGTCTAGGGTTGCCTTTGGATACTTGCTTAAATGGAGAACCTTATTCATTCCTAACCCCTCCCCACCAATAATCGGCAGCCACGGTAGTAAGTAACCAACCATCTGGAGCTGCTTGCATCACCGATGTCTAGCACACGGCAGGCCGATCGCGAATATAAACACTGCTACAGCTACAGTGGAGCAGTTTTTCTGTGCCGGGGGATGTGTGAACCTGCTAGCTTCCGTGGACAGCTTGCGCCACATTCTAACACAAGCATGCCAGCGTGTGTGTCACGCATTGCTCTCAGGGAATTGCATGAACTGTACTCCCGAAGTGCACAACAAATTATAACAGATGGAGCCATATCAGGTTCGAATTGACCTTTTACTCATTGGGAGAAAGTTGAAAACGAACCCTAAAGACAAATACCTGTTGAATTGCAGGTGCATTGAATACTAATTTTCTTGGCTGTTTAGCATGTGCAGGAAGCTTTGGTAATAAGAAAAGTACAGTTTAGATTTATATTGTTTCTAGGGCTTTAAAGTTACATTAAAGAACATTCTTCAATAATTGCATTGCTATGGTGTACTGAAAAGTACCATAACGTCTGAACAAACTTTAAAATCCTATCTGACAAACCTTCAAATTTATGCTGGACTATTTAGGAGACTCTTAACGAGGTAACTCTTAACACATAGGATTATAGTCAATTACACTTCATGAAATATTTTTATTGGGTTAGGCCACATATGTGAATTACTATAAGGACACTTACTTTGAAAATAAGATTTGTCTTTGGTTCCTGTTTTGCTTTCTGCTGCTTAAATTGCCAATAAAGTTGGAGATGTAAAATGTTTGTATATGTGTCATTACCTGTTTGCTATGTATGTGTCTCTTAACACTCTGGACATGCTTGCAAACAAGATGAACCATATCATGGGTTTTTTAGGTGAAATATATTTTTTAAATAAGTCGCAAGGTTACTGGTGCAATTGAAGTTCACATATGTGTTAACCATAATGGCAGCCCAGTTCAGAGTGAATATAGCAGTTTGTTATTTTCACCCTTGAATCTGTGGGTGAATACCAAGCTACATACCACTGAGTTGTAGTCATTGTATATCTATTTTATTGTAAGACAATTAAATTAACTGTACCCTGTGTTGATCTTGCCTTGCAAACTCGGCCTTGGCAATGGAAGGCTTTCCTCTGAATGACCCCATGTGCCTAGAATTAAATACGCATCCGTGCATTGTTCACATGCTCACGATAATATATTGCATTAGGCCCTCAAGGTGCATGCCAATCGAGTGGAACTCAATGTGGAAAGAGGTCAAACCTATTTATAAATACATCAAAATACACGTCACCCTGTAGTCTTTAACAGCGTTTGTGAATTAATACTGCCTTGCTGGCAAACACTATTAACATGAACATTGTGACAGAATTTGAAAATAATGCTTACACTCACAAAATTATTATCCTGCCAATTTATTTTGATGATTTTTTTTTATTTAAAGATTAATACTTTAAAATATAGTTTGCATTCACAGTGTGTCCAAGTGAGACCACATCCCAAGACACTCATAAATGGTAGGCATATTTACTATAGAAAGGTCATAGGGAAGGTAATAAAAAAAGATCTTAAATCTGGACTTGAAAAGGAGCAGACTCTCGACAGCACCCACGGCTTGGGAATGGGAGTTCTGAACTACAGGTACAGCAAAGACGACTAAGCAACTTCCCATTGAGGGAAGGTTAAACATGAGCTTTGACAGAAAGCCTTGATTATCAGAGTGGAGAGAGCACAGAGGGAGTAGTGAGGTCCAGTAGAAGCTTGACGGGAGTAGAACGATATAAGAGGAGGGAGAGACGTAGCGGAGTGCATGGAGGCGAAGAGTGAGATGAGAGGTGAGTGGTAGGCAGAGGTAGAGTCCATGGAGGTTACTCGCAGTAAATGACGTTTAAGAGCCATAGGCGTCCCTCACAGATGTCGTGATTGTGCTCTGCACCTGCAGGCTACCGCCAGCATGACAGCAGCCACTGGAGCAAAGAAGCAGAACAGCGTCGTGACGCCACCACCACCACCTCCGCCACAGACACAGCTCAACAAGGTGAAATATGGAGCGCCCGCCAACATTGTGAAGAAGGAAAAGAGGCAAAGCTCATCACGCTTCAACGTCACCAAGAACCGAGAGCTCCAGAAACTGCCCGCACTGAAAGGTACTTGGTCTTGATATTATGGCTTGTGGCACATTGTCGTATACTCACTAGCAACTCTTTTGCAGGGGAAATCCTAATAGCTCTCGTTAGTAAAAATAAGAAGAAGGGCATTTCTGTAGCACCTTTCACCGGAGGGTCACAATATGCTGCATAGGGCTGTGGAGAGAGTGGCATGTCAACAATATCAGAAATCAATGGAAGACGTAAAATGACAAATAAAATAATTAAGACAAATAAAGGAAGGAAAAAGTCTTCCTGAGCAGGCACAGGTCAACAGCATGCAATCACCCAAGCACGAAGTAGTGAGCAGCATAAACAGTCCTAGCCAGAGGATTTCAAGGCCTTACAGAACAAAGTGAGTCTTGATATGAGATTTGAAGATGCCCAGGGACTAAGTTGACCAAATTTCCAAAGGAAGGCAGTTCCAGAGTCTGGGAGCATCACACGACAAGGCTCTGTCACCCATCAAACGGAGGTGGGATGTGGGCACGCGCAGCAAGCCCGTATTGGAGACTCAAAATTGTGTTGAGCAGGGTGCCTGAAGTAGTTCATGGATGTATGTCGGAGCAGTACCAGTAAGAGCCTCGTAGACGAGAAGGAGGGTCTTGAATTTAATCCTGTATTTAACCAGTAGCCAGTGGAGAGACGCCAGCATACAATAGGGTTGTCTACCTACAGCAAAATGTGCAATTGTGGTCATGGATCGGTCCCCCTATCATTCATACAAAAAAGTAATTGTTGCTGATTTGCCGTTCTCTGCCGTTGTTGTTGACGTGCCGTTCCCTCCGCAGCTCTGCAGCGCTTTGTGGCCCTCGAGTTAAAAGCGCTCTATAAATGCAATTATTATTATTATACATCACGTAATGTCATCATAGTGTCTTAGCAAGGCTGTGGCATTCAGAGCTCTTCAATATGATTGAAGCTCCTTCATGAGAGACAACTTTAATATCACCTTCAAGAGTATTCGGGGGATGTCACTGTTGTTACTGATAATCAATAATTACAGTGATGTCAGCGAGCAGCCTGAATTTTAACGTTCATAGCTCTTTGTTCTCTTTAATTAACTTTCAAAGCTGTGGTGGGCAGTGCAGTTTTTGCGACCTATGTGTAAGCACCTTTAAACGCTTTGTCAGATTTTTTTGTGGGGAGAGGGGGTTAATTTGCCTATAAGATGTTTTATTAGTAACATCTCATCTCATCTCATTGTCACAAACTGCTTAGTCCTGTACAGGGTCCCTGTGAGCCGGAGCCTATTCCGGCAGACACAGGGTGCAAGGCAGGGATATACCCATGATGGGGCGCCAGTTCATCATCAGGCATTGTGGGAAATTTAGTCTGCAAGCCAATTAACCTGTGCAGCAGCAGGTTTTTTGGACTGTGGGAGGAAACTGGAGTGCCCGGCAAAAACCCACGTGGACACGGAGAACATGCAAACTCCACGCAGAAAGGCACTTGAGCCGAGATTCGAACCCAGGACCTTCTTGCTGTGAGGCAACAGCGCTACCCACTGGGCCACCATGCCACCCTATTAGTAACATTTTCTGGCTGAATGTGGCTCAAAGTATCCAACAGCCTACCTTAAGTGAGGTGAGCAGCTAGTACAATTATTAAGATTTAATCCCTCCATACACTGAAGGGTTATTTACTAACTCATAATAATTATTATTGCATTTATAGAGCGCTTTTCACCCGAGTGTCACAAAGCGCTGCACAGAGCTGCAGAGAGAACGGCATGTCAACAACGGCATAATACAGGCAAATCAACAACAATAACATGTTTTGTGTCCGCTAACTCACTTGAGCTATATTAGTGTCAAATAGCCATCTGACAGCCCGGCAGGATTGAGTGTTTCACAAATATATGTAATCCACGAACCATTGCCTCCAAAGCATTAAGCCCAACTATTATAAATCTGAAATTAAAAAAGTGTAATAATATCACCCCATTATCAAAGTTTAATAGATGAGGGAACATAGTCTCTCAGCAATCACGACCCAGGTGTGAAAATTCTGTTTCAATGACAGGTGGTCATTCTCTTTCTAGGATGGTAACTATTAGTGGCAATTTTATACCTTTTTAACTGTAAAACCAACACAGTGATCTACAACCTGGGAATTAAGTTATCATGGAATCTTTCATAACACCAGTTTAAGCTGTACAAAACAATTCGATTCTACAAATCATATCAACATAAATATCAATAAGTTATACAAGAACTGTCATCGTATTAGGAACATGAAAAACAAAGTATTAGCTAAGAGTGCCTTTTGGTAAGTCAATATCGGGTACATTTCCTCAACCACCCCTGCCCACTAACCAGCCCCACTGCAATACATGCTGCTTATCACTGCAATCTGACTGCATTTCCTTATGAAATATTTTGGGCAGGAAAAACAGACCCCCCGTCTCTGGGATGCAACCTCTATAGATGGTGAATGAGCGTAGTATTGGTACCGCTCCTCCTGCCTTACCCATGTCACGGAGTCTTCAGACGAATCTCTGTGTGATACCAACTTAAGAACTGTAGGCGTAGGTGTGGAAGCAGTTTAAAAAAAAACACCCTTCAAGGTGGCAGAAACTATGACGGCTAATAGGAAAATCATAACATGCGTCATTCGTCGTGTTTTGTCATTTAAGATGACTCATCTCAACGCCGCGGGCTTAATTTACTTTCTTTTACCGTTCATACTCCTGTCGTGCTGCTACCCACGAGCCCAGTCTCACTCTAAGCGGAAGGTTTTTTTTATATATATAAGCACAGCGCTCGCTTGGCCTACATTCCTTCCCAATCGCTGTGCTGTGCCCCTGCACCACTTCCTCATGCGTCTGTCGCGAGCGAGTGATTACGGCCAAATTCAAGAGGTGGCTAAACGGTCACTCCCGCTTTGCAACTTGCATATTTAGAACCTGCAGTGCATTGCTGTGTGAAGCCGCAAGCAACATCATGACACCAACACATGCAACACAAACGATTGTTAAAACAGTGCCTCCCTTGCCTGCTGTGCAGGATTTTAGATTTTTGACACAGCCCTGAAACGTGTATATTTGGAGTTTCCAAAGTCTTTGTGGTTGCATGGATATTTACGATTTTACTCTTGGTTTTTCCCTTCACCTATAGAAATATGTGTTTAAATTATTTGGCTACTCTAAATGCCTACTTCTCAAGCTATTTCAAAGAGGTATCATCAATGAAGGGCGGCACGGTGGTCCAGTGGGTAGCGCTGTCGCCTCACAGCAAGAAGGTCCTGGGTTCGAATCTCGGCTCGGGTGCCTTTCTGTGTGGAGTTTGAATGTTCTCTCCTCGTGACCGCGTGGGTTTTCGCCGGGCACTTCGTTTTCCTCCCACGGTCAAAAAAACACGCTGCTGCATAGGTTAATTGGCTTGCAGACTAAATTGCCCGCAGTACCCGGTGATGGACTGGCGTCTCATCGTGGGCATATCCTTGCCTTGCACCCGGTGTCTGCCGGGATAGGCTTCGGCTCACCGCGACCTTCTACAGGACTAAGCGGTTTCTGACAATGAGATGAGATCATCAGTGATCGGATTGCCTTTGAAAGAGAGCTAATAGCTTAGTGGGCTTTAACCTGATAAACAAAAATGTGTGTAGTTTATCAAGTGCACACCTTCTTATCGACTACCTTTTTAAAAGCGAGGTACATCTCGCATAGGTAGTACTGTATGTGCTTTTAGCATACAGCTGTTCTGTAATGAATATGCCAGTTTTACAGCGAGATTTTTTTTTATTTTTGGCTGAACTTGAGCTGGTTGGTCCATGTCTTCCCCCAGTATTATTACTTCTGGCCTTGTTGCATAAGCACGTTCCTGAATTTGTCATCGTCGTCCTTTACCAGTTATTATCCCACCACTGTCAAGATGAAGGCCTCCTTAACCTTGTGCAGGTACAAGACAACCTGATGCCTTGAAAGATAATGAGAAACGGTGATGAAGTGGGGATATCTTTATTCTGCAGTGGGCAGGTCAATGCTGATGATCATGATATTCTGCTGTACGTTGTTACTGTATGTAGTGTAAGATAGAGAAAATGTGTGGGTTTTGTTCCTAAATTAGGAAGCTTATAAATATTGGTGTTTGCGAACCACATTCAGTATTCTCTCATATTGAGCTGTTGTCGATTATTATCATCGTGTTTTTAACAACTATTCATTCTATAAATGTTAATGTAAAATCAGTTCCATAGTATTTTACACCTATAAATGAGAGCTTGTGTAATTATTGTGAACCCCGAAGTTAATTTTTCCATGCCAATCGTTTTTATAGAAATGGGCTTACAATGAGAGTATGTGTGTGTGCGTGCGTGCGCGCGCTTAGCCGTGGTTATTGCTTTGTAGATGCCTGTCATATTTGAAGGTGTACTTAGCTCTTGGCAGTCCATCGCGAAGGAAGATTACATTGCTTCCGTTGAGTGGTTAAGTGAGTTGGCCAGTGGCTATCGTTGCTGATGACGATGCCACTGTAGGCGACCATGAAGGCCGATTCTGAAGCTGCATACCTTGCCACAGCTGGGACATGTGAGGGAGAGAACAAGGAGGCTGGGATGGCCTTCAGCATGATGGTGTCTTCCTTGGCGCCGCTCTATCCGTTGGTGCTGGTGTAGCGTGCTGGAACACTGACTCTAAACACATGACATGCTTTCCATAATGCTGCGACTGTTCCTTGGATGTTGCAGCACCATGGGCCATCTGGCGCACACCACAGCCAAGCTGCTGAGTGCCTCCTGGTATCGGGTTTAATGTTGAGTGGGTTGTTATTGTGTACTTAATGATGAGTGCACTTTAAAAAAACATGTTGCCCTTTGTAATGAATGCCTGCCCGCATACACACGCATAGTGGGGTCGCGAACGGAACAATGGTTACATAGGTGTTCTATGGCGAAAAGTATGAATTTGCATGTATCTACTGTCTCTTAAACGCCTATTGTTTCGCCCAGGTCTCTGGGTTCAAGCAGCTACAATATAGACAATACCCTTAACTAAAAGAAAGTACTGCATTGGTTACAATAGCATTCAGGACATCTTAAGCAATATATGTAGCTATCTTGTAAGAATCTTCCTCGGATGGGAATGAAACCAAGTTTCAGTAGTGTGATCTGCTGACGGAAAGACGAGGCTTCGACTTCGATTTCGTGACTCTCGTGATTGTCATCCCTTTTTTCACTACCACTTCTGCAAGCTTGAGTTAGTGCTGAGTCCATCCCGTGGTATTAAATAAAGTGCATTGTTGTCACTTTTAATAATAATAATATTTGCACTTTCTCGAGTGCCTTTCACCCGAGGGTCACAAAGCGCTACACATAGCTGTGAAGAGAACGGTATGTTAACAACAACATCAGAGTAGATAACTTAGGTTAAACAATGGTTATAAATCAATGAAGCACATAAAATAACAGATTAAATAATTGTTAAACAAATAACGTAAGGAATAAATGTTCCTGAGCAGGTGTAGGCCATCAGCGAGCCATCACATGAACACAACAACAGTGAGCAGCATCAACAGTCCTAGCCAATGGACTTCAATGCCTTACAGAACAAGTGAGTCTTGAGGCAGGATTTGAAGACACCCAGTGACTCAGCTGACCGAATTTCGAATGGAAGGGTGTTCCAAATTCTGGAAGCAGTGCTCGAGAAGGTTGTCACCCATTGAAAAGAGGTGCGGGTGCACATGCAGCAAGCCTGTATTGGAGGATCGAAGTTACCGTGTTAAGGAGAATGCCTAAAGTAGGTCACGGATGTATGTCGGAGCAACGCCAGTGAGAACCTTGTAGGTGAGAATGTGGATGTTGAATTAAATCCTGTATAATAACCTGTACACAATGGAGAGACACCAGCACTGGGGACACGTGATCGTGGATGGGTGTGCGGGTGAGGACTCTAGCAGTGGCATTCAGCATACGTTGCAGACGATTGATCAGGTAGGCAGGGATGTGGGGACACGTGATCGTGGATGGGTGTGCGGGTGAGGACTCTAGCAGTGGCATTCAGCATACGTTGCAGACGATTGATCAGGTAGGCAGGGATGCAAGGGAGTAGTGCATTGCAAAAATCGACTAGAAAGGAGATGAAGATGTGGATTAGCGTCTCAACGTCGGAGGGGTGACAGGATGTTGCACATTTTGGCTGTTTCTGAAATGGAAATAGGCTACCTTTACTCACCTTGTGTGTGTCTCGAAAGTGAGTGAAGAATCAAGAATCACTCCTAGATTCTGGACTGCCTTAGCAACTTCAATGGTCTGGTCGTCAAGCATCAAATGGATGGGTTCAGCCTTGGGCAATTGCTGCAGGGTTCCGATAATCCATATGCTGTTTTTAGATTTCAAAAAGGAACCCAGAAAGAGTGCAGATATATGCATGTATGCCTTTGGACAAGAGGTTTTATTCAAGTTGTGCTGTCATGATAAAAAGGGTTTTAATTGGTTTGCCTTTTTAGGTTTGGCATAGTTTCTTGAAGTTTGTTTGGTTTTAGAGGTTAAGTGACCGTATTTCACCCTGCTGGTCAGTTCTGATCGATGGAGGCAAAATGTATAAATGTGGGAGCATAGAATTGCATATTGTAATACAACAATATATTTTGCTACACTGCCCTCTCTGATCTGTGGACAATAAACTCGACGATTAGAGAAATAAATAAGCCCAAATAGCTTTGTGTTAGTAGCCACAACCCTAGACCGTTGATCCCAGGTTGTCTAAACACGAGTTTAAATCACCATTAATGATGCAGCATGCTATGAAGTTACGAACAGGCATCCCATGACATACTTATGCTGTCACTGCAATGTCATGCCCATACATTATCATGTCATTGACATCGCTACACTGCTTGACTTAAAAAAAACGTATTTCTTCGTGAAAAAAGCTGCAGACCAATATGTGACAATGCAGGACACAGCCAAGGTGTGTCCACATAATAGCTCTTTTTTAATCTTTAGTGCGTGTCTTTAAAGTCATTAACATGTCTAATTTGTATGTATACTAATTTTACTTGTCCATAGAAAGATAAGGTGATAGAGGACTTAATTTTTTAGAAACTAATTGTCATCTCTCCACTTCAGGTGGTCTTTAGTATCCTATCAAAGTCTGAATGTGATTTACTAGTCCAAGAAACAGTGTTTTTGAGCCAGGTAGACTTAAGTATTGCTTTTTCTTCCTTCAATTGCCCTTGCTGTATCGTGTTCACTCGAGCTGCTGTTTTGGTCACAAAGTCAAAATACCGCAACTTCTGTCTCGTCACCATTGCGAAATAAGCTCATGGGTTCCAATTGATGCAGCTAGAGCACTTCCATTAGTCTTATTAGCTGAATTCAGAGGCCCGAAATTTTAATCCAGATCCTACTCTTAAAACCCAAATTTCACATGCAGCTGGTACCATAGTTTTTACGTTTTGAGGTTCCTTGCGAGTAATTGGTAATGGCAATATACTGCATTCGTGTACCGTTGTTTGTGTCCTGCCTTGAACATCATGTTGCACGTCTTTGGAAGGACATTATTAGCGACTTTGCCTCCTTCATTTCTCTGCAGTTTGATATGTACCATGTAATGATGTAGGTTTTCACGACTCGATGCATGATGATTGCTTCGAAAAGCTGTTCTCTCGGGACAGCCGCGTCGATGGCGAGGAGAGGAGAGAGAGCCATTGATATGTACAATGTTAATTTAAGACTTTTTTTTCAAAATAACACAAATTACTGCTTCTTCACTTTTTCGCTGACTATTGAGGTGTCAGTTTCTTTGGGGCCTACATTCGCCGCACTGCTAATGCGTTGGGAAACCAATGGCCTCAACAATCGCATCTTTTGAATCATAGAAGCGTGTTTAATTTCGAATGGGTACATATTTCTTGCATATTGCTGGCATTACCTACTCAAAGGTAAGCAAGTTATTATCTTGCAGCAATTACGCGTTTGAGATCATCTGCATTTTTTACTTGTAAGTGTTGTAAGAAGAGGGCCACAATTTTACTTTGTTAATTAACTCTGATGTTGTGGACATGCCGTTCCTCCACAGCTCAGCGCAGCGCTTCGTAACCCTCGGGTGAAAAGCGATCCAGAAATGCAAATCAGGTGTCGCATTAAACGAAAATCAAAACGCAATAGTGGTTTGACATGAAAGTTGTGTGACGTGTATGCCATCAGTGGTATTGGCATAGCAAGGCCATCATTGTTATTGATGCGAATTAGGAACTTGTCGAAAGAATTGTCAAGTCATTAAGGAGCTTTTTCACACAACGCGGGTGTATGTATTGATTGCGTTGCATCGTGTGGCACCACGGGCTGATGCATGGCGTTGTGGATGAGTGTCACCTTGGCAGGCACGAGGTCCTAAGTGGTAATCCTATACGAGTCCCAGGTGCCCTGGACAAGATAGATGTCTTATCCCAATTGGCTCATGCCGCCATTGAAATTAAATACACATCAATGCAGCAATACATGTATGGCATTTAAACACGTCAGTGTAGTCGTTATAGAATGAATGCTTGAAGTGATGACAGATATTTTACTTGCCACTAAAGTAACTAAGTGGTTCCTTAGGCTTGTTGAAAGTACGCAAAGAGGTGGTCACACTATGTGGTCTCAATGTTGCTTTGAAAGCCTGTCTTCGTCACAGTTTGTGTACGTGCGTGTTTTGCCCATAGCCTAGATTTTCTCTACGTCTACTTTGTGCCACAGGTTTTATGAATACCCTTAGAGAAAGGAATTTCTATGTTGATGCCTTTGTGTCCCAAATTCTCAGCTGTTCAGCTATTAGTGTGTACAGTGTAACTCGCTTGCGCGTTTCGTGGTAATATCAACGAAGTTTTCCAGACATGTATTCATTCAATCATTATTCATACCCGCTTAATCGTGTACAGGGGCTCGGGGGGGGGGCTTGGGCCCATCCCGGCCGAGAGAGGGGATCAAGGTGGGGGAATACCGAGGATATGACGCTAGTACATCGCAGGGCACATTTTTGGGGCAATTTACTCAGCAGGCCAATTTACCTAGACAGCAGCGTGCCTTAGGACGGTTGGGGGAAACTGGAGTACCCAAAAAACCCACGTGGGCATGGGGAGAACATGTAAACTCCATACAGAAATGCACCCGGGCCAGGGAATCGAACCTGAGTAACTCTTGCTGTGAGGCATCGAATCGAAGAAAAAAACTGATGAACCGTTTTCCTATGAAAGGATTTTTAAAAGTAACTAAACGTTAGAAAAATATTGTTTATCTAATGATGACTAATTATAGGTAGATTTCTTTTCATTTTTTTAAATACACAAACGAATAATGGTAAGCCATTGTGGCATTACTAGTATAGACTATGTAAATAACACATCACCCCAGCTAGTGGTAATCCCAGAGTGGCAGTTCTATCACGCAACTACTATAGAATGTGTAATTAATATACATTGCCTTTGGCTAATAGGCATCATTTAATAAACTTTGTAATGTGATATTAATACACGATTTTAATGTAATTTACATATGTGCCTTTGTGCTTTGTAGGACATAATTTAATTTAATGCAAGAAGTTTGCCAAAAATTGAATCAATTACGAATCGTGCTGTTATTTCTTGCCAGTCGCGCCTCCTTGCAAAATAGACAAGTTTTTTTTCAGGCATGGTTTATTTTACCGCCGCGAGCGAATAGGCAGGCTCACGGGCACGCAGAAGCCGCGCCGCCGTCATGAAATATCCCATTGACACTGCGTTCGGGATCATGCGGTGGCTCTTGAATGAACGACTGAAGGGCACTAACGAGCCCTTTGTAAATGCGCTTCTCGGCCTGTGTGTTAAACGCACGCCTTTGTTCGGACAGGGGCCTGTTTCCACAGAGAAGAGGATGGGGGAAGGGAGATGAGAGGAAGAAAAAAAAAGGACATACAGTGCAACACAACTATAGCGGAACATTTATTTTCCTTCATCCATCCCATATTTCTGCAGCCGAATTGATTTTGCAAGGAGGCTAAATTTGGCGTGTGACGTCAGCAGCCGCTGCTGCGTAGCAACCGGAGAGCAGTTCTACGGCACATCACTGTTGCCATGGTGACGGGCCCGATGATTACCATCTCCCGCGGAAGGGGGTGGATAGGGGGGAAAAAACACACGCGAGGGCCCGGAAAATAAAGGATAAAATATCCGACTAAGCGACTATGGCTTGGGATTTAACCTGAGACGTGGCTAGTTTATTGATCGCAAACAAAGGCATTTTTTTACGGATGCTGCGGCATGCCTTCCAGTTTGTTATTCTTATATCTTTTACTAGTCGTCGCAGCAGCATCAGCAACAGCATTACTGTCACGTTCGCCGCAAACTGCTTCGCCATTCTCGGCGGCAGCTGTGCGAGGAAGGGGAGGGGGCGCTAGTTGTGTGCCTCGCCCCGCACGCTCCTCCTTCACCCTCCTCCCCCCCGTCAGAAAGGTCGATGTTCTCGGGTGACGTCATGATGTTTCTGCTTGTATCCCGCGCGGGATGATAGCGCCCGTGCTACAGTGCACACTAGGGCGCTGCTGCTTAACGGCGTGAGCCGTGTCACCCGCCGTGTGGCGTTATTCTGCTGCAGGAGCGCGAGGTCCACCCTCCTGTTTTTTGTCTCGTGAATTTGTTTTTAGCCGGCGGTTCAGGATGGTGTTTGAGTTGGGCAACAGTGGCAGCGATCCGTATCAACATTACGTTTGCCTGCAAATCAGAGGTAGGGGATGGTGACGACACTTGGGTTTGTTTTTTGGCGTTTACTTGACGAGTGGTGGTGGTGGTGGTGGTGGTCGGGGGAGAATTACGTGCTGCTGTAGTTTGTGCTGTTGGTTTGTGTTTTTTTACAAAGGGAGCGTTGTGCACGTAAAACTGCGCAAGATGTGCCCCGCGTAACGGAATATTGTCCCAACGGATGTTTAATCGACAGTAAATTGTGCTTCTTTGTCACTGGAATTCGGTGTTGAAAAACAACTGACGTATGTCGCATGGGGAAGTGACTGGAAAATAGAGTATTTGAATACCTACAAAAAATATATTGTCACGTGCATTATTATTAACTGGTTCATGTGTAATCCTGTTTGTGTGCGTTTTTTAAGCCAGCAGTGAGTAGTCAAGAGCTGGTAATAACCGTGGGTTTTAGAGTTGACTCTACTTAAGTATGCACATGTGTTGTGTACTCTAGTGACAACCGTATATTTTCGTATTAATGTGTTCACATTGTGGAGTGGCAGCGCAGTAGTAAATGCATATCCCAATGAACCTGGCAATCTCAGTTTGATTTCGATCCACTGCTACCAATCAGTGATGAGTATTATCTGAATCAATCTATCGCCGCCACAGTCATCAATGACAAGCGTAGCGAAGTATGGTCAAACAACCCATCTGACATACAGGACTTTAGAATGCCCTGAGCCCAGCAGTGAAGTCACAGTTGGTCACACATTTATGTTTAAGTATACAAGTGTACGAATTTGTTACGACATACATGTTCCATATAAAAAGTTTACAGTAACACATTCAGCAAGTTCTGAAACACACCACCCATTCTGTGTTATCTTGTACCGCTTGGCGCAGACATCACTGAAACAGAGCCAAAGTGAAAAACAGTGCTCATCCATGTGCGTGTGTGTTGACCAACTTGAGAAAGCTGCCACCACACTCGCGGAAGTCCGTGCAATGAAACCAATCACGCGCCCCCCCCTTCCACTGCTCCACTCTCTCCCCACCGTCTCACGTTTCAGATGCGCCGCCCGGCGAGCGGGAGGAGCTGTTTGTGCAGAAGCTGCGGCAATGCTGCGTGCTGTTCGACTTCGTGTCGGACCCGCTCAGCGACCTCAAGTGGAAGGAGGTGAAGAGGGCGGCACTCAACGAGATGGTGGAGTACATCACGCACAGCCGCGGCGTCATCACCGAGCCCATCTACCCGGAGGTGGTGCACGTGGTAGGTGTATCGCGCGGTCAGGCAGTGCCAACCGCACGTTTGCGATGCGTACAGAAGGACAGCGTTTGGAAATAATCGCCGTGTGCGATTGTTTGCGAATTCTTGTGGGCCCTCAGCCGTGAATGTCTTTCACCTCGTGGTGAATTCAGTCGTGAGGTGGTCACTCATTGTAACTTACATGTATGCATGAACTTTATTTGAAACCAGGTGAAAGCCTTTTGTCAATGACCAAATCGTCCACTCTCTGCCTGCTACAATAGAATCCTTGATCCTGTTTGGATCAATGACCACCATGCACAAACTAGTCGTAGGTATTTGAAATGATTTCCCTGTACTGTTAAAAAATGTATATTATTCATTCACCAAATTTTACCTTTGTAATGTATCTACTTCGTAGTTTTCTCAACATGAAATTCATCTTTCCTCAGTTGTTTGTTTGTTTGGAGGAATGGGTTTTGAAAGCATTTCTATTTGTATATTCGAGTATAGTGAATCCTGGTCATGGCTAACACCAGTGGTGAGTAATATCTATACCAGTCCTGAGCATTCTCTTACCAATCCGGAATGACCAGTGTGGTGAATTAAGTCCAATAAACCTCCATGATTGAAATGCTTTAGTAAGCCTTAAGTCAGCATCTGTACACAAAGGTGTATTTTTACTTGAACATTGTGTGAAATGTTTAATCTTGTACTTAAACAAAAAGGGTCAGATAGAAAAGCAGGGTACAGTTGTTCGTTATCCCAAATTGTACATGAAAGTCTATCTACCCTACTTTAATTATTGTGCTTTGGTTCATTTGTTATCTGATTTCAGTTTGCAGTCAACATGTTTAGGACGTTGCCACCATCGTCAAATCCAACGGGAGCAGAGTTTGACCCCGAGGAGGATGAGCCCACTCTGGAAGCAGCCTGGCCACATTTACAGGTGCGCTACTCTTAGCAGTCTTTGTTTCTTAACATCCCATAGCCGTTAAATACCCCACTGCCATTAACAACCCACTTTTGTTTGCACCCCACTCTCGATTGCATCCCACTGTCGATTGCTTCTCACTGTCTATTGCATCCCACTGTCCTTAACATGTCACTCCTATTAACATCCAACTGCATAACCAAGGCCTGCCTACGATGTCTTTTACACTGCGTGATCTCTAGCAGGGTCCATACGCATTTCCCAGAGTGTCTATGCAGTGGTAACATTTGCGCCTCGGAAAGAAGTCCTACCCGAGGCAGTTCGGTTACGGCCTCGGGTGCCTTTCTGTGTGGCGTTTGTGTGATCTCCTCCCTGTTCTCCGTGGGTTTCCTCTGGGTTCTCTGGTTTCCTTCCACAAGTAAAAAAACGCGTTCGTTAATTGGCCGATAACATCGCAATCTACAGGACACAGTGCCCGCCAAATGTTGGCGCCAGCTAACTGCATAGTTGCCTTCCTCCCCTCTCTGTCTCTATGCAGTTTCCTCACTCCTAGGGTGTTCTCTCTTCAAATGAATACCTTCAATATTGAATATGTGCCACGTGTTATCAGTATTATTTATTACTATTATTAAACCTCTTCTCATCCCATTATGTTGTTTTCTCTCTACATCTTGTGTTCTCCATTGGCTTTCATTGTTCATTTTGTGCCTCTGTAATAATGTCCTGCCCTACTCCATTTCAGTTTTTTACCTGTCTACTGTTACAGCTCTAACTCTAAAAAGTTTCAAATGTTACCTTTTCTGCAGACTCCTCGTTTGGCATAATTATAAACTTATAATTTTGAACAGAAATAATTTAACCTACTTGTTATTTAATGAGAGGTTAGCTCTGTGGCCTATGTCATGATCGGTAAATTACAGAAAGGACTTATTGCACTTTACACAATTTAAATTGTAGTTAGCAAGAGTAGAACATATCTTTAATTCAACAGTTTTGAGGCAAGGAATTGTGGATCACATTCTGATACGTGAGGTAATATCGAGATGGCAAGTACAGAAAGTTGGTTGTAAAGTATTATCCCTTCCTATAACGTGTTTTTTCAAAATGCTCTCGTTTCGTACCATATGGTAAACATATTTAAAGTTAAGTGTTCCAAACAATATATATTGCAGGGCCCTCTTCAAAGAGTGCTGAGCTTCACTGATGATTATGTGGATAAATAAGTAACCGCCTCATCTTCATTCATGTTCAGTTATAGTTAGTTGCCAGTTTTTAAGCCAAGTTTCAATGTTCGTGAGCTTTTCATTTGACTACTCACATACTTATGTTTAATTTTTCACTTTTCCATTCTGGTGCCGTTATTGTTGACGCGCCATTCTCTCTGCAGCTCTGTGAAGTGCTTTGTGACCCCCAGGTGAAAAGCACTCTATAAATGCAATTATTATTATTACTTTCACAATTTTCATTCTCCGCTTCTGTTGTATTAATTATTTTCAGTTTCATTTACAGGATGTCGATTTATGGAGGGTCATGTTTAAATGCACACTCCCACCTCCTTCCCCCCCTCCCCCAATTGCACAATAACCCTTGCGATCCTGGCCGTGAAAAGCACAGTACAGATAATGCAACCCATACTTGTAATTTGCCATACAACGCTCATGCCTTTTTGAACTCTTTTCATGGAATACGTGACCAGCAAGCGGGTTATCTCATCTCATTGTCAGTAACCGCTTAGTCCTGTACAGGATCGCGGTGACCCGGAGCCTATCCCGGCAGACACAGGGTGTAAGGCAGGGATATACCCATGATCGGATGCCAGTCTATCACCGGGCACTGCAGGCAATTTAGTCTTCAAGCCAATTAACCTATGCAGCAGCATGTTTTTTGGACTGTGGGTGGAAACCGGAGTGCCTGGCGAAAACCCACGCGGACACGGGGAGAACATGCAAACTCCACAGAGAAAGGCACCCGAGCCAACATTCGAACCTGGGACGGAATCTTCTTGCTGTGAGGTGACAGCGCTACCCACTGGGCCACCGTACCGCTCGCAAGTGGGTCATAAACTGAATAATATATCACTTTGGTCTGGTATCCTATTTGTTTACAGCTGGTGTACGAGTTCTTCTTACGGTTCTTGGAGTCGCCTGACTTCCAACCAAACGTTGCAAAAAAGTACATCGATCAGAAGTTTGTGTTACAGGTGAGGTTGTGGGGTTTTCCCTACTGTGTTTAGCATTGGCACTGCTGTAGGCCAAGTGAATCAAAGCTAAAAATAATGATGATAACTTTTTGAGATGATGCAATTATGTACTTGACTTAATTATTGATACACGCAGATCTTATATCTCAGCTACTTATAGACATATGTAACACTTTCATCAACAATATTCCCTTAAATGGAATATTTATATATAATAGGCAGTGTTATGCACGATTGCCTTTCTTAATAGCACTTACAGTTGTGGCAGGGAAAACACATGTAAAACGCCAATCTTGTAAGATCCAAAAAGCTATGCTACGTTGATCCTGGATAGTACTTCGTCGAGCAACCACAATAGAAGTGTGGTGGGCTGCTGCGGGGCTATTATTATCATTTAGCAGACGCCCTTATCCAAGGTGACTTACATTGAATGTTGTCGGAAGAGTGCAGTGCAGCAAAAAATACCATTGTACCATACTATACTCACTGAATCTGTGCTGCTTACCTTCACCAACCCACAGTGCAATGACTAGCACGGTGCAATACGATCATATAAGACGCATGACCCAGACAGTGGGGAGAAGCCCTCATCTAGCATTGACTTGACAAAAAAGCTGCACATGTACAATATTTAGTCTGCTGCTAGCAAATTAACTTTGAGTGACCTTTGGCAGTAACAAATAACGTTGTGGTTTACCATTGCGCAGTGTAAGAATCACAGCTAGCAAACGGATCATGAAAGCTCACAAACAGCATTCATGACTTTCCACTTCCACTGCAATGTTGCTGCTACTTTTGGTCACCCAAGCCTCTACAACATGGCCACTGACCTTTCATGGAGTTGCTGCGGAGCTATGCAGGTTCGCGGCAGGGCTTCGGTGCCGCACACCCAACGTCCACCTTTCTCTGTGCAGCTGCTGGAGTTGTTTGACAGTGAAGACCCACGCGAGAGAGACTTTCTGAAGACCACACTGCACCGCATCTATGGGAAGTTCCTGGGACTCCGAGCGTACATTCGAAAGCAGATCAACAACATATTCTACAGGTCAGCAATGAGGGCGCTTTACATGGGATATATGTTACACTTTGATTTCACATTTTTTTGGATACAGATGACATGTTAATCTGGTAATAGCCCATTGAGAACGTCACCGGATCACTTAGAATGCACCCGGTTGCGTCACATCTTGGACGCTACCCAGGGATGAGGCTGGAGAGTGCTTGGTTGCATGGTTATTGTGCTTAGAACAGGTGTCATATGCTGCTTGTGGGGCTGCATCGTCAGCAGTAGAAGGATAAAATGTGTTGTACCTCACGATGCTCCATTGCCTGTTCGCTGCCTTCACCAACTTGCACTCGCCAGCGTGGTGAAGTATGGTAATTAAACCTCCACGGTGATCCACATAGCATTGAGAGGATCTCAGTTGAGAGGATCTCAATTGAGAGGATCTCAATGCCATGTGGCGTATTAAATAAAAAATCAGTACTACTGAAACTATTAAATGTTAAGGAACCTAATGCTGTTATGCATGCATGCAGTGTTTTCGTTTTTTAGTCGATTAGTTACTGCCAAATTATTAGTTTTTTAATATATAAACGATTTGTAATAGTTAATTTATATTGTTATAAATCGTTTAACTCTAATTGTTATGGCCTTTTTTTCCTTGCAGGTTTATTTATGAAACTGAGCACCACAATGGCATTGCAGAGCTACTCGAAATATTAGGAAGGTGAGGTCTTCGGTTCACTCTTAGCCATTTAAAGTTTTCCCTTTTTTGCTTGCATTTGACAAGAGACTTCAGCCTTCCCGTAAAATTCTCAACGGAGGCTGTAATATTGTCTTTGCAGTATAATCAATGGCTTTGCACTGCCGCTTAAAGAGGAGCATAAGGTTTTCCTGCTCAAAGTACTGCTGCCTCTGCATAAAGTCAAGTCCCTAAGTGTCTACCACCCACAGGTATGGACACTGATAAATGTTTTACAGCAGTATTGACACTACACCTTTTGTAGAAAATACTAATATTTGAACGTTTGAACTGACAGTTGAAATCGTTTTTGTTTTTCCTAGCTGGCTTACTGTGTCGTCCAGTTTTTAGAGAAGGACAGTACGCTCACAGAACCGGTAAGGGCAATTCGCAAAGTCAATAAGTGAACAATAACATTCACGGTTGTGTCCGGTGGCCTACAAAATATGTACCCAAACATGACGTGTTGTTTTGTTATTGTAACATTTAAAATGGTAGATAAAGACTTGCAGACTGGCCATTATCGCTTTTATTTAATGCATACCCATGCACGCATGGTGACTCAGTTCAGTCTCATTGGGGGTTTGTTTATTCAGAGGCCAAGTTCACACCTCCAAGGTGGGTATTTTAAAGCACATAATCTGTGAAAATTTAACCACTATACCGATGCCTGCTCGGCTCTGTGATGTGTATAAGGTTGAGCCTCTGAAGATTAACTGTGATATGGCATACAGACGGTTGCTATGAACTCCCTTACGCTGGCAGGTTGTAATGGGCCTGCTCAAGTACTGGCCGAAGACCCACAGCCCCAAGGAGGTGATGTTCCTTAACGAGCTGGAGGAGATTTTGGACGTTATCGAGCCGTCAGAGTTTGTGAAGGTCATGGAGCCTCTGTTCCGCCAGCTGGCCAAGTGTGTGTCCAGCCCACACTTTCAGGTAGGCAGGTGGATATGGGGTGCGACGGCTGTGAGTAACACGTGTACAATCGTCACTTCTCTCTCCGTTGTAAAGCAGAACATGAATACTATTTACAAATTAGCCGTTTATGTTCCCATCACTTTTCCTTAAACATGTCATTCAAGACGCCCTCAAATGCTCCTTAGTGTGTTCAAACATTTTGCGATGTTCAGGTGACGTCCAATAGGTGATTTGTTTGTACGCGCTTTAACATTAAAGCGTGGATTTGTATGTTTAAAAAAAAAACGTCTCAGGCGAAAAGAAAAATGTTTCTTTTGATGTGCGAAAACTATTCGCACTTGTTAAATAGTTGATGTCTTGCATTCATAACGGAGCAGCGAGTGGTTTAAACAAAAAGGAGATGCGATAGGTGGATGAAGGACATGCCTGTTTCCTCGAGAGATGCGTTAACTCTTCCGCATCGTTTTTGTGCATCTGATGTTGAGGTGGCGGAACGTGCCCTCTACTACTGGAACAACGAGTACATTATGAGCCTCGTGAGTGACAATGCAGCCAAGATCTTGCCCATCATGTTCCCCGCCCTCTACCGCAACTCCAAGTCCCATTGGAACAAGTAGGTCTGCCTTCACGACGTGGTGTATTCAAGTCGCAGACTGACTGCACGTTATGGTTTTGTCAGTGTTTACTTGAAATTTTAGTTCAGAAGTGGTCACTTTGATCTCCTTGCATGATATTGGAAACAGTGAAACAAGTTTTTTTTAATACTACCCCACCTGTTTATAAATTAGTAGATCACAATTAATCAGCAGTGTGGAGGTAGAGTATGGCTTCTTTTACCAACGTCTGAGAGTTTTATGGTCATTGTGGAAGAGTTTTCCAAATATCCCCTAGGAGGCCCTTTTGCCAGCAGTAGCATAAGTAATAAATTATATTGCTGCACCTTTGCCTTGTACTTTCACCAGTGTCACATGTATTTCTAATGAATCTTGTCTCAGTATAATTTTGACCATCGACTAACAAGTTAGAAAAGTGTCCGTAAAATAAGACAGGCGGATATATTTTCACATTTCTTTGTCACCCACAAATTATTTGCCCTCCTAAATTTCAAAACCGTAGCCGTGCAAGGAAGTGTTGACTTGTTAACTATATCACCATGCTGCATTGAAATATCCCATATCTTATCACCATAACCGCTTAATCCTGTACAGGGTCGCGGTGAGCCGGAGCCTATCCCGGCAGGCGCAAGGCAGGGATATGCCCCCGATGGGACGCCAGTCCATCACCGGGCACTGAGGGCAATTTAGTCTGCAAACCAATTAACCTATGCGGCAGCATGTTTTTTGGAATGTGGGAGGAAACTTGAGTGCCTGGCAAAAACCCACGCAATACAGTTTTAATTTATTACAAAACTGTACAGTAACCACTGTAGCACTGTGGTTTTGTGTTTTGTTATTGTTTTCCAGTTTTTGCGGGTTTCACTGGGATTTTTTACATTTTGATTATTTACTGTGTAATATAAACGACGTAAATAACATTACAAGTTCTAAATTACATAAATGTATTCTTTAAAGAATACATGGAATTACTCTGGTATTACGATGAAACACGAGTCAGTTGTCCAGCATTTGTAAATTCCAGCAGAGTTGTCATTTAAAAGACTGGTAAAGGCACAGAATAAATTCTGCTCTCCATTTTTTAGTTTGAGGAATCATCCACACTTCTACTCGGAGTGGCTGTTGAAACACTGTATGCCTTAAAAGGTTCGCTTTTGTGAGTACAACCGATCAAATTGTTTAGTACAGGCACTTGAATCATTACTTCACTAAAAACATTTCAGAGCTGATGACTTATATGTGTACATCCGTGTATACATGCACATCATGACATCATGAGGCTACAACAGAGAAGCAGTTCTTGCAAAGTAGTTCTTGCAAAGTACCCAAATATACCTTCGGGTGCCATGAAACCCAAAAATAGAGCCTGTGCTGAATGTGGTGTATTTTCAAAGGGGCTCGGATTTTACTGCAGGGGACAACGCTAAGCTGCAGTGCAGGTATTTCAGAAAATCCCCACGAGGTGTGGTCAGGGTCATTCATTCAATAGCTGACAATTGTGTAGTGGACATTATGCCACCTGGTGCAGTCGTCTCATAACCAGTTCAACTGACTGGTGATAGGTCACCGCTGATGTACATTTAAGGACACAGCTTTATTTTTAGTCTTTTTTTCTTCCTGTAATTGCTTATTTTATTATGTCTTTTATATAGGTTCCTTTGAGATAATGTGGCATTTAGGCACCCTATGAAAGCAAGTCCTTACGTCATTAAATTAAACCCTTGTATTTTGAGCTTGGATCCCTTTAATGCAGGTAGCTAGGCCTAAGAATCAATAATTACAGCTTTTTTAATGAATGTCCTTTTTGTTTTTTGTTATTATGGAAGATGCCCATATTCTTTTAGCTGTTATCATTTCAACAAACAACACTTAATGTCTGATTGTAATTAGTGGTGATGGTTTTGTTGTAATGAGGAAGTGCTCTTTGTGGAATGAACTGTGATTTTCAGGACCATCCATGGGCTGATTTATAATGCACTGAAGCTTTTCATGGAGATGAACCAAAAGCTGTTTGACGACTGCACTCAGCAGTACAAAGCAGAAAGGCAAAAGTAAGTGCAGCATCAGTGATTACTGGGAGTTTATTTACACTGCCATATAATACTACACGCCCCATGCAGAATTGTGTGGGTTGGCACACACCAGCATTGACTTTTGGGAGTAACTGATAACGCATCAGCACTAAATTTATCAACAAGTCACAGTGATTTGTGTTCTTGGTTTCTTGCTTTTCGTTGATGGAGTGATGTTTTAAAATCATTACACTATTGTTTGACCCGTGCAAGTGACTGTTGTGGGGCTAAGTTGTGGGCAGCAGATGTCGGTGCAGAAATATCGATTGTACTTTTCTCTGCACGCATATCTACATTACACCACCTTGACCAGCATGGTGAAGTAAGATGATTGCTTTCCAAGGGCGATCACGAAAGAACAGCTTTGGAAAGCAGTCATCTTGCATCAGGCCATTGAAACTTACATCAGTACAGTGGTGAAGTAAGATCAAATAACCCCCATGACCCGCACGGTGTGGAGAGGACCTCATCTAACAGTGGATTTACAAAGGCCTTTACATTCAATATTGCTTTATACAACTCGAATAACGATTGTTTAAACTCGAGATGCCAATGCACACCTTGTGTTTTTTGTCATACATTAGACCATTTAAAGGCTTGGCAAGAACTGTGTATTTTATTGTTAACATTTCACATGTTTGGCTTTACAGAGAGAAAATGAAGTTTAAAGAGAGGGAAGAAGCCTGGTACAAGATAGAAATTCTCGCCAAATCGAATCCTCAGGTATAATTTGTTCCAAGAGTTTAAGTGTTTTAATAATTAATATTGAGGCTTTCATTGGAAATTTTATTAAACCTGATTGGCCAAGTAAATCAAGTAAACCTCATAGATTCTCTTGGATATATTTCAGGAGGGTCCACCCAAATTTTCCCAGTGGGGAGTAATGATTACTTGCAAATGATGTGAATAAATGTTTTATTTCCACTCTAAAGTAGATGGAACATTTTACACTTAATATACCAACAGTTATGACTAGTTTGGCCACTGGATTTGAACTATGAACCTCTGCAGCAAGTGGCAAATGCACTAACCGTGGGCTATGTTGCAACTCATGTTATACGATTATTTGATTTTATGATTCTGTCTGATGCATGGTGTTTCAGTTTTGGCCACACTTATCATTCACAGCCACATATCTGTACACTGCTGAATGAAAGCCTTTCCAAGGCATGGCCATGTCTCATGGTCTTGCAAAGCAATAAGCCGTGGCATAACTTAACACCATCAATGAAGTTGAAACAACATCAAACCTGCCTACTTAATGTCCGATTCTATATAAAAAAAAATGGTATCAAATACCATTATGTCTGGTCCTTGTGTGGACTCTGATGGTAGTATTTCACAAATTGGAAATTGATTCAGGCATTCATATTGTGAAGTGAAGGCCTAGATTAAATAAAGAAATATTTGATCGTAATAAAAACTATGCAAAAAATATCAACCTACACTGAGATTTCATAAGAGAGTAATAATATAGGTGAGTCAAACAAGGCTTTTCAAAAACACTCGAGACATTTTCTGAAAATTGGAATGTCAGTCAGTAATCCTATACAGTGTCCTAAGAGGCCAGAGCCTATCCCGGCCGACAGAGGGCACAAGGCGGGGTTCTACCCAGGATGTGGCATCGGTACATCGCAGGGTCCTTTTTTTAGGGCAGTTTATTCAGAAGGCCAATTAACCTGGACAGCAGCAAACTGCTGCTAAAAGAATTGAACTAACACATGTAATCGTAAAAAAGGATTCATTTCCTCAGATTTGCAATTCTAACAACCTTCAGTAATATTAAAATACTGCAGAAACGTATTGAATTTATCGAAGAAGATGCAAAATTGGGGCTAAATATAAATAGCAAAGCAAAAGTGATGCAACAAATTTCCTAAATGAGGAAATAATAACGGAGGCAAAGTATGAGTGTATATCCAGGGAAGTTATTTAAGGTGAAACAGGATCACAATG
>JAZEWT010000010.1:9263455-9276796 GCA_036362905.1 Mordacia mordax
CTGCTGCCTAGGTTAATTGATCTGCTGAGTAAATTGCCCCCAAAAGTGTGCCGTGCGTTATGCTCGCGTCGTATCCTGTGTATAATAATTGCATTTACTGAGCGCTTTTCACCCGAGGGTCACAAAGCGCTACACAGAGCTGCGAAGAGAACGGCCACGTCAACAATAGCCCCGCCTTGCGCCGTGTTCGCCGGGACAGCCCTCCCCCCCGCGAACCTTTACAGGATTAAGCGGGTATTGATACTGATCCTAAAGTATGTTAAACAATGTTCTAACAACGTGCTCAAGGGGCGGGGCTACCTGATTAATAGGCGGAACGACGTGAGTATTGGGTGGGGGCTTCGTTAGTAGGTGCGACTACTCGAGGTTACGTTGGCTGGGTCATGTTGCACGCATGCCCAACCACTGGATGCTCAAGCCATTTCTGTTTGGTCGGAGGCAGCTGAACGGGCGCAGCACAGGCTGTAGAGCGATGGACTGATGTGGTGAGGAAGGCTGTGGAGCTGACTGGACTTGCTGGAGACGGGTACCAGGGGTCAAGATCGACATCCGTGGAGGAGGTTCGTGAAGGACACCACTGGACAGTTGGGAGGCAGTCGCCCTCCAACAACAACAGAAGGCGGAGGAGCGACGCTCACAACAGCGAGCCAACCGTCACGGCGAATAAAAATCAGCTATATAAGATTACAACAGGTTTTACCGTATCTGGCGATTATGCAGGTGTTAAGATCCCAAACACCAAAATAGACACATTTTACAATGTGTCCAGTTTGCAAAAGCCACACATACTAGTGGCAAAGTATGCAAACAGGTAGCTTTGATAACCTATGCATTGTCCTTCAACTGACCGACCTTCACCTGGCAGTGGCTTCCTTTTGAGCCTATTTGCCGGTGTCAGTCGCTGCCAAAAGGCAGTCAGCTCAGGACAATGCAGTATCAATGCTTTATAGCTTAGGTGGGGCTGTTAACGCTATGGGTACTTTTTTGCCAGTATACATATATAAGATTACATATATCAGCTAGTTGGCGCAGTAGTTAGTACAGGTGGTGCCACGGCCAGTCAACACATGGCACCTGACTTTGTTTCATGTTGCCTTCGACACGTCGCGTTTCCTCAATTGCACTCGGCCTGGCACTTCGTAGCTTGGGACACCTGGGTTGTGGCTTCCTGATTAGTGGGCGGGAGCACTAAAAAAGAATCCGGGATTGAAAGAGCAAGCGATGCTTACGAGTAATAGCGGGCCGAGATCGAGACGCAGGCCCCTGTAATTAGGTTTCATTGTTAATGTCCCAGGGCTGCGCGGTGGCCCAGTGGTTAGCGCTGTCGCCTCACAGCAAGAAGGTCCCGGGTTCGAATCTCTCGGCTCGGGTGCCTTTCTGTGTGGAGTTTGCATGCTCTTCCCGTGTCCGCGTGGGTTTTCGCCGGGCACTCCGGTTTCCTCCCACAGTCCAAAAGCATGCTGCTGCATAGGTTAATTGGCTCGCAGGCTAAATTGCCCCGCAGTGCCCGGCGATGGACTGGCGTCCCATCGTGGGTGTATCCCTGCCTTGCGCCGTGTCTGCCGGGATAGGCTCCGGCTCACCGTGACCCTGTATAGGACTAAGCTGTTTCAGACAATGAGATGAGATGAGATGTTAATGTCCCATGATCAGGGCCACAGGCACCGTAGGCTTATCCAATTTACGTATTGTTATTCATGGGAGAGCTTCCCAATTTAGAGACCGCGGAACACTAATGGTCCGTAAGGGTACTGCAGGTGGTTCGTGAAAAAAAAACTATATTAGGGCTAGGGATGCGCTCGGTAACTGATAAATCCCTCGTCTCATTGAGTTTGTGACGTGACAACCAGCCCACCAGATGGCGTACATCGTCATCCAGCAGTCGGCACAGGATTTGCTTATGCAGCCGCAAGCCACGTAAAGCCAGTGTATACATTATAAATTACACAACATTAAATAAGAAACTACATTTGAAATATCTGCGTTTAAATGCCTGTTACGTAAGTCTGACTCCCATCAACCATCGGGTTTGTCATTTATTTATTAAACGACTTGCGTGGGTTGTGGTCAGCAATCCAGTGGTTGGTATCAAGAGGTCGAGAAACTATATTATACACGATGCTAACGATTATTTTCAGTAAGTTTATGGGTCGGCTCAGACGAAAACTTAATTCTATAGTCGTGGTACAGTAAAAATTGGAATACAAAAGAGGCTTCCAAATGTTTAATGTCACAAGGCGTAAGTCATCGCAAAATGTCAGTTAAATCATGTCGATTACATTAATATGACATGCATAGTATATTAAACCACAACTCAATATCACACCAAATACAAGTTCGCTATTTAAATGTAATAATCCATGCAATGCCATCCATTGCACAGCATCATTCTACTGTTCATTATTGGGATATGCTTGTAATTTGCTTATAACTTAAGAATACAGAACAAATGACCAATGCATAAGAATATCAAAAATGGTCCCTTTCTGAAATGCTACTTTTTTTTAGGTGTAATCTCTACTGGAAAATTGAACGTATGATGGTATTAGTGGTTGTGAATGCTTGCTGGATAATAGCCCTTGAAGGACCAGAGAACTTGCATTTTAAAAGAAAACCTTATATTCTCAGTTCTTGCAGAAAGTTCCATTTTAACAATGCCGCTCCAATCCACAGCTTTGCGAAAAAAAGAAATAACACCATTTGAGGTTGCTTCGACCCACGTCTGCGTGGCCCCAGACTGTTCTCTGCCACTGCCATCGTTCCCATGTGATAAACATCCCTCTCTCCCATACTTGCACTTGTTGGCTCCCACAATAGTTACAAGTCTGTCCATGGTGTTGTTGCCCACTTGCATATGGCACAAGGATATACAATTGTATTAGAGGCTTCATTATCAGCGTGCACACAATGCCGCACACATTGGGCCAGAACCTATCCTGGCAGACATTGGGCGCAAGGCAGTGTTATACCCAGGATTGGATGTTAGTGCATTGTAAGGCAATAGGGGCAATTTACTCAACAGGTGAGTTAAGCTGGGCAACAGCATACCTTTAGGCTGTGGGAGAAAACCGGAGCACCAAGCAAAACCCATGCGGACATGGGTTGAACATGCAAACAAAAATGCATCCGAGCCAAAATGTTAACCTGGAACCTTTTTGCTGCGAGGAGGATTCTCTACCTACTGCAGCATCGTGCAACCTTAGTTGCTTCAAAAATAAGAGATATATTGCAAACGTTATGAAAAAGGCTGCCGGTAGATTTGACATATTAAAGACCGCCAAGAATTGTGCTTTTGGCCAAAGTTAGCAAAACATTTTGTTCCTTGAAGGTGTCTCTCAAAGTGTCCATCTCCGACAAAGTGTGCACCCACTCAGTAGCCCTTCGGCCCTACATCGCGTCTACCCTAGCGGCAAACTTCTGCACGTGGAACAGAATGGCCTGGTCGATGGCGACTTTCGTGGCTCCTGGGTTGTCTCGAATGAACATCACGATGCCCTGCAGGCACTCGGCCTAGGAAGAAGAATAAAAAGGTGGGGGGGGGGGGGTCAACCGTGGGTAGGATGAAGGGATGAGTACGTATGAGCAACAAGAGAACAGTATGAACAAGATGATCCTGGCGTTAAGTTGCTGGACTGCAGCGACTTGATCGCGTGAAGTAAGATGGCCATCAATCAGGATGTCACCATCGTCAGTACCTGCTTAATCCTGTATAGGGATGCAGGGGACAAGAGCCTATCCCGGCAGACACAGGACAGAAGACAGACCATTACCCAGGATGGGACACAAGTCCATCATAGGGCATCAGGGTCAATTTAATTAGGCCAATCAACCTAAGCAGATGTGTTTGGATTGTGGGAGAAAATATGAGTACCCAGCAAAAACCTACATGAACACTGGGAGAGTCCGCACAGACAGACACACGAGCAAGGAGTCAAAGCCGAAACCATTATCATGCAAGATTTGGGAACGGTCATACAAAGTGAACCACAAGCAGGTGTGCTCAGTGGGTGACACGCACCTTGTATTTGTCGATCTCGGCCTTGCCCGTCACACGGTTGTACAGCTCGTAGGCGACCCTGCCGGCCGTGATTGCTTGGTATGCATCACTTGTGGTCTCCGTGCCAGAGAGCCAGCTCAGTAACCCTATCTGTTCTCACGTGGTGGTGGTAGATTTGCAGGAGAGTAAAATGTTATTCGAGTGGTTGGACAGTGCTGAGTCTGCATAGCTGAGATTCTGGGTTAGATTTCACGCTGCTATAGATTAAAATGGGTTTTCAAGTGTAGCGGGTTTATGGGTTTTAACCCGGTCATTCATGATTGTGCACTAAACGCAGCACAGTCTATTTTATTCCGCAATCAATGTGGCTAAAGGGCGACACGGTGGCCCAGCGGATAGCGCTGTCGCCTCACAGCAAGAAAGTCCCGAGTTCGAATCTCTGCTCGGGTGCCTGAGATGTGGCTACATTTGCATGTTCTCTCCCCCGTATCCTTGTGGGTTTTCGCCGGGCACTCTGGTTTCCTCCCACAGTCCAAAAAACATGCTGCTGCTGCTGCATAGGTTTATTGGCTCGCAGACTAAATTGCCCATAGTGCCGGTGATGGACTGACGTCCTATCGTGGGTATATCCCTGCCTTACGCCCTGTGTCTGCCGGGATAGGCTCCAGCTCACCGCGACCCTGTACAGGACTAAGCGGTTTCTGACAATGAGATGAGATGTGGCTACATTCCAACTCTAGCAGCGAGTGGAAAAATGCTGCTGAGGATTAAAAGTCACTTGAAGGAAATACAGAGGTTGCTCTCACATCTGCTTCTGCGAGGAGTTATTTTGTCTGCTTCTGAGTCCTGCTGTGAACAACGCTAACACAGATAGTAAAGCTATGAGATAACAAAGGCATTCATCTTACGATGCCACATCAACAGCACAATTGAGATATAATTAGTAAAAAGACCAATGTTAATAAAAGCAGTGACATTGAAGGATAAAGTAAAAGCCCCTTTACCCACATAAATAGGATGTCTTAATGCATTGTTAATGGACTTTAACAACTGAATTGTGAGAATGGACTATATAGAGTACATTTTTCATGAATATATGCCATTATATTAGGCTGGAGACGTGAATAATTTGTACATCAGTAGATTTATAGAGGGCTGTAAATATATTTTACACAGAAATGTGCATTGGCCTGTGTTCCTTAAAACCATATTAACAGTAGAGAGTATACACATCAGTGTTTGTTAATGTTATTGTGCATGCATTGTATACCGGGTGAGAACCCTACAATTGTGAGCCAAATCTCACCCACACCTTCACACAACCCATGGACCCATGGCGTGTGCCTATGGCGCCCTGTGTATGGCAATGCAATGGCAGTCGAATCAGCACAGTACCTGTTGAAGAAGCTCGGCATTGGACAGACCCCAGGAGGCATCGAAAACCTTGTCCATTGTTCCAGCTCTACCAGGACCACACGACACGTACTTTGGGTTAGTGTAGAGAAACATCCATGAGTACCTTTTTGCCAGTACAAAGACGTAAACAAGAGAAAGGCTTTTACCATTTGACAATAATAAAACCTGCTCTCTCGTGACAGCCGCGTCGATCGCTCCCTCCTCATCGATCGACGAGGGTGTCCCGGGAGAGCAGCTTTTCGAAGCAATCCTCATGCATCGAGCCGTGAAAACCTACATCATTACAATAATAAAACCATTAAGATCTTAAAACACCAGACACCTTTCGCAGTGCCAAGTTTTCAAAAACCACACATGCCTGCGGCAATACATGCAAACTTGACACTTTATGAAAGGGTGTCTGTTTGGTGTTTTGACACTTTAGCACTTTATTGCCAAAACTGATAAAAAGCGTTTCTCTTTAAGTAAATGTAACCAGTGTTAACTGATGAGATGAGTTGCACGTATGTATGTTATACATATTGAGATGTTAATTGGAGAATGATATAGTTTTTGTTTCGTAGCATTGAATGGGGTTTGCGATGTTGGGATGTGAGGAGGTCTGAGTCCAATTTGGTGTACCGTATCTGGCGATTGTGCAGGTGTTAAGATCTTAACACCCGCGATTGTGCAGGTGTAAGATCTTAACACCTGCATAATCGCCAGATACGGTAAAACCTGTTGTAATCTTATATATGTATACTGGCAAAAAAGTACCCATGCATTTATACAGCTTCTTTCATCCGAGGGTCACAAAGCGCTGCATAGAGCTGCGGAGAGAACGGCATGTCAACAACGATATTAGAAAGGAAAATCAACAACGTTTTTTTGAGAGTTTTTAACACTTGATGATCCATATGCATGTCCAGTAGAGGACATGCATGTCCAGGTGTTAATGGGCATACGGTAGAATACGCAGGTAGAGAAGGAATGATCTCCAGTGGTGAGGACTTGACAGTGGCAAGTCATGACCACTGGAGTAAACCTGAACAAAGGACATCTACAGCAAAGATGGTGCGATGATATCAGCGACTAAGTTTAAGGTCGATGAACATTTGCAACAAAAGATCGCGGAGTCATGACTTGGAAAAGCTGTCGTTCAGAAGTCCTCAATTTAAACTGTCCCGCACACTGAAAGCTCCAATTTTCCAGCAGCTGCAATTAAGTCCAGTCTCGTGTTCTGGACCTATGGCCACGGCCAGTGCTGGAGTCACTAAATCCGACATGGCCACAGCCCTACTGCAAATCCAACAACGAGCAGCAGGCAGGTCGGTGGATAATGACCCGAGCTTGACCCGAGCTGTAAGGCCGTAATACCAAGCAACATGCAGCTTTAAACTCTTTACAAACACAATCACACTGTCGGTCCCTTGTTCTCATCTCATAGAACCGCTTAATCCTGCACAGGGTCGCGGTGAGCCGGAGCCTATCCCGGCAGACACAGGGCGCAAGGCAGGGATAAACCCACGATGGGACGCCAGTCCATCACCGGGCACTAAGGGCAATTTAGTCCGCGAGCCAATTAGTCTATGCAGCAGCATGTTTTTTGGACTGTGGGAGGAAACCGGAGTGCCCGGAGAAAACCCACGCGGACACGGTTGAGAGAACATGCAAACTCCACACAGAAAGCAGCGCCCGAGCCGAGATTCGAACCCGGGTTCTTCTTGGTGTGAGGAGGAGGCGACAGCGCTACCCGCTGGGCGACAGCGCCGCCCGGTTCCTTGTTAATGCAGCTGATTATCAACAACCCCCCCCCCTCGCTGATGTAATCGGTCACTGACGCAGGCACTCGGTGACAGAGCATCTCACGGAGAAAGACAAATCCATCGCCCCCCACGGTAGCTACACCTTGTCCCGATAGACTCTAGGGACAAGTGCTGGCAGCGGGCACCGAAACAAAGGCCAGCACGGCACTCGAGGGAATGCGGTGGCCAGCACCACGCCCGGCCGCCTTTGTCTCCCCAGTGGCGATGTTTACACACAGCAGCAGGTAGTAATTTGCGGCTGAGTCGACCGATGGAAGGCCACCGGTGCAGATGAACACGGCTGCAGACCTTCCTCTACGCGCAGAGCGGGCCACACAACTTCCGGTCCGGATGTGGAGTCGATTCCTGAGGAGTCGAAGACAGATTCGGTTCGCCACGCTATATTCGTAATCGATTCCGGTTTTTTTTTAATGCAAGGTGGAGTCGACTCCGTTAACGCGACCGATTCCTCATCTCATGTCATTGTCAGAAACCGCTTAGTGCTGTACAGGCCCGCGGTGAGCCGGAGCCTCTCCTGGCAGACACAGGGCGCAAGGCAGGAATATACCCACGATGGGACGCCAGTCCATAACCGGGCGTTGCGGGTAATTTAGTCTACAAGCCAATTAACCTATGCAGCAGCATGTTTTTTGAACTGTGGGAGGAAACCGGAGTGCCCGGTGAAAACCCACGCAGACACGGGGGAGAGAACTCGCAAACTCCACACAGAAAGACACCCGAGCCGAGATTCGCACCCGGGACCTTCTTGCTGTGACGCGACAGCGCTACCCACTGGGCCACCGCGCCGCCCGATTCCAAATCTTGAAATTTTTGTGTAAATTACAGGTGGAGGTCCCACTCCACCTCTTCATCTCTCTCTCTCTCAAGTTCCTCGTTCAACTCAACTTCTATGGCACTTGGCGCCGGCCCCCGAAGCCGGCGCCTCATGGCCATCTCAACCGGTGGCACACTCAGACTCTGCCTGCCGCGTTCTCCACGCTCCGAACAGGCCACGTGCGCGCGTACACCGGCGCACAGCGAGCGTGCGGTCAGACTCAGATCTCGCACACCACACTCCGCGCTCTCGCCTTTCGATCACACCACGCTCACCCATAAAACCGCTTCGATACAAATACTGGACAGATGGGACGTATTGGAGGCCTTTACTGCTGCAGACGAGCGCGTCGCGACGAGGTCTCCTTCCCTTCCCTGTCCCTCGGCACAGCCCACTGACTGACTCGCCCCTACATTTTCCCGCTACTCGCCCTACATTTTCCCGCTCCTCCTTCGCTCCCGAACGCAACCGACTCCCCGAGTCCTCTGCCTCAACTGACCCAACTGACCCCACTGCTCAACTAACTCCACTGCCACGCCCCCTTGCTCCGCGCCTTCTCATATACCCCGCTATATTGATCGTGTGCGACGCCGTCCCTCTCTCCACCAATCACCGCCGCTTCCCCCTTTGTCTCTGGGCGCCATCTGTCCCTCCACCAATCACTGCCGTTGTAAACAACTGGCGCCAACCTGTCTAGCTATGCCCAGGTCACGAGGCACCGCAAACACAACAGGAAGATGACGCACCGTCCGTCCGAAAGCCCCGCCCAGCTTGCTACCCCCTAGCTGGCCCCTTTACAGTAACGCGCCGACCGGCAACCCCGCGCACACCACTGTCTGCAGCTTTAACTATCCGAGGGAGCGACGCTCCCCTCGGCAGAACTGGTGAATGGAACTCGGCACCCATTAAACCGAATTCCAACTGACGGAGGAACCACTGACCAAACTGTCCTATTAACAGGGTCTATGGACAAAACCTCAGCCGCTGGGGCCGAGTCCCATCGTCGTTCTGTTACCCACCGAACCCCGTGTCGTGCGAAACACTCCATCAGTGTGGGACCGCTACGCCGCTGTCAAATGACCGCTCCAACAACGGATGCGCGCAGGCATCAGGCGGGTGGTGTGCAATAGTGGTGGGTGCGTGTGTGTCTGTGTGGCACAATATACTTTCCAGGGGGGGGTCACAAGGGCGAACATCGCGGGGACACAGCCAGTGCCCCTGGCGGCTCTGAGGCCCACAAAGTGGGCCTCCACATACACAACTAGGGATTTTATTTAACAGTAATTAGACATTTCCCTTGCTGCTCTTAGTTATTAAAGAAGTGCTCAATGCCACTTTAGCATGTGTGCTTTCGCGACGAATATTACGCATAATAAAGAGACATAAAAGCCTGATGAAGCTTTTTGCAATTATCAGCGAAACGTCGGCCTCTAAATTCTGCGGGCTTGTTCTATAACACACTGGCGTGCTCATGAGATTTGCTGGGGGGGGGGGGGTTGATAACCGTGTCGAGAGAACAGCTTTGGAATGCAGCGATAACTCAGATGTGAAACATTAACACGTTCTGTTCCCGTGACGACGCCTAACTGGCTGCGTCGGGCGGAGGAGGGTTGACGACACGTTTACGTGACTAAACCCCATGGTATGTTATATTATTATGTGTGTCACATGTTATAGAACCGGGTGCCTTTCTGTGTGGAGTTTGCATGTTCACTCTGTGTCGGCGTGGGTTTTTGCCAGGTACTCCGGTTTCCTCGCACAGTCCAAAAAACATGCTGCTGCCTAGGTTAATTGGCTTGCAGACAAAATTGCCCCAGTGCCCGGTGATGGACTGGCGTCCCATCGTGGGTACTTCCCTGCCTTGCGCCCTGTGTCTGCCGGGATAGGCTCCGGCTCACCGCGACCCTGTACAGGACAAAGCGGTTTCATGATGAGGTGAGATTTGTTATAGAACGTTACTCATTGCAATTCGCGTTCATTGTGTGCAGCGCTGAAGAATGAACGTCCAAACGCCTGCTGCCTCTCTAATTGTTCTGACAATTACCCCTGGTGTCTTGAGATGTTGTAACTTGCTTACTCCTCCCGTCTAGACAACTGTTAAAAGAGATACATAGCTCAACGGTTCTTTACAGCTTAAATTAAAACTTAGCGACTTTCATCTATTGACACTGATTCGTGTTTCTAACATTGGCTCCTATCTATAACATTGGCTCCTATCTCCAATACTGACTCCTATCTGTAACACTGACTCCCATTTCTAACACTGGCTCCTATCTCCAACACTGACTTCCATCTCTAACGCTGACTCCCATCTCCAGCCCTGACTCCTGTCTCTAACATTGACTCCCACCTGTAACACTGATTCCCATTTGTGGTGCCTGACGGAGAACCCAAAAAAAAGTAGAACCCTCTCTCGTAGAGTTGAACTCATGGCATCTCCGCCAGGTACCTGGATTCCGACGTGCACGTGCGGCCACGTGGTGCGGGCTTTTTACGTCTTGCAGCGGCAGCGCGACAGCGCCACCACTCACTCTGCGATAGATCAGAAGGGGCTTCTGGGTTTTCATCTCATCTCATTGTCTGAAACCGCTTAGTCCTATACAGGGTCACGGTGAAGCCGGAGCCTATCCCGGAAACACAGGGCGCAAGGCAAGGATATACCGACGATGGGACGCCAGTCCATCGCCGGGCACTGCGGGGCAATTTAGCCTGCGAGCCAATTAACCTATGTAGCAGCATGCTTTTTGGACTGTGGGAGGAAAACGGAGTGCCCGGCGAAAACCCACGCGGACACGGGGAGAGCATGCAAACTCCACACAGAAAGGCACCCGAGCCGAGAGATTCGAACCCGGGACCTTCTTGCTGTGAGGCGACAGCGCTAACCACTGGGCCACCGCGCCGCCCGCTTCTGGGTTTTGTGATCCTTTATTAACTAACACAACACGTCAACTCCTACTCTCACGCGTCACGCTCTCATACTCTAGTGACTCGTTACCTGCTAGGCGCGGGTCCCTCAACCTTCTCCATAGGAACTCTCTTGTGCTTCCTTACATGCGCATCTTATACTCTCTGCAGCGCCCACGAGGTTCACCACTCTCCGTTGAACCACACCACGTCTCTCCTCCCATGCACGGCATCCGCGCACCACGCTTACTCTCCGTCGACTCTCCGACTCACGTGATGTTTACGATCTCCACGATAACCTCGAGTTACCCCCCTTGTCACGGACCCAGCCTGTCATGCGGGAGGCTTGGCACAATACATCTCTAACACTGGCTCCTTTCTCTAACACTGGTTTCTATAACCCTGACTCTTATCTCTAACACTGACTCCTGTCTCTAACACGACTCTGCTACTGCAAGGTGACGCGGGTGAAACCTCCGTGTTAGCGATGAATAAAGGCCTCATCAAGGAATGGCTTCACATGGAGCACACCTTCTATAGAAACACCGGGGAGGTGGCTGCTTTCTTAGAGCGCTGCGGCTGTGTTCTGTGCACAGACACTCAAGGAATCCTCCGTTTCACACTTTAAATTTGTCTTCTGTTCTGTGGGTCTTAACGCCGCTCTCTCAGACCCCATCTTTTTCACATTATCGGTAATTTGAATGCGTGCGCATCATAAATTGTATTGAAGGGGATGTGGGTTACGGATTGTGTAAAAGTTTGCACATATTGTATATTGTATTCCTTGTATATTTTGTTTTGAAAAGCTTGCTCGTAAGAGCAATAAAATCAGATGTAAAGGTCTAACACTGACTCTGGTTTTTCTTCAGAGCGAATGAATCTTTTAACACTGACTCCTTGTCTCTAACACTGACTCCCATTTCCCACACTGGCTTCTGCCTCTAGCACTAATTCCCATCTTAAACACTAGGACCTGTGGGGTTAAAGCTTTCTGGGGGCCGCGTGGGGGGGGGGCGCGCGAGCGGACGGTGCGTCAGTTTCCTGTTGTTGACTCACATGAACCCTTGGTCGATAGTCACGAGCGATTACGAGACTTATCTTGTTTACTCATAACCTCGTGATAGCGAACCTGTGATGCATGATTCATTGGAATTCGTGACTACGAGTGAGGTCATCTAGAAGGTGCGAAGGGGGGGGGGGCGGCACGGAGGGATATAAAGAAGGACGGGTTGGGAGTGGAAGGTGGTTCTTCAGTTGGTCGTCTGGCGGTCAGGCGGAGCAGTCATCAGGGCGTCAACATGTAGTCGACTACTCGCTGTGTTCATCGTGCCCCGGGGCCCGCGTCGTGCTGTTCAATAAAGCATCAAAAGTCAAGAAGTCTCTGCTCGCTGGCTGAACGGTCGCGGAATGAACGCCGGTCCTCGCCGTGCCATTATCGTGGAGCCGTCACAAGTCCGCGGTCCGAGTCGTGGTGCCGCAGTTTGGTGTCAGAAGTGGGAATCGGACTCACGCGGGAGGATGGTGCCGCGACTTGAGACTGCAGCGGGTGGCGGCGGGGCCAGCGAGCGGAGCAGACTAGCAGTGGAGCAGCCGACGCGGGTCGGGGGGCGGGGCAGTGACGGCGAAAGCGAGGTGAGCCAGGGAAATCGGCGCGGAGGAGGGAAATCGCCGCGGAGGAGGGAAATCGCCGCAGCAAAATGGCGGATCGATTTGAGAGTCGCAGGGTGGCAAGTGACGGCGATGGTGGCGACGACGGCGGACAGCGATGGTGGTGACGACGGCGGACGGCGGAGCGATGGCAGGCTCGCCATTGTTTGCCGGGCCGCGCCGCGCAAGCTTGCCGGGTCGGGCCACGCAGGCTTGCCAGGCCATGCTGCGCAGGCGTGCCATTGCCCAGCAGCCATGCCACGCAGGATTGCCGTTGTTCGGCGGCCGTGCGTGGTGTTGGAGGCCACTGGGGCCATTGCGGTAGCGTCCCGTTGGCGATTGGAGCCAGGGAGGGGGGCCCATTGGGGGCCGTGGTGCCACAGGAGGAAAACGGAGTGCCCGGCGAAAACTCACGCGGACACGGGGAGAGCATGCAAACTCCCACAGAAAGGTGTGACACCACGACTTCGACTGCGGGCTTATGACAGCTTACAGCGGCAACACCATGGCGAGGATCAGCACCAACTCCGTGATAGATTAGCCAGCGACCACGGATGAGCAGAGACTTCTTGATTTGAGATGCTTTATGGAAACCAGCAGTGCACGGGGCCGGAGTAGTGGCACACAACGAGCTGATACATCGTAACGCTCCATCCTCCTTCTCGTTCCCCAGGAGACTCTCCTCACTCCCTCCAACCCCCGCCTATATATCCCCGCGGCCCCTTCTAGCGAGTTCTAACCGACGTCACACTTCTACC
>JAZEWT010000010.1:9276853-9288798 GCA_036362905.1 Mordacia mordax
CCCCACGTGGCTCTTCTAGAAAGTTCTAACCGACGTCACCCCACGTGGCTTTGTCCCCCCTCTGCAGTAAAAGTCCCCGCAGACTGTTCTGCTAGTCTCCCACGTGGCGTTGGTCCCCCCTCTACAGTAAAAGTCCCCCCTCTCCTATTCCTTAACTCTGCACTCCCACAGTCCAAAAAAACATGCTGCTGCATAGGTGAATTGGCATTGCAGACTATAGTGCCTGCAGTGCCCGGTGATGGACTGGCGTCCCATCGTGGGTGTTTCCCTGCCTTGCGCCCTGTGTCTGCCGGGATAGGTTCCGGCTCACCGCGACCCTGTACAGGACTGGGCGATTTCTGACAATGAGATGATAATAAGGGGTTTTTAAAGAAGCATATTTTGGGTCAGAAGCATGTGGGCATGAATCGGAATCACATCCTTATTTAATGGATCCGTAATTAGTCGATCCTTAGAATCGACCAACCTCGCTTCAGGTCCAACACACGTCGTGCCTGGATTATTTTACATTGGGCTCTTAAGAGAACTATGGACTCATATATACGGGACGCACGATTGCTCTATGATTATATTTGTAATTGGGTGTTGTTAGTGTTTCTCAAACCACGTGCGTTTCCTGTCAACACTAACAATTTATAAAAGCATTGTATTATAAAACATACAGCGCATACGCCAAGCATCACGTGGGGGGGAGCGGAACCATCCCAAGACTGCGATATGATTGGTCCAATTGTCTCGGGGCAGCTGTCCAATCATAATTAAGCAAAGAGCCGCCCAACTGAGTGCAATTAACCAATAAGAACGCGAGAACGTGACCCCGCGACTGGGTATGTACGCACTAGTCGGCCATGTTGGGTAAGGTATTGCTACTAAATAATTAAAGAAAAGAGGAGATGTAAAGTTTTTTTCGAGATCACTGTGGACTTAAAAAGAAGCACAAACACAACCGAGCATTCGCTAACTATTTTGGGTCACTCAGTGTCTCGCGTCAGTCGGAGGGTCGGCTGAAGGGGTTGGTGCGTGGTGTTTAATCGTCACCGCCTAATATTGCCTTTGGTGTCTCCCTTAGTAAGATGGCGCCCCGGTGTGAGCGCCTTCACTGAGCCGGGGTTTCCGTGCAGGAGGAGGAGGTGGAGGAGGTAGAGGAGGAGGTAGAGGAGGAGGTTGAGGAGGTCTCGAAGAAGTCCTCGAAGTTCCTCCAGAGTTAGCGCAGAAGCGAGTGCGCGCCGACGATCGGACGGAGATAACGTTTCCAAATTCCCCATAATCCGAGATACCGCCATCGCGAGTCGGTTTATGCGATGGTCTGGAGGAGTTGATAGCGCCTGTACGTGAACAGTTTTGGAGGCTCGGTAAGTGCAAAGTGTTGGAAGTCTCAAACAGTGGGAAGAAAATTCATTCATTTCTTGACGGTATCGGACAAGTATTGAGGAGTTGGAGACCCTTGAGAAATGTAATTCCTCGCAAGTTGTTTGAAGGTTTCATTAGAACCGCCGGAGGTCCGAAATGTTGGAGCTGGTGGATTTGAAGTTGCTGAAAAAGTATTGATGCGTTGTGTGCAACCGACTGATGTTGACGTTTTATCTGGACGTGTTGAAATACCTAGCATGAGGCCCCCCCGCGTTGGGGGGGGCCTCGTGCCACCGGAAAGCCTGAATGTTCAGGAGCCAAGGGATTCCTTGCCACTTCACGAGGCGCCCTTCGTGTCGCGTGTAGCGCCTTTCGTTTAAGCCTCGATCACGACGACGACGACCACCACGGGCCACACGCCGCCGCTGTGGGCGTCATAATGAGCGGCCACAATTCCAAGCAAAAGACTCTCTTCCAGAGCTGGGGTGGCAAGCTGGTCATCGCTGGCAGCGGCAGTGCAGTGGCACCAGCCTCGTCCCAAGGAAAGGCAGCCACCAGTTCTGGAAAGTCCTCGTCAGTGAGATCGTGGACTTCCAGAAGAGGAGCCGGGGTCAGGCGGAGAGGCGTGGCGTCACGGACTGGTGTCGGAGAATGGGATGGGACGAGCTCTGGCCAGGGGCCGACATTGTGGACCGGCCCTGGGACTAAGGTGGGTCAGACCTCGTTGAGGCAGCAGGTGGAGTTCGGTGGCTACATTGTGGACGATGACAACGACGACGACATGTTGCTGGTGGCCGCGGCCGAGGTCGAGGCAGCGTCAGGATGTGACGCGAGAGGACAGCAGGTGGTGGAACACCTGCCCGGCTTTGACGAGAGCTCTGGTGACATCTGGATCTACCCGACAAACTACCCGGTGCGCGAATACCAGTACAACATCGTGCAGACGGCGCTCTTCAACAACACCATGGTGTGCTTGCCCACCGGCCTTGGCAAGACGTTCATCGCGGCCGTGGTGATGTACAACTTCTACCGGTGGTACCCGTCCGGAAAAGTCCTCTTCATGGCTCCCACCAAGCCGCTGGTGGCGCAGCAGATGGAGGCGTGCCACAACGTGATGGGCATCTCTCAGGAGCATATGGCGGAGATAACAGGCGAGTGTGCGTGTGATTCGCCTTAGTGATGCCGGTGGTTGTGGCCATTTCGTGGTGGTAATGAAATGAATTGGCGATGGGAAGTGGCAATGGTAGTGGAGAGTGAGGGTATTGTTGTTGTTGTTGGAGGTCCGTGAAGGACGACACTGAGCCGGTGGAGGCAGTCGCCCGCCAATCAACAGCAGAGGGTGGCGGAGGAACGCGGGCCGGTTTAAACTCAGCGAGATGTCACAGCAGGGAGGGCAGGTGGTGCGTCTGCCAGTCATATCTTGCAATCAGCCAGTGGTACCTGTGGCTGTGCCATGATGTTGTCAACGAGCCTTCGACACTTCACGTGGCCTAAAGGTGCACCTGGCCTGGCACAAGCGCTGTGGGTGACGTCACCGCCACTTAGTGGCGAACGGTAGTTGTTGGTTGTAATTATGGTAATTGCATGGAAGGGTTTCTAAGTGGTGGTGTTTGTGATAGTGCAGAGGTTAGTGCGCTGCACTACAAATCCGGCGACCTGATTCCTGCCAACGGCCAATACCAGTGGTGATTGTTTCAACCATTCGTGGGCCTCCTGTAGGTCGACTTAGCCTCATGTGAGACCTAGTGTGGCGTTTAAATATCGCTGCTGGAGAAACAAAGGCGGCTGGGTGTGTTGCAGTTATGGCCTTCATAGGTGCTTGCTAACAGCACTTACCCCAACAGTTTGTCAGTGCTATACGGGGGAACTTTGTCTTTGTTAGTAGTACTGCAATGATTATTATAGAAGGTGTATGGGTGTAATGACAGTGGGTAGCTGCTGATGTGTGATATGTCAATACAAACGACAACCGACGTAACTTCACTCACACGCATTTTCGCACGCAGGCAGTACCGTGGCATCGGACCGCCAGGCCATTTGGAGGGCGAAACGGCTCTTCTTCCTGACTCCGCACGTCATGAAGAACGACCTCTGCAGCGAAGCTTGCCCAGCGGAGGCCGTCAAGTGCTTGGTTGTGGACGAAGCCCATAAAGCCCTGGGCAACTACTCGTACTGCCAGGTAAGGCCCCGTTATGGAATATTTTTTTTAGATATAAGTTCCCATCAGATTTGGAATTCGCTCAATCTGATTAGATTTTAGATTTGATGCAGTGCTGAGTCTGGATATTACTTGGATGTGTGACCACAATCCATAAAGTTGGTATTTTAGGCTTCTTTGGGGCTGCTTTAAGTAGAATTAAGTCCAATGTAATGTACTATGCTCATAGAATCTATGCTCTCCGCTTTAAGAAACTCATACTGACCATCACGGTGAAGTGTAGTTGCTTTACTTCCATGACCTGCCAAACCTATGGATGCTCTCATCCAGTAGTCGGTGGATAAATAGGTAATACATGTACAATGTGTTGTAAAACTGTCCACCAATGTCTTAAGACCTTGATGATGGTCTTTGTTGCTGATTAAGACGCGTTGCGCCCCGCCCCGGTGTCATCGGCAGGTGGTGAGGCAGCTCGTCGGTTACTCGCGCCAGTTCCGCATCCTCGCCTTGAGCGCGACGCCTGGCAGCGATCGGCAGGTGAGCCTCCATACCCTACCGGGACACCTGCTGTGCTGCTGACAAAGAGGCACATTCCACAACCATGCTGCAGGGCTAGGTCGAAGGAACCAGGACAGAGGTCGGCCAATGCACAGGTGGACCTCTTACCATCCATCAATTTGGCAAAGATAATTCTACCACTTTGTGGCGTCAATTTAGAAAAAAATATTGGTACTGTTTTTCATTTCTGGGATCCTTGCGCAGTCAAAGGATTTCACGGGAAACAGCCTGCCGTTTAAATCAGTAGGGTTGGCTAGTGCATCACTGGCACCCCCATGACCTCCACGGTTAAAGAGACTGATGATGATGGTCCTGAATGCTGTGCATTGGGCCCTGGTGTTCATGGTCAGCTCTTGCTGATAACGATGGCCAACCCAGCTCTGTTGTTGTTTAACAAGTGGCACACTGCTGATGAGATTCGCCAAATAAAACCGGATTATTGGATGACTTTTCCTTTATACCTTCCTGTGTCTGGATTAGAAACAAATTATTTGTAAAATTGGTTATGTCAATTTAATAAATAAATGTTTTAATCCACAAACAAAGATAAGTAGTTTCGTTGCTGATAATGATGTTTGATGGATTGGTCATTTCATTTATTTTTAAAGTGAACAGTAGCTTTCCGATAATTACTCTGAGCGTCTGTTGCTGACGCGGCTTGAGTGTAACAATGCCACATTCACGTACCTCCGTCTCATTCTGTGTTGCCACTACACGGTGCCGCAGTCCGTTCAGCAGGTTCTAAACAACCTCCTGATCTCGAGCGTGGAGCTGCGCTCCGAGGACTCCCCCGACATCCTCCCCTACTCACACGAGCGAGTCGTCGAGAAGATCGTGGTGAAGCCGGGCGAGGAGCTGTCAGCCATCAGGAAACAGTATCTCAAGGTACAGAATCGTCCCTCTTTAACACCTGCCGGGCGAGGTATGGTCCGTAACGGTACTTACTGAAGCCAAGATATGTAATGATGTAGGTTTTCACGGCTCGATGCATGATGATTGCTTCGAAAAGCTGCTCTCTCGGGACAGTCGCGTCGATCGCCGCGTTGATCGCTCCCTCTCTCCCCATCGCGATGGGGAGAGAGGGAGCGACCGGCGATCGACGCGACTGTCCCGTGAGAGCAGCTTTTCGAAGCAATCATGAAGCCAAGCTGTCCGATTGTTTCACTATTCCATTACTCTGTGGATTATTGGTTCACTTTTTTGTGCTGATACTCTTTCATCTCTTCCAAGACCTTTGGCCATCCTGAAAGATAGGCCAGTATATGTTATATGCCTCGCTAGTGGAAGCCTTCCCCATAAATTCTCCGGACGACAGACTCCGTGGATATGAGTGGAGTGGGTGGAGTGGGGGGAGATGGAAAAGGGTGAGTCCATGAAGCATCCCGGTAGACGAGTGCGATCTTGAAATGAATCCAGAATTGGACATGTAGCTGGCGGACGGATCAGTGCACCAGAGTGATGTGGTCCCGTTCACTGGTGTGGGTGAGGCGTAGATGGAGGTGGTTTAGGATGTCCTGAAAAGAATGGGTCTCACGTCCGTGCATACCCAGGATCGAGATATGCTGAGGAAGGGGAATTGCAGGGGAACCGGCAAACCCAGATACAGCTGTATAACGGCCATTTAACCAGTTGTGGCTGAAAAGTCTGGCGTCTGCATTTTTCAGACACACATTGTATTGCACACACATCCTCACTTTTACTTCCTCCATTCAGGTACAACGACGTCTGTGATTAAAACAAACAACATTACTCGTGCGAAGTAGAATTAGGCCATGGCATCCCGTTCAGGTGCACATATATTTATTTTTCGTGCAATTAGGGGATCATATTTAAACACAGCAAACACACACGCATACTGGCCAAGCAAAAGAAGAATCAGGAGCTGGGGGGAACTGCCAAATTAATATTAATGATTATTTAGCAGACACCTTATCCAAGGCGACTTACATCAATACATTGGCGTAGGGAAGAAGCCACAGAGTAGTTTGATGACAACGTGAGGTAGGTACATCTGATGAGTAGATGCGTCTGTATCCCAAGAGTCCTACACCTGTTTTGAAAACCAAAAGCAGTCAGATTTATTGGCCATACTTTGCGATGGATGGGGCACCTAGAGCTGTCGCACATTCATCTCGGCGCAGTGATGCGAAACCAGGAGCCCCACTGACGGAGTCAGGGCACCAAGTCCTCTGCCTGTGGTGCTGTTTGTCCTCCCCGTCGTGGTGAATGGCTGCGTGAGCGATGTTTTTTCACTTTTGCTACTTCATGCCTTGGGCAGTAAACTTTCCTTGTGCATGCATTCACCAAGACAACACAAAGCGCTGCTGTCTGCATAGTGGGCACAGTGATTGAGATGAGTGTTTTTACCTTTGCAAGATCTGCTTTTAAAGCCGCATTCGAATGTTCTCTCCAAGACCTTCTTAGACACGTAATGCCCACTGGCTTCCTCTCAAACCCACAATGTGTGATATAGAGACAGCATCAACTTGTTTTCTTAAATGAACGTGCCGATGAAAAACGCCCTTCGCCTTGTGTTTGAGGTTTCGTTTTCCGATTGTTGTTTTTTTATGTATACATTACTCTTGCAGGAGATGCAAGGTATATAAGGCTTTTTTAAGGAATTTAATTTCTTACATTAGCCACCAAAAGCCGAGCATTCAAATCACTCCAAACAAGATAAGCCACTGCATAACTTACATCCATTTAGCCTGAGAACAGGCCTCGCAGATTTAAAACTGCTAAATAAAAATAACGGCAGGAAAAAAATGAAAATTTTTAAAGGTTGTACCTTCTTTTATGATTACAAATGTCATTTTACTTGTTTAAAATGTTAGACCATGAAGGTCTGTTACATAATGAACAGCTTATGAGCTAATTTTACAGGACATTATAGAATATCACCCACGCTCCAGTGTGTATTGGTATCGGTTGTTCAGCATAGTATAGTCCATGTTATTCCACTCAAACACTATGCGTTTGAGCAGAGTTGTTTTGGTAGAGGACTGGCTAAGACCCACATGGCAGGATATGGAGATTGCTTCTGAAATGTTGGTAAACAGACTTTAACTAAGCATGCGAGGAACCCATAGCATTTCTTGCTGCCCTGTGCCCTGCAGACTTTAACCTGCGAGCAAGTAACGTAGTTTTACATGAATTCGTCACACAGCTCATATCCGAATGTGTTAATTAATAATAATAATTGAAATTATAGAACGCCTTTCACCCGAGGGTCACAAAACGTGTTGCGTGCCAGAGAGTAATATGGTGACTTCACAATTCGCTGTCGTTTCCCGTCTAATACAGAATGCTCAGGGCTTAATCTCTCACTGAATATTTCCTGGGACGTTTTAGAGTGACAGGACTAGGCGGTGTGTCACCAGTAACCACAACCATGGTGAGGTATGATAGATGTGGTGTGTGCTAGTTGCAGAAATCTTTTTCGGGTTCCTGACCCGAACAGTTCTGGCTGAAACTAATCTCTGTGAATATGATTGATAGGAAACTTTTAGCAACAATACCTGATGGTTAGTTGGAACATTGGATCGTAGGAATCCTGCAATCTGAGCTTGCAAGCTCATTTGGGTTTTTTTTCTGCTATCATAATAAACATGTATCATGAAACATCTATCACTCTGCGCGGCACGGTGGCCCAGTGGGTAGCACTGTCGCCTCATAGCAAGAAGGTCCCGGGTTCGAATCTCGGCTCGGGTGCCTTTCTGTGTAGAGTTTGCGTGTTCTCCCCGTGTCCGCGTGGGTTATCGCCGGGTACTTCGGTTTCTTCCCACAGTCCAAAAAACATGCTGCTGCATAGGTTAATTGGCTTGCAGATAATTGCCCGCAGTGCGTGGTGATGGACTGGCGTTCCATCGTAGGTATATCCCTGCCTTACGTCCTGTGTCTGCCGGGATAGGCTTCGGCTCTCCGTTACCCTGTACAGGCTAAAGCGGTTCTGACAATGAGATGAGATGAGATCTATCATTCTATAAACACTCATCCCAATGTCTCCTGTACATGTGCGGGTCTCACATGTCATCTCATATGTGAGAGATTTCCGCAGCTGCAACCCGATGGGGAAATATCGTTGCAGCGCTTCATTCACGGTGCTTGCTTGGGTTTCTTCCATCACGTATGGAAGCAACCAAAACCATTGAAACCACGCTGTCATTTCGTTATACTGACTTAAAAAATTAAACCGAGAAAAATAAGCAATGGTGAGAGATGAGCAGCAGGTTTGCGTAAAATCTACAGACACGTGTAAGTGCCGTAGCAACATTAATATTAAGGGCCCAGTGGTTTAAAATTTTAAAGGGCTGGTCCACACCTGCACCATCAGATACACAATGCAAGTGGTGTTTATATGGACATCTGAGTGACAGTTGCACAATAGATTGCTTACAATTGAAGAGACTACACTCAACTTATTTTGCAGTGATGTACTTCATCACCTGCACATTTGCGACAGGAACATTGATTGGTTGTGCCAATCCTGACGCGGGTGTTGGCAGGGGGGGGGGTGGTGGAGCTAAACATAAAAAGGGTGGTGTGGTGTTTTAATTGGTGTAGTCAGACAATTTAGTGATGGCAAAAAGATACTTGTTGTGCAACCACTCGTGCAGATGTGAGCAAAGCAGTTGCGGGCGATCAATTTTGGCGTTTTGCGAGCAGTTTGGTTGCGCAAACTGATCACTCAGCTGCAAACCTGCCTCTTAAGAATCACCATGGGTCATGCCGTGCCTCCGTCACCAGCACGTCACCGCCACCACTCTATCCCCCCGCTCCCCCGTGAGTTTTGGTGTGTACTGTCCCCCACCCCCTCCCCACCCAGCGCGGGTTGCACTACCGCTCCGTAACGCATTGCCGTGGCCTCGCCAGCTAGATTCTCTGGATGGACCAGATTTCGTTTCGGCGGTTCGCTGCCGCTAGGTAGTTGTAGCTGGCGATGAAGTAGGTCTCGGTGTTGTGGAGCTCGGTGGAGCCCAGGATCTGTGTCCGCGCGTTCACTTCGCGCATGATCGTCATCTCGTTGGTGGTGCCGCCGAACTCCCTGCGGCGGACAAGATGGAACGGTTGGGGTTATAAAATAGCTTCTTTAAGTAAATAAAAAGTACAATACCTCAACTTCTATTAATGTTTGGCTAGGTACACGACTTTACATGCTGTATAGGTTTTTGAGGCTGTATGCCCAAACTTGGCCTTGCTTGCCAGACCAGCCAATCATAAAGGCATTTTTAGATGCTCACCAATCGGAAACAGAAAATTCCAAGGACCAACCAATCGACACTGCTCATCCCCTGCAGACTGGCCAATGAGGTTGACCCATGGTGGTGATGATGCTGTTTGCAGCGGCGGTGACGGTCGTGATATTTTACCGAGTGTAGATTGGCATGGCTGGGCGTTGCTCGATGGAGGTAGCGGGATCGAGAGACATGGGCGGCTGGCCCTGTCGGTTCGCGGGCAAGCGGAACCCCACGACCACGCGGTGGAGCAAGGTGCCCATCGCCTTGTCCACGTGCACCATCGTCACGATTGGGATGCTCATGCCCAGATATGAGCCTGGCGTGCCGGACAGGGACACGTTGAGATACACCCGGTGTTTGAGAAGTGTGGCGTATATAATGCACAGCGTTTATGAAGATGGTGATGAGGGGCATGTCCCCAGCACTCCGGGTAATCGGCGCATCGTGCGCGGTAAGTGGAAGAATGAACGCATTAAATATGCGTGACAATTTAAATTTTTATGTTGCAAGTCTTAACTGTGGATTTAATTTTACTATTGACGTGTGTGCATGGTGAGCAGCAATCATGTGATCCTTGGGGCCTGTGAGGGCCTTTGCTAATGTGTTCCCATGACCACTTCAGATATCACTCGCACTGATGTTAGCGGTGGCTAAAGATTTTATTCCAGTCAGTTCGGTGCAAGTTTTATGATCACATGAAAAGTGAAGAGAAGGTTTGAGGGGTGGCTTTCAAGTTTCACTTCATAAAGTTAACAAGATAAAGTTTCAGGAGACCACGATAGTCTGATTTTAAAGACGGACAGATGACCAAAATGTTAACGGAATAAAATTTCGTATAGTACCACAATTACGCAAATACAATTGACGCTATAATAAACCGTTTTACAGAATAATCAGAAAATGCTGGACAAACATGAATGTATTTCAAAGAAAATACAAATCCTATATTGAAAGTTGGCTGAGACCAGTTACTTTTAATACGAGCACTTTCCGGTGGAATTCTCCCCACAGATGTATCTCATGATCTTCATGAACGCATAGCAGGTACTCTGCTCATAGGTGTCCTCCTTGGTCGTCACGCAGGCCCTCTACTGGGGTGCCACCGTCCCCCTCCATGCCCGTCTCACATGCAACCAACCCCATACACCCCACCTCCCCCCCCCAACACAACAGGATTACAGTTGTGTTCTCCAATCCGGGGCAAGATTAACAATGGTGCAGTTGAGGTGACCTAGTCACTCTAGCGGTAGGAGCGTTGTAAGTTTGTACCACAGATCCTGGGTTTAGATGTAGGGTTCAGCCACCTCTGGTTTTGAGGCTACTTAACTCGCCCTGGATAAGAGTCTCTGTTAAATGATAATTAATAACATAACCATAGTCTCCCCTACATTTTGTTATTTGATGCCCATGCTTTTAAAATCCCCAAGCCCGCCCTCTCGTATTCTTTTGCATATAATAATAATAATAATTGCATTTATAGAGCACTTTTCACCCGAAGGTCACAATAAATATGTGTACTTCTCAAAAACGCATGCCGTAGTTTTAAACATTTGACTCAATTGTTATTTTGAATGGATTTTAGGCCATGTTCAGTCAATGTTTCGTTTTTATTCAGTTCTGCCTGTGGTTAAATCGGTTTCTCAGGTGGTTAACTTAGAGGTCAGAGCACTCGGTTGGCACCGCTGAAGTCGAGGATTTAAATCTGGTTCTCAGAGGCAGTGGTTTAAACTTTTCACGTTTCTGCTGAGATGATGGTCTCAGCCCTTATCCCAATGATTATACATTAAAAGAAAAACTACTATATGGATATGTGCCATTTAACGTAATTGGGCTAAATGCTGTCTCTTAAAAATATCAGTAAGCGCTATATTTCATCTTGAGATTTCACCTGAAGACAAGACAATCCTGAAATTGTTTATATGCTGTTTAGGTGAAATGTTTATCCATAGACTAGAGAGAGAGCTGCCCATATTGCCATTCCTGTCACAGGAGAAAATATTACGTGAAAGGTAGAGTGATATTTTTGATGGAGATGGTGTTTCGCCAAATTAAGTTAAATCCCACAATTCCATACAGTAGTAGGTTTTTTTTTTATTTACGTGCTGTCATTGATGACTGGGCTGAGACCATCAAACACTCCGTGCCTGATCACCTACTTGTGTTCTGGAAGGGAGCCGAGATTTTTGAACCCATACCACAGTGGTGTTGGCTCAGCATTGCAAAACGGATGTTTGTGTCGGTTGTCTTCTGCGAGCACCCCTTCACTCGTCATTTTTCTGTCGCAACAACACAACCGCTTACCGTTTCGTTCCTCTGGATGACCGTGTATGGGTTCAACTCCCGTGTATGGGTTCAACTCCCGTGTATGGGTTCAACTCCCGTGTATGGGTTCAACTCCCGTGTATGGGTTCAACTCCCGTGTATGGGTTCAACTCCCGTGTTGCTGGGCGATTGTTCTTTGCCATCTGCTGAATTGTCTGTGTCATGTCTGCCAAGGCACGAGAAAGGAATTTATGGATAATGGGTCGAGGCAGTGTTGTTTTGGTGGCTGGAGAGAATCGTGTATTTTGCATCAATCAGCGATTCATTTGTCTCATCTCATCTCATTGTCTGAAACCGCTTAATCCTATATAGGGTCACAG
>JAZEWT010000010.1:9317126-9343406 GCA_036362905.1 Mordacia mordax
AGACCCTACCAGGGGTGTAAAGCCCCCGACAACATAGCTCCTCGGATCATTCGGGCACACAAACCCCTCCACCACTGTAAGGTGGCGGTTCAAGGAGGGGCGGTGTTATATTGTTATGTTAATTTTGTCACAAAGCGATTCGTTGCCATGGTGCGTGAATCAAAGACGTGGCCATTTATAAATAGCATTCATTAAAACCGAGAAGTTTGCAAAGCGTGGCAAGATGCAAGTTGGCAATTATACTGAGAGTTATTAAAAGGAACAGGCTGATGAGAGGGCGAATGCAGATTAATGGTATAAACAGACAGTATGTGGGCTAAGGCAGGGCTTTTCCCAAAGAAGTGATGGTGGCCAATGGTTAACAGAATGACGAAGTGGCAGCCAAAGAATGGAGAACATCTCGAAGACATCCTCTGAAGAGATGGAGCAAGAATATCGCTTCATGTGCAGGTGCATTGTAGGAGTATGGGAGGTGGCAGCAGATTGAGAAGGCCATCAGCCAGTATTTGATTGATGATGGCTAATGATGTTGGTGATGAGGTTTTGTTGCTGCCATTATCACTTGACGTTGTCGTGTTTTTGTTTGTTGACGTGCAGCAGCGAGTGACGGAGGAGATGGAGGAGGAGCGGGCAGCCGCATCACCGTGACGGATACACGCGTCATGATCTTCTCGTCGTTCCGCGACAGCGTGCAGGAGATCGCCGAGATGCTGAGCCGCCACCACCCGCTGGTGCGCGCCATGATGTTCGTCGGGCAGTCGTCATCCAGCGGCAAGGCCACGCGTGGCTTCACGCAGAAGGAGCAGGTCCAGGTGCGACGCGCGGCGCGCGGCGCGCTTGGTGTGCCTTCTTTATGTCGTTCTGTCTCCATCTCGTCAAGCTGTGTTGAAATCAAGACCCTTCAAAGGTCAGCTTGACCTCAAAAAAACGATGAGCTGTTGATTGCTTGTAGACGTACGTCGATGGTATGAGTACCGCACTGACACTAGCTTGCAGCGTTGCACAGTTGTGAAGACACCCAAAGCGACGATCCCCCGTAGAGCCGAACAGACTGTTGAAACAAGTGCTGTTAGAGAGCACCTGTGAAGGCCAGAACAGCACGCAATGGGGTGGCTGGCCAGGCACCAGACTCGGCCATCTGTGTCTTTCCACTGCCGATGTTTATACACCACACCAGGTGCTCATTTAAGGTTGAGTTTACCTAGGTTTAATCGCCACTGGTGGTGTACTTTAATTCGAAGGCTTTCGTGACCAATATAATCAATGAAATCCATTTTTTGGGTCAGGTCACGTAACAATTATAAATTATAAAATAGTGTCGTTTAACCCTCCACCATCCGACACGGCCAATCAGCAAGGGGTTGTCACGTTGAACAGAAGACGCGCCAATTCCTTTACTATCTCAGCACACCGGTGTGTTGAAAAGCGACCCCACAATATTTTACAAAAAATGTGTTGTACGACGTTTCGCTGATGATGCTAAACGTAGTTGTCAGCGAAACGTCGCTTACATTTCTTGTAAAATATTGGCCGTGTCGGGTGGTGGAGGGTTAAACGACACTATTTTATACTATATAATTTTCTACGTGACCTGACCCAAAAAATGGATTTCATTGATCACTTGTGGTGTGTCATGAGCGTGAATCAAACTCAGGTGGTTGGGCTCGTAGCACAGCTTACTAATTGCTACACAACCGCTCCCTGCAAATGCTTACACTGGTGGCGCGATAGCGCAGTGAGTAGCTGCTGCCTCGCAGCAAGAAGGTCCCGGGTTTGATTCCTGGCTCGGGTCCCTCTCTGTGTGGAGTTTAAGTGTTTTGACTCCATCTGGGTGGGTTTTTCACCAGGTATTCTGGTTTCCTCTCCTTGTTCAAAGACATGCTGCCCAGGTTAATTGTCTCATCTGATGGTCAGAAACCGCTTAATGCTGTACATGGTCGCGGTGAGCTGCAGCCTATCCCGGCAGACACAGGGCGCAAGGCTGGGATTTTTCCACGATGGAACGCTAGTCCATCACCGGGCACTGAGGGCAGTTTAGTCTGGAAGCCAATTAACCTAACCAGCAGTGGCGAAAACCCACGCGAACACGGGGAGAACATGCAAACTCCATACAGAAAGCAGCACCGGAGCCGAGATTCGAACCCAGGACCTTCTTGCTGTGAGGCGACAGCGCTACCCACTGGGCCACCGTGCCACCCTGACTCAATTGCACCCGGTGCAGGACAACTGTGAAAAAGTGCTACACGGCTCAACGGCCCTTTCCAGCTAATATAAAAAAAAAACGACCGATAAATATCCCCGCATAGCCTTAACAGATTACAGGGGTCAAGTGCTGCTGGTGAGAACACACAAGCTCAAGCACCGGCGACCCCGCGCGCGCTTCACCGCACTGTCTCCCGCCAGGTGGTGAAGCGCTTCCGCGACGGCGGCTACAACACGCTGGTGGCGACGTGCGTGGGCGAGGAGGGGCTGGACATTGGCGAGGTGGACCTCATCATCTGCTTCGACGCCCAGAAGAGCCCCGTGCGCCTCGTGCAGCGCATGGGCCGCACGGGCCGGCGGAGACACGGCCGCATCGTCGTTATCCTGGCCGAAGGACGCGAGGAGAGGGTCGGTCCAAGGCGGCGTCACGATTGCTGTCGTCGCGCGTAATAATAATAATTAAACAGTTTAGAACACGGGCATATTCCACGCCTGGTCGGGGATGAGACACAGAGGCAGAGGCACAGAGCCGATTTTTTTCTGCGTTGTGCCTGATGGAATATTTGTTTTTTAACGTAGAGGTTGTGGTCGGTTGCCGAAGGTGCCTGGGGGAGGCTGGTCCACATTGTGGGTACAGAGATCGAAAAGCACTGCTCTGCTTTCTTCTACAGAAAAGCATAATAATAATGAAAATGCTTTGTAAAGAGTAGAAAAGGTTTTAACCATTTCTGGCAATTATACAGGTGTTAAGATGTTTAAAAAAACAAATTGACACCTTTCACAAAGTGTCTCGTTTGCAAAAGCCACACATACTTGTAGCGAAATATGCAAACGGGAAGCTTTGATATCATATGCATTATCCTTCGAACTGATTGGCCCACATTAGACATGGCTTTCTTTTGAGCCTGATTGTCAGTGTTAGCCAGATGTTGCCAAAAGGCAGTCACACTTTGTGAAAGGTGTCTATTTGGTGTTTTAAGATCTTAACATCTGTACAATTACCAGAAATGGCAAAAACCTTTTCTACTCTTTAGAAATATACACTGGCAAAAGTACCCATAGCTTAATAATGCGTTTTTTACATTTTTAAAGTTGCGCCCATTACTCATATGTGCCAAGGTGTTGCGTAAAATCTTGGAGAGGTGGGGGGGGGAAGGCAGCCTCACAGTCAGTCAATGCCAACCCACCAGATACCGCGTACTATATATAATGGTATTATATATAATGATGGTATCGTCCAAGTAATTAACAGGTGTTTTTGTTTATTGTCGTGGGCGGAAACCGGAGAACTCGAGGAAAAACTCACGCAGAACAGGGAGAGAACACAGAATCCGCAGAGAAAAGGCGGTCGAGGCAGGAATCAAACCGTCTCGGGCAGGAGTTTGTATGAGGAGCAGATGTTACCGCTGCATATACACCCTGCCACGTGCCACCCAAGTTAATGCTTAGCGAGTCCGACGAACGCACCTTTACTGTGAGTTTTTGTTTTCGTCGTGATTGCCGTGCACAGGCCTCTGACTTCAAGACCCAGTTGATTGCGACGTACAAATTAATGATTCTCAGCAAGGCTTTTATATGGAGACGCTAGATTGATGCTTCATGCCCATCATAAAATCGCCTGTAATGAGCCATATCTTCTCTGAACCTAGTCAGCACTTGCATGGCCGCTTTCCAGAAAATTCCAGTGTTGTAGGCCTTAGCTGCGACGTTGCCGAGAATGGCAGCATAGCTGTGGAGAACAATTCTCATATATTGAGCGACAAAAACGTATATCTATCTGTGCTGAGATTCAAATCTTTCTCCCCCTTATATGTATCGTGGGTTTTCTCTGCAGAACTCTCCTGAAAATATTCCAGTAGTTTATCGCATAGAGGCCACTTCATTTATCAGTCTCGCTTGGTTCCCCTGTAGCCTCTCATTCATCATCACTATCGACTCAGTAACCGTGAGAGTCTGGGGGATGCTCGCGATGCTCTGGCAGTCAACTCGATCTCTTGTATATTTTGCGACATGCACGACAACGTCTGCCACTTAGCTTCTTGCGCGGGATGCTTTGTCTACCGCCTGGTTTTCTTGTTAACGCTGTTGTCATTGTTGTCCTCCCATAATCCCGCTGGGACAGATGTACAACCAGAGCCAATCGAGCAGAAAGAGCATCTACAAGGCGATCCAGGGAGCGAGCGCATCCTTCCAGCTCTATCCCTACAACCCGCGCATGGTGCCTGCCAACCTCACCCCAGCGCCGCACCTCATGCACCTGCACGTGCCAAAGTACGATGGTCAGACGAGGGGCAAGGGTCGCCTACGCCGGATGGACGCAGAGGCCTCAACCACACTCGGTGAGTGAGTGAGCGACTGAACGTGCTGCATTGGCAGAGGTTGTGGAGGAGAAACCCCCCCCCCGCCCCCCTCGATACACGCCGGTTGTCGGGAATGCAATGTGAAGGGACTCGTGTGTGTGGGGGAGGGGGGAAATGGTGTCGATTTGACCATTTTTGTAAATACACCAGAGAAATAATGTAGAGTGAAAGAAGAAAAGTGTTTAATGAAACATGGAGTGGTGTGTGCATATGTGACATTACACTGAGAGAAATAACACACGAATGTGAGAACACATTGATTGTTACAGGAAACAAGTGAGCTTTGCAGGAAACACGTCATGGCTAAAAAGGAATGATGACCAAGCCTAATGACCGAATGGCAGCCAAAGGCGAGGGGGTACCCATGAGGGCGTCCACCACAAGGATTGAGTGATGGATGTCAGGTTGCGTACGAGTTCCGCGTCGCCTGACCTTGTGGGATTGGCAATGGCTCGGAAAAGACTTCATTCAGCGAAGAGAATAGATCTTTGTTGACGATGATAATGACGAGGCTGTTGTGTTGCCTAGCGTCACTGGGCGGGAGAGGGCCGTCCCGGAGCGAGGAGCTGCTCACGCGGGACGAGCAGGACGACTGGGAGCAGCGCGTGCGCCCCCGCCTTGGGGAGGAGGCACCCGTCCTCGCGCTGGCACCCTTCGTGTGCCTGCCCGACCACGAGCGGACCCTGGTGGGCCTTTCCTACAAGGCGCTCGCTTACAAACCTGAGCAACCCGAAGGTTCCTTAGATCACGTGTCATCTTAAACCATTCCAATGCCGTGCTGCGGTCTAGTCAAGAAGACTCCCAGCGGCAGTTGTCCCTGTGTGGCACAACTTGATCATGCTACTGGCTTGTATATTGAAATGACTGCCAACAGGGGGCCTGTCCTGTTGGAACTTGCCCTTCCTTGCCTTGCTATATCCCTTTTTGCACGATAGGTTGAGCTGTTTAGCACTTTGTCCCCAGTCTGAATCCCTTTAAATTGCCAATGGCACTCGTTATCAAAATCCATCCCCTTCGTCACAATCTATTCCGTTAGGAACTCTGTTATCTCATTCCACTCTTCTTCCTCTCTTGTCTAGCAACCAAGATTTTTTGTTGAAGCCCCCAGTGAACATTCGTTGGATGGGAAGTGGTTCTTTCTCCACTACTTCCCCAATGTGTGGAACTCCCTTCCCCTAGCGATCCATACTCAAAGTTCCCTTGCATCTCTTTAAATCCAGTGTTTGGACCTTCCTTGTTTTACATCTGCCTTGGACTGAGTATCTTGCCCTATACAATAGGTATCTCTCTGTACAGTGCTGTCACATTGGGATGCTATATTAATCTACATTGTGTTTTATAAAACCTTAGTAAACCCAATGCGTGCCCACAGTCAAGACTTTACCAAGTCTCGGCTGACACGGATATTACCTGCACTTTGGGATGCTTATTTAATCCTGTCCTGGATTTAACCTCAAAATGTCATCGCTGCTGACGAATAGCATGAGCACTGTTAACCGCCGACACATTCAGACGAAAATTTGTTTGAGGTTTCGAAAATACCAGTGTGATAAAATACTATTTGAAGCAAAGTCTTGGCTTATGCATTCGTAACCGCCCTGCTTTCTCCATTAATCAAATAATCGTTACATCATGTGCCAGGAGCATCACTGTTTGACTTCCAATGGAATTTGAGCACAGTGATGTTCACTGTTTGCACTGCAGGTATAATACTGCCCCAAAATTGTCTCTGCCCAGAGTGAGTTTGCCTATATTTGACTAATACCAAAAAGCCAATTGCTTTCATCGTTTGGCCGCACGCCTCCTCTGGTTGTACAACCTTACTTTGAGGCTTCGTTAGTGAGAAAAACAGACATTTCATTGGTTTTCAGATGAGCATCTGGAGAAATGCCAGTGCGCTTTGCCTGTCTAACGATACCGTAGGGTCGTTTAGCTATATTTTATAATGGCCCACTTATTAAAGTTATCGTGGGATAATGGGCCATGTGACATCACTTTTCATCTGGCCACTATTTACCTCGCTTTCATCTCACTAGTTTGTATCTTTTGGTGAGCCATATCTCCAGTCACCAGTTAAAGAACTATGTAACAAAACCTCACTGGTGTGCGGTGATGTCACGGTAGTGCTTGGAAGGCAGTTCCAAAATTTACTTTGAAATGTTTCTTGTCGTTAAACAACCTTTATACCTGCACTGCCAGAGCCCTAGGATGCACACAGTCTAGGTTCTCGTCGCTAACAGATAGCAACTGATTGATTCCCTGGTCGCGTTTTTGCCCGTAAGGGGCGTCGGCATGCGCCAAGGCTACAAAGCTAATGTGATGACTGTGCGCGTGCAGGCGGCTGAGCTGCGCGCCAAGGAGGCCAATGTGCGGGTGCTGTCCCTGTGCGACTACGCGCCCTGGCAGACCAAGGTGCAGAACACATATGCGCTGGAGCACTCGGAGGCGGCGTGCCTGCCCTTCGTCAGGCTCATGACGCTGGTCGACAAACTCAAGTTCTGCGAGGTTCGGACGTTACTCAGAATGCCGCGCGCGCTACTCGGAAAGTCACGCTGCAGGCCACGTGACTCAGAAAGCTGCGATACTAAAAAGGCCGGCCTTTGGTGGTTGTCATCATCGTGATGTTAATGCACAACAATTCATACATCTCTAGTTGGGTCGTTGTGTTAAGTTATTTTGTCGAGCTTTTCACGCTGGTCGAGTTTGACGCCACCACTTGTACCTTGATGTCAAGAGCGCGCCCCTATGTCGGACTTTGCAGAAGTTAAGTTTATTTGTGGTTGCAGCTAGCGTACTGATCCACAAGCAAGTGGGGTGCACCAATTACCGTTAGTCGTTTTAGCTTACTAGAGCACCAAGTGGCCAAAGTAGTCTCACATTTGTGTCCCGGGAGAGTTTTCGTGTCATGTGTTAATAATCACAATTATTTCCCTTGTATTGATTTCTGGGTGCCCTAGTGGGTGGTATAATGAAGGATTTGTTAAAATTGCCAAATAAACGGTTGTTTGCACATGTTGCTCATTCCTCGCTCGCTTGCACGGACATCGTGCAAACCTGTCGGGCTTATCTAAATATCGTGAGAATTACCATTGACATCGGAAACAAAGCAGCTCTGAGTTACTGCTGATAGCCAACAACCACAACCGATTTAAACCAAATATTGAACTACAATCCAGCGTTGGCTTAAATTGCTGTGTCTGTACGGTCGGATTTTGCCATAAAAAGTTAACTTTTAACAACGTATTGATGCAGGTTTTCGTGACTCGATGTTTGACAATTGTTCTCAAGAGCTGCTCTTTCGATATAACCATGTCTTGCATTCTTTCTCCTTTATGACTGATGATGCCTCCTACGTGGGAGGCGAAACAATCACGTAGAGGAGCGGTGCAGCGCTCGACACGGCTCCTTAAAGAGCAGCTCTTGGGATCGATTCTCCTAACGACATCATCATCTTCATCGGTTCCATGGTCACCCTCCCTACCTTGCCTGTCATGGTGACGATGCCGTTGCGTCTCTTGTGTCTCAGGATGATGAGTATGGCTCCGAGGCGGTGTCTCATTTGGACCGGCAGGACGTTCTGAGCGACGAGGCACAGGAGAGCGATGGGACAGCGCCAAGCACGCGCCGCTCGGAGCAGCGGGCCCTTGCCGCGAACCGCACACGACGCAAAAAACCCGCGTCGAGATCGGTACCGGTGAAAGGCGTAGCGACATCTGCTATCGCCGCTACCTTCTTGATGCGCAAATCTTCAAAGAACCACTCGAGAGTTGACAAGAATGTCGCTCGTAAGAGCGCGAGGCCGCCACCACCGTTTTTTTCCGAGGAGCCCGACCCAGATTTTTCCGCCAAAAAGAAAACGGCAGGGCGGAGCAGGTCGGCTAAGCAGGTGGCACGGTCCAGCTTCTCGGACGACAATCCAGATGTTCACATTGTGGAGGATGCATCAGAGGGTGGTGACATCGGGACGGGCAGCTCGATCCTGGAGAAATTCCAACCGGACGAGGAAGAGCGGAGCCCGGCGGGGAGCGGTGTTTGTTGTCAGAAACGGGCGAACACCGAGAGAGAGTTGGGTAGCACCACCCATCTGCACGGCTCTCTACGGCTTGTGGGGGATTCAAGGTTGAGCAGCGAGGTCATAGATTGTGGGAAAATGAGTGAAGCTGACGATTCTGCCTTATCTGATCTGTTTTACTGGTACTCAGGAGACGGTAAGGAGAACGTGTTTTCCAGCGACCAGAGCATTGACGTGGAGACTTCGGTGGAAGTGGACGGCGGTTGCTCTGCTGATGACTTTACAGCGAAGGCGAGGATGATCAAGGAGTTTCTGTCTCATCCTGTGCCACCCGATGACTTTTTCCTCGATGGCAGCCAGCACAGCCTCTTTCAGGGGAAGCTTTTCCAGATGCACTTGCAACAAATACGGAATCAGAGTTCAGACAGATTGTCATCGTTTGCCACCTCGGATCTCTCAATCCCTACGCGTATTTGTACAAATGAGAAGAAAGAAGCCAGGCCCCCGAGTGTATTGTCATCTTTCACCGCTGATCAGTGCGAGCCAGCAATGTCGGAAAATCACGGTCAACACAGAACAATCAACAACAAAGGAGCAGATGGATTGTCCCCGCATAACAAAGAGCTACCGCATGCCTTCTCACCGGGGCAGCAAAATCTCTCCGTTACCCCAACCCGTCGCCATGGGGCCACGGAGCTCTCATTTAAAACTCCCACAACCTCAAGTGCCTTTGTCAATGGTCCTGATGACATAAGCTTTGCACTGTTTGATGAGGAGGAGGATGACCTGCTGTTGCAGTTGGATCTCTCCATGCTGGAACAGAAGAAGCAGGGTGGGCATCAACAGCAGCACCTAACGCCACACAGGCCGAAGCCGGTGGCGGTGTCGAATGACGCTCAGATGACGCAGGAATCCACGCCTTCCCGTCGCACGGGAGATGGCGTTGTCACCGAGGCACCATCGCCGCAAACACCGCCAACGTCCATCATTACTCCGCTTGCAGGCGAAGTCTCAGTGCTGGGAAACTCCATGGCTGACTACTCGGCTGAGCTGTTTTCGGTCAACTTTGATATTGAGTTCGACCATAATGAGTTGGACGAAGACGACAATGTTGAAGAAGCTGTCAGTGGCGTTCATGATGATTCCCGTGTCGCTCACCTCCGACCACACGAAACTAACGAGCCCGTCACTGCCATCACCTGCAATCTGAACTTGAACGATGTGGCTTTTGACGATGACTTCGCTGTCCCACTCGCGCTGACGAGGCACGACGCTTCCGCGGTGATCTGCGATGATTTTACCCTGCCCACCGATGACGAGTTTGACAACTTGGAAGATCCGATGGACTGCCGCGTGGCAGGCGACGGCACGCCACCTCACACCCCCGCAGGCCCCGCTCTGGCACGGCCTTCGAGTGTCCCCTTTGTCGACCTGACGGCACCCGCCGAATCTCTCCTGGAGACGTCATTTGACCTCCGAAGACCTGCACAGAACCCCGGTGAGGAATGATCAAACAGCACTAGAAGATCCGAGTGCCCGTTTATATTTATGCACGTCTATCGCTCTGTGTGTACGTGAACGTGTGCATGTGTTATTTATGAGGCACGGTGGTATAGTTTTTAGTGCAGTTTAATAATATGAACTCGGTGGCCAGAAGTTTATTCTTGGTCACAGCTAACTACAGTGGTGAATACATGAACTAGTCTTGGACCTCTCCTAGGCCAACTTAGCCTCATGTGAGTTCTTTGTGCGGTGTGGTAACATCGGCACTAAGGGGACAAAAGTTATCAGACACTGTGGTGTTGGTCACTACACCACCTCCTGAGCCATGCCATCCTTCACAGGCGCTCGCTCGCAATCTGTTAATTGCTACATGGGGCTTCGTTGTCTTGGTTTTGTCTGTTCGCAGGTAACAGTTTTGTCATCACTTTGGATGATAACAGCCAAGACGAGGTCGTGAACTGTGTTCCGAGGAAAAGTCCCAATAAGCAGCTCCTGCAGGACACCCCGGATGCCCATGGCTCAGCAAATACCCCTCCCAAACGCACTTCAACCATTGCAGTAAGAGTCACCAGAGGTCGTCTGTTGTTGATTTTTTCATCTCATCTCATTGTCAGAAACCGCTTAGTCCTGTACAGGGTTGCGGAGAGCCGGAGCCTATCCTGGCAGACACACGGCGCAAGGCAGGGATATGCCCACGATGGGACGCCAGTCCATCACCGGGAATTGCGGGCAATTTAGTCTGTAAGCCAAGTAATCTATACAGCAGCATGCTTTTTGGACTGTGGGAGGAAACCGGAGTGCCCGGCGGAAACCCACGCGTACACGGGGAGAGCATGCAAACTCCACACAGAAAGGCACCAGAGCTGAGATTCGAACCCTGGACCTTCTTGCTGTGAGACGACAGCACTACCCACTGGGCAACCTTGCTGCCCTGTTGATTTATTATTTAACATATTATTTAATATCTCGGGCGGCGCGGTGGCCCAGTGGTTAGCGCTGACGCCTCACAGCAAGAAGGTCCCGGGTTCGAATCTCTCGGCTCGGGTGCCTTTCTGTGTGGAGTTTGCATGCTCTCCCCGTGTCCGCGTGGGTTTTCGCCGGGTACTCCGGTTTCCTCCCACAGTCCAAAAGCATGCTCCTGGATAGGTTGATTGGCTCGCAGACTAAAATTGTCCCGCAATGCCCGGCGATGGACCGGCGTCCCGTCCTCGGGTGTATTCCTGCCTTACGCCCTATGTTTCCGGGATAGGCTCCGGCTTCACCGTGACCCTATATAGGATTAAGCAGTTTCAGATAATGAGATGAGATTTAATATCTCGGCTCATATGACTGTGTATGCAAAAAAATTATTTTTGTCAATATCGTATTTAAATATTAAGATTGGAAAGCTATTAAATGCTGATAATGGTTCAACAGGTGTGGCTCATCACAAGGTGTGTTTTGCGGCTCTGTAATAAACCGATGTGTAAGTTTATATTATTATTATATATCCACTAGTTATAGTAAAGATAATCCAGTGTAAGCCAACGTGCGGTGTAATGTGTGGCCATTTGGGACTCTACTGAGAACTGGCCACACAAATCAAAACTTCACCCAAACCTTTGGAACAGAACCCAGAGTAAAAGTAACAATATTTGCAAAGCTGGTGAAGAGTCTTGGCCTGACAGCTACCCATCAGCTTCTTTGTTGCTAATTAAATACTTGTACAATGAGACATTCATATTTCTGATGTTTGCAAAACTTTTTTCATTTTGCATTGTGCTGTCCTTAATCGCCCCTTGATGTATTCCCTGTCATCACAGTTATTTGTCCTGACTTATTTGCCCCCGATTTCATGAGAAGTTCTAACTTGCTTACTCCTCCCTGCTGGACAACTGCTAAAAAGATCTACAAGCCTCCACGTTTCCTTCCAGCTTAAATAAAAACTGACTCGACTCCTATCCATGTCGCATTCGTCCTCGTATCAGGCAGGAGACGAGAGCGACTTGGAATCGCCGATCATCCGCCCAAAGAAGAGATTGAACAAGCATCTCTCGTTCCTCGAGGAGAGCTCGCGGCACAGTTCCCCAAAGGTCACGTCAACCTCATCGCTATCGTCACCACCACCAGCACCACTCTCAACATCTTCACCCCTGTGAGGCCACTCTTAATTCCAGGAGCATACTGGAGCAAGCAGACTGAGGAAGGACTCGGGTTGGCCCTTGTGAGCACGGTGATTTGTTCATGCTCATCAGGAATAGCAGCTCGTTGAGTTCCATAAGGCAGCGATAATTAAACACTCGTTAGCACGCAAATTTGAGGACCAAAAGAGGAGAACTGGCTTTGTGTTTATTGGGTCGCGCTATTGAATTAGACGCAGTTAAACTCGGCGTGCCGGCGCATTGCCGCAGCGTGTCGCGCCACAACCGTCGCCGCCACAACGATGAGACGCCCTTATATTGGTGTTGCTCACTGGACAACACTTAACTGCACTGGAGCAACGGGTGGAAGGGGACAACCCCTTCCGCGAGTGAGGAATTTAGTTATCGCCTACTTTTTACTGCAATGAAGTGCTGTCCATTACTAACATTGCTAAAGTTGTATAGTATGCGTCTAAGTCTATGTTTGCCGAAGTCTATTGGTCGCTATGTGAGTCACTGTTTCTATGTGAGTCTATAAGACCGTGTATCAATTGCTTTCCAAAGCTGTTCTTTTTGGAGAGCCTTTGTCGAGCGCTGTCCATCTCTTCTTCGCAAAAGCAATTATCATGCATCGAGCCATGAAAACCTACATCAGTACATTGTGTATCATCATCACCAATACCTGTAATAACGTTAGTCTCTCTGGATAAGGGCGTCTGCTAAATAATAATAATAAGCAGTACCTGCTTAATCCTGTACAGTGTGCGGGAGTCCGGTCGCAGCAGAGTGCAAGGAAGGGTTATACCCAGGATAGGATGCCAATACATCGCAGGACACTGGAGGTAATTTAGTCACCATGCCAATAACCTTAGCAGCATGTCTTGGGTGTAGGAGAAACAGGAATACTCAGCAAAACCCCACATAGATAAGGGGAGAACATGAAAACTTCACACAAAAAATTACTCCAGCTGGGAATCGAACCCCGGAAGTGTTGCTGTCCGGCGGTAGTGCTGCCCACTACGGCACTGTTCTGCCCATGCGGTGGCCGCCATGTGACGTGAGTGATGGATTGCATCGTTACTGCAGCAACGATGCAATCCATCACTCATGTCACATAGTATTATTTGTCTGGGTCTACAGTTAATCGGTCTCTGTGTGAGCCTAGGTCGATAAGTGAGTCTATGGATCTCTCATCTCATCTCATTGTCTGAAACCGCTTAGTGCTATACAGGGTCACGGTGAAGCCGGAGCCTATCCCGGCAGACACAGGGCGCAAGGCAAGGATATACCGACGATGGGACGCCAGTCCATCGCCGGGCACTGCGGGGCAATTTAGCCTGTGAGCCAATCAACCTATGCAGCAGCATGCTTTTTGGACTGTGGGAGGAAACCGGAGTGCCCGGCGAAAACCCACGCGGACACGGGGAGAGCATGCAAACTCCACACAGAAAGGCACCCGAGCCGAGAGATTCGAACCGGGACCTTCTTGCTGTGAGGCGACAGCGCTAACCACTGGGCCACCGCGCCGCCCAGTCTATGGATCTGCGTGAGTTTATAGGCCTCCATACAAGTGTGACTGGAGTGAAGTTATAATCATCACTAATGTCACCGCACATTGGTTATTGCATGCGTGGGCAAGAAATTACAAATGTGAACACATCTGGCAACCCCTAACACAAACTGTTCACTTTACCAACTTGCCGTATACAGTATTCCGCCACCAAAAAATCTTACATTGTGTTGTTTTCCCATATACGTTGCCAATTAATCGGGGAACATATTTACTTATAAGCATAATATTTCGCATATTCGTAATTTAGAAAAATTGCGGAAAAAATATCTCATCTCATCTCATTATCTGAAACCGCTTAATCCTATATAGGGTCACGGTGAGCCGGAGCCTATCCCGGAAACACAGGGCGTAAGGCAGGAATACACCCGACGACGGGACGCCAGTCCATCGCCGGGCATTGCGGGACAATTTTAGTCTGCGAGCCAATCAACCTATCCAGGAGCATGCTTTTGGACTGTAGGAGGAAACCGGAGTACCCGGCGAAAACCCACGCGGACACGGGGAGAGCATGCAAACTCCACACAGAAAGGCACCCGAGCCGAGAGATTCGAACCCGGGACCTTCTTGCTGTGAGGCGTCAGCGCTAACCACTGGGCCACCGCGCCGCCCGCGGAAAAAATATGTTGACGCTCATCCCACAGGTGGTGACGTTCAGCGTGGCTCCGAACGAACGCCGCGGGGCCGACGATGATGACGATGATTTCCAGGTCCAGGGAAGGGTCGGGAGGATCGCCGGTGAGAAGTCAAAGGCCCAGAAGCCTTCGTCATCATCCGACAGGAGGAAACCCCAGAAGGTAGTAAGCTGTAGGTGGTGGGGTAATTGGGGAGATGGAAGGCCCTAATAACCCAAGCTTACAAAAATAAAATTCTAAAAGTAGTGTCTACTGTTACAGTACGGCTGAAGATTTGGAATTTGTCGTCTACTTTCATTGCTTCCTGGTCCACGGCGGGTTTGTGGTCATGTGGACAATGGTGAACATCAATCGCGCGTGACATTTGAATTGCCTCTCGGCCTCTCCAAGTTTGACTTATCAGAACTGGGGAGATGAATTCAGGACCGGGCATACCGCTGGCCTTAATAGGTGCTCGCTGACATCACTCGCCATAGTAGCCTGTGCCAATGCTGTCACCACCTCAGGACTCCGGCCGATGCTTCCTGGACGAGGAGGCGGAGCTGTCGGAGGGAGGCGGCTCGGTATCGTCGGACGAGCGGAGCGACGCGGAGGGGAGCGACGCCTCCCTGCGCGAATTCATCGACGACGCGCTCACGCAGAGCGCGGCGCTCAACGGTGCGCGGGACGACCACCGCCCTCCCGCTGCTGCGCGCGCGTGTGTACCGTCATGGCAGCGTGTGGTGGCTTTCGTACTGAATGTGAAGGTGCACTTGTTGTACATGTATGTGCTTTGTGTGTGCGCTGTCTGCACTGCGCGTGCGGTGACGGTTGTGCATGCGTGCCATGTGTGTGACGATTACGCGTGTTGTTTGTATTGTGTGTGTGTGTGCTGTCTCTACTGTGTGTGGGGAGCGGTGGCATCGTAGTTAGCGGCACTGCTTTAAACCCCACAGACCTAAGTTCCCAGTGATATCAGAATTGGCCCTGGCCTTTCCCCAGGTCAATTCAGGCTTAAAAGCACTATGTAAACATCAGTACTGGTGAAACAAAGGCGGTCAGACACCGTTCCGGCCACATCACTATCTTACACATTATAGTGATCTTGCCAGGTGCTCGCTAACAGCACTTGCCCCAGTAATTGGTAATGCTATGTGGTGGAGTGGCAATGCTTGTATGCGCGTATGCTACAGAGTCGGAGATGCACGGCGTGTATCTCAAGTCGGTGCAGAGCCCCATGGCACAAGCTGCTCGGTACAAGTTGCTCTACAAGCCATTCCACGACTGTGACATCTTTTCTCAGGTAAATGCCATCGCTGATATACGTGACAAAGTAATTTCTGCTACAGTATAATATATTTTAACCGAGGTTTTATGGTTTCATTCCAACAGTTGGTCGGTAATTTTTGTTAAAACTCATTGAGAATGTTACAAATATACTTCATCATTAGAGCGGTATCGCAGTGGTTATACCATATTACGCTGCATCATCGTTAACGATCACCTATGATGGTCGATACGGCACAGGTGGGTGACCAGCACCACACCCGGCCGTCTTTGTCTCCCTAGTCCTAGTGGCAATATTTACACACTGCAGTAGCTACTCATTTGAGGCTGAGTCGACCTAGGCAAGGCACAGGACCGGTTTAGAATATCATCACTGATGTTGGCCGTGAGCCTGATTTGAACTCAAGTGGCCAGGTTTGTGGCGCAGCGTGCTAACCGCTGAGCCACTACTCCCCATTTGTCAACGATCCCCCGTATAGCCTTGACCAACACAGCTTTGAGAGGCCATAACCAATCATTGCCTTTACAGATTCGTCATAAATTGTCTCATAATTAACGATGATCATCACTCACCACCACAGTCTGCCCGTTCTGTTGGAGACGTGTCTACCTCTTGCATGTGTGCGTGCGGCGTCTGCCATCAGGAGGACGAGCAGGACGAGTCATACTTAGAGGATAGCTTCTGTGTGGGCGACGTCAACGATGAGGAGGTCACTTGTCTGAGTGACGACGACGTTTTGACAGCCGCCGGTCCAGGCATTAATTCCCGCAACATTGACGAGGAGCAAGAGGGCGAGAAGAGCTTCGTGGATGGCAAGCGGCGGATTTACCGGACGCGGCACCGGCAGCGGCTTGGCCTCTTGGCGCCGTGCCAGGAACGCACGGAACGACCCGACGACCCCGGCACTCCAAAGCGGCGCAGAATCCTCGTGCAAGAACAGTCCTCGAGCGATGACGATGACAAAACGGACCACCTCACCAAACGGCCGCTCGAAGTGGCGCGGGCATCCAGCGGGCGGAACGACGGCAATAGAGATGCAAGGCCAGGGGAGGACAGCGAAACCTGCTTTAAGAGGCCGCTCGCACAGGCGGGCACCAGTTGCTGGTGGCGGGAGAGCACCACATCACGCACCGAACTATCTCTGGCAGAGCGTTGCCAGATGAGGCTGCAGACCCGAGCTGAGGCGTCGGATGCAATCGACTTTGAGAAGGCGCCACAGGCTGGCAGGGTCAACGCCACGGACAGTTCGCTTCAGCGGCCGGGCTTTCACGCACGACCTAGCATGCCGAGAGCGAATTTGGACACGACAGATGTGACGAACGTTCAAACGCCGGTGCGACGAGACAATGAGGATGACGGCATTTTGAAGTCCAACGCTCGTCCCAACTCGGTCACAAACGACACACAGCGTCAGCAAGCAGGCCCCTCCGTTACAATGGCTGGAAAGTCCGTACCACAACCAGCTTTGGCAGCTTCATCGGTGGGGTCACCCGCAGAGCAGCAGGATGAGCTACTGATCCTAGTAAGTGCAGTGCCGGGTTCGTCTCAGTGGGGACTCTGGTTGTGCATACAAATGTATTGTTTTAACGAGTGATGCAACATTTTGTTTGTGAATGTGTAAGGGACTGTCGCACCGCCCTCTGCTGCCAACTATGCAACCATGGTGGACAAGCAGCCTGGTGGCCTCCTGTGGAAGCCTTGTCCAAGCTTTAACCTGCTTAGCTTAATGACGTAAACTTCACATTGAGCTTCCGCAAAACCGGCTGCCTCACACCCCACCATCCCTGCTGCGCAGGTGGGAAGTCACGAGGTGGCGTTGACGGGCCAGGAGGTGGTGACGTTCCTGCGGCAGCGCCTGGGCGTGCGCGCGGCGGTGCTGCCGGGCGTCGGCGGCGACTACGTGGTGAGCAGCCGCATGGCGGTGGAGCGCACCGCCATGGGAGAGCTGGCGAGCCCGACCGGGAGGTCGCGCGTGGCGGCACACGTACGAGCCCTACAGGAGCGCTTCGATCGCGTATGCGTCATTGCCGAGAAGGAGCGCGCTAAGCCCGGTGAGTGTGTGGGTACGCACGGAATGGACGGGCTCGCTTAACACGTGTTTTTTTTTTTTACAGCCGTTATTCTGAGAATTGCTCTCAAGAGCTGCTATTTCGGGGTAGCCACGTCGAGTTTACCTACATCTATTCGCCTTCGCAACGTTTAGCCTCCCACATTGGAGGTATCGTAAGACTCATCAGACTTCTGAAAAAACAGCTCTCGAGTAATTCTAATACATTGACCTCCACTACCCGACATGGCCCAATTGTTAATCAAGTGGTGGATGGTTTAATGACTGGTGCTTACCAAAGCTATTCTTTCCGGATAGCCATGTCTAGTAAAGGAGAGGAGCGAAGTTAAGGAAAGGAGTGTTCAACACGGCGATACCGAAAGAACAGCTTTAGAAAGTAATCATGCGCAGAGCCGTGAAAACCTACATCAGTTTTAATGACTGACGATATTTTATACTTGCGATTTGGCAAACTTCATTTTATCTCTGGATTGGTGTTGGTGAATCGGTACATGCGCAACACCCTCCTGGGCTTATAGCAAGTACTCCCCCCCCCCCACCCCCCACAGCAGTTGAATTGTCGCAATTGGCGTGTGCCAAGTCGCGGTGAACCCTGACATAATAACCACGGCGTGTCCCCGCGGTCCGGTGCTGCAGGTGAGACGGCGGGGACGGCAGGGATGGCAGGTTCGTCGTCATCGCGCCCGCTCGTGCGCACGCGCTGCCTGGACGTGACTCTAGCGGGGTTGGCGGCGGCCGGCGTGCGAGTGCTGTTCAGCTCGAGCCCCGTTGCCACGGCGACGCTGCTGCACCGGCTGGCTCTCATAGAGCAGCGGAAGGGAGCCGGCGTGGCCAGGCCCCCCGAACCCCGCCCGCACGAGCGAGCCGCCTTCACCTTCTACTGCCGCCTACCCGGCGTGTCCTACGTGACGGCGCTGCGATTGTGCAGGGGTTTCACCAGCGTGCAGCACGCACTCACAAGGTGAGGTGGCACGAGCGTGCGGTATTTGAGAGTCGGCGTGTGTGATGGTGCATTTGGCCTGATGCGGTTAGGTCTCCGCCCCTTACTGGCGAATGGCGGCTGTTATTGTGCGTGATGGGCAGCAGGAGTGCACGTTGGCCAGTGGGTTATGCTGGGAACCCAGTGACTCCCGTGGTCAGTGTCAATTTTCTGAACTGGTGTTGTGCCTACCCTAAGTAGACTAAGCCTCGTGTGTACTTGGTGCAGTGTATTTTGATCGCCACCAGAAAGACAGGCAACCTGGAGTGGTGCTGACCACCTACCCCTCGTGTAGTGTCCCGGCCTTTATAGGTGCTTACAAACAGTGCTTGACCTTCCAGCTTAAGGCTACCGGGGATCATTATCTAATGGGGAGCGAGAGTGCACTGTTCATAGTGCACTGCAGTGTGAACCTGGGAAGCCCAATTCTATTGCAACTCACGGATAACATCGGTGAAGAATATGTGAACTGGTCCTGGGCCTCTTCCATGTTGACGCAGCCTGAATTGAGGAATTAGCACAGTGTATAAACATTAGCTGGGGGGAAAATGGCAGAGAATCTTGGTGCTGATTAAACCATACTGTCTGTTGTACTGTGTTGGGATTAATAGATGCTTGATAATAGCACTTACCCCAGCAGTCTATAAAAAGGATATAGCAGTGCTTTGTGTTGTATTGTGGACATGAACAATTCAGAGCACACCCAAGCTATGGTGCAATGTCAAGGTCAGCTGGAGATGCAAGGTAGTCCCCTTGACACATCAATAAACAACTCGTATATTGAATTGGCCATACATTCTAAAACCAGGGGACCCTCCATATTAAGACAGCGTTTCTTTTATGATAGAATTACTTTACATTTTTAACATTTCTAATATCTGTTTTTTGGAATGCTCAGAGGAATGCAATCCTTTGTTAAAGAAGGGCCAAAACTTGTGCATATTTTTATTTTAGGTTATTTACACTGCCTTGAATAAAAGGCACTTACAAAAGTTGAGTTATTATCAGAGCTACACCCTAGATTCCTATTAGTGACCTGTAGTCTGCACAATAAAGAGAAATCCATTCTCACGCAATATGAATATTAGAGTAATATTTGTCATGAGTCAAACTGACATTTAAATTTACAGAGCTTGAATTTGGCCAAATTACTTTCAGAAACAAACTGAATTCCACATTTTTTGTACAGCCAATAGTGACCACTGGGTTTTGAAATCTATCCACTCGCTACACATCTTAAGAACCCGGTTTAATCAGACAGCTGCCCGGATACAAACCCAGGATCTCAGCAGTGCAGTCTCAGCGCTTTAACTTTCGAGCCATCTCACTGCTGACCTCCGACTTTTCCCCACAGCTCAGCGAGCGAGCTCAGCGCCAGGGCAGGGCTGAGCGACGCACGTGCCCAACGCCTCCACCAGTTCCTGCGCTATCCATTCGACCCCATTATGCTGCCTCTGCCGCCACCGCCGTAGCATAACCGCGACCCCATCAGGAAGAGCTTCAATAGCTGCACGTGACACTTTCCAAAAACGCTGAAAAGCCGGCGTAGCCCCCGTGGAAATAAAAGTTCAACAGTGTGGAGATCAAGACTGCACTTACGGTACATGTGGACATGGAGCTGTGGCACAGTGGTTAAGATAAAGCGATTAGGATCTGGTAACCAGTTTGATTTGCCGTTACGGTCAACATCAGTGGCTTCACCAACCCGCACTAACCAACGTGGTGAAATAAACCCCCAAACCGACACAGTATGGAGAGGCCTTCATCCAATATCGGATTGACATAATATTGCATTTATAGAGCGCTGCACAGGGCTGCGGATAGCACGTCACGCCAACGACAGAGAACAGAAAATCAGCAACATTTTGTTGGGTCTGCGAGTTATGAGTGCATTTGTGATTTCAGCCGTGATTTTTCATGTAAAGGTACCGCCCCAAGGACAAAATGAATAACTGATTCGAAAATTTAACCATGACCTTTAGTTGTAACATAGGAACAAACTGTGTGGTAAAACTTTTTTCCTCATGTCTATTAAGAAAAAGTCATGTTTTTTTTCTTAACATTGTGAGAATTTACCAAAGAACGATGTTTCATAGGTGTAAAAAAGATATATATTTTGACGAAAATAAACGTGGCCTGTGTATATGTGGTCATTTGTATCGATGGAGGGATTGGGCAGGTCCCAGAACCTATAAGGGTGAACACACCAATCTGAGTGACTGGATAGTAATGATGTCCCAGAATATTTAACATCAATAGGGAAAATTCAAACTTAAAGTCGCATTGCAAGTGAAAAGAAAGTTCAGCATCTTGTGGTGCAGTGTAAATAACCTGTACCACAGACAAACTATACAAACTAAAATATAAATCCAAGATGTTTTTTTACGAGTACAGATGAATTCCTAGTATTCATTGCCCTGCTGTCACATCTTAATGTGGCCACTTACCATCCTAAAGGAATGATTGCATTGTATGTTGCTGGTGAGGATGCTGAACACACCCTTGCTGGGACCACAGTAACCTGCAATTTGGCCATTAAGATCCGATTTATTCAATATTGTATTGCCAATGGACCCCTAGCAACACCATTATCTTAAAAGCTGCAAATTTGTATAAGGATGCATGTGTAACTTACTCGGTTTGGCTATTTTTTTGTTCAGTTTCTTACCAAGAGTCTTTTTTTACTGTGGTTCTCATCATCACGAAAGTTAGCGATTGATTTTGATGCTACCGTCGCGAAAGATTACGATTAGTACCTGTACATAGTAACACCTCGGGGTTGATATTAAGGTGAACAGAGTTCTCATTTAAATATAATATAAAACTTTAAGTTATTGAAAATAAACATATAAAGCCTTGCTCAGCATGATGCATTTTACCTATACTGCAAGGTAATGCTGTGTTTTATTTGATTTATTTGTCATAGTAATGATACATTTAAGACAACTTCACGTAACAAGTGACCATTGAGCTGAACGAACTCTTTAGATAACAGGAATTTATCGTGCCCAGTGTGCATAGACTGATATCCAATATTACAGTACATGTGGGCTCGCTTAAAAAAAAAGTGACCAGGTAAAGTAGAGCATTGGTTATGGGAGGATAGTTAAAACCGCCTGAAGATGCCTCTAACGTGTGAGGCAAAACGTCGTGAGGTGGAGAGAGGAAGCGATCGAGACGGCTGTTCCGAGAGAGCAGCTTTTCGAAGCAATCATCAGTTGAAACTCCGTTCTGAATGCCCTCAATTTACATAAGAGTGCCCCCGACTCCCTACATCCCATAAACGTGGGTCCAGTATGGGAAACGTTGGCCACCCATACCGTGTGTTAGATATCGGGTGCTTACTTGACCATACCTGACCAAGACAGTCAGCCGTGGGTTTGTGAAGCCTGGAGGCATAAATCTGAGCAAAGAATTATAATAATAGATTTTGCAAGCCAGCCCTTAGCAGCCCACCAACTAGATCCACATCCACCTATAACCTATTGTGCATAGTGGTCACCCATATAAGCATGATCAAGGAACCACAAATCCCACGAGATGGGGTGCATTCCAGCCAAGTCAGTCATAGGAAACAATGTCATAGAACACACCCTGGCAAACTCTACGTGGGCAAGCTTTTCCTATTAAATTTCAATGAGGAACCTCGATTACCCTAGTGCTGTTTGTCTTCATATATAAAGATGCCAGGATCAGAGCTTGAGGAGGAAGCGCTTGTGACAGGCACGGGAGCAGAAGAAAACAAGCCGTGGCGCCTCCTGGCTCCCGCCATCCAGCAGCACCACCTGAGTGGCGATGCGCCGCAGGTCCAACGGCACAGAGGCGGCGACGAAGCTGTCGAGCACAAAACGACCGCAGCATTCGCACGGTTCTGCCGCATCGAGCCGTCGGCACAGCTCAGTCGGCATCGACGTCGGGGAGTAGGGCAGCCTGGGGAAGTGAAGACAGAGAGGACTGTGTTTTCAGTGGGCACCGAGACGTTCACCTCTTTTCATTGGGTACATCCCTCCACTGGGGGCGGCACAGTGGCCCAGGGGGTCGCGTTGTCGCCTCACAGCAAGAAGGTCCCGGGTTCGAATCTCGGCTCGGGTGCCTTTCTGTGTGGCGTTTACATGTTCTCCCCGTGTCCGCGTGGGTTTTCGCCGGGAACTCCGTTTTCCTCCCACCGTCCAAAAAACATGCTGCTGCATAGGTTAATTGGCTTGCAGACCAAATTGCCCGCAGTGCCCGGTGATGGACTAGCGTCCCATCGTGGTTATATCCCTGCCTTGCATCCTGTGTCTGTCGGGATAGGCTCTGGCTCACCGCGACCCTATACAGGACTTAGCGGTTTCTGACAATGTGATGAGATATCCCTCCACTGTACGTGTATTCAATAGTGGAATGACTACGAAGGGGATCGGATATTGCAGTAGGCCACAGTTAAATTATGGTGTGCTGGCATGTGTCACGCAAGACTCCAAATAAATCCTCAACCTCTAATCGCTGCATGATTTCATTTGCACAAAGCGTTTAATAATAATAATAATTGCATTTATAGAGCGCTTTTCACCCGAGGGTCACAAAGCGCTGCACAGAGCTGCGGAGAGAACGGCATATCAACAGCAACGACATGAGAATAGATAATCAGCAATAGTAACGTTTTTTGGGGCGTTTTTAGAAAAAAGTTATTGTTGCTAATATTCCATTCTTATGTCGTTGTTGACATGCCGTTCTCTCCGCATGTCTGTGCAGTGGTTTGTGACCCACGGGCGACCAGTACTCTAGAGATACAATTATTATTATTACAAATCCGAGTTGTGGAGAGAACGGTTTATAGTAGTGACCCAACTCGAGGATCCACTATATATCTACCTGGTGGCCCAGCCCAGAAACAGAGTCGCCAGTCACCTGCATGCCTTCGTGGCTCGCGCCGCCAGCTCCACCAGCGGGAGCGGGAGCGGCAGCCGCGCGGCGATGAGCTCGCGGGGTCGCGGCCTCTCCAACGGATTCCCGTGCAGGTCCAGCATGTCGAGGCGCAGTCGCGCGAACCCGCCGGGCAGCCGAGTCACGGCGTTCCGCGCCGCCGATAGGAACCTCAGCCGGCCGGTACCACCAGCATCGGACCGGCCAAGCCCGCGCCACAGTGCCGTCAGCCGGTTGTCGTCCAGGCGGAGGTTCGTGAGTTCGCCCAGGTGGCCGAAGTCGTCCGGCAGCGAGCACAGACGGTTGTGAGAGAGGTCGAGCAGGCACAGCGACTGGCGCAGCACGGAGGTGGTGGAGCAAAGCACGGAGGGGAACGCCTCCAGTTGGTTGTCCGAGACGATGAGCTCGGTCAGGCAGCCGAGCGAGGAGAGCGCCGCTGGCAGCTCACGCACGTGGTTATGGCTCAGGTTGAGGTGGCGCAGGTGGCGCAGTCTCAACATGCGGTCATCCACACGAGACAGGCGGCAGTTGGAGACCTATTGGTAAGGCAGGCAGGGAGAGGGGGGCAGGTTCTGTGTGGAACTGAACATCACAAAGCGTTTGCTTTTTTGTAATGCAAATGGTTGCCCGACACCCAATCCCCTCCTAGCCATGGCCCCATTGCAGTGGTACTGGATAGCTATGCCACCAATCACAGCTTCTTAACATATTTATGGACAATAGACGGACATCTCCCCACCCTCTTTCATTCAGCAGCTGATAGATCATGGATAATGGTAATTCCAGAGAGTGGTATAATCTATGCACACAGAGCACAAGCACACCGTTTTACAATCCGTTAGATGGAAAGGCTCAAACCTACAAATACCCTAATATCATTTATGATTGTTATTGTAAACATAAATATAAAGTAAAGACTGTACTACATTCGCAACACTTGAGAACCCAGTTTCATCACAAGTCAGTCTGTGAGTCTGGATATCTGAAAGTTTATGGTTTTCAGTGTAAGTTATTGATGACCAAGCTCAGACCATAAACTCACTGCATTGAAGAACCCAGTTTTATCATAGCTTTACGTAAGTCTACGGGTCTCTGTGAAACTATAAGTTTATCATGATCCTATACATATTTAAACGAGTTCCTGAGTCAATGTACATGGCATAGGTTACTGGGCTGAGACCATCTTCTCACTGCACCTGACAACCTGGTGTAAACATGGTCAGGCAGTTTGAACCTCGAAATTCAAACTCAGGACTCTCAGCAGTGCTGGCCCAACGCCATGACATCCCCATCCCACGAGCAACTTGCCCAGAAAATTGACGAACATCGCAAGCGATGATGGTGTGAGGGGGTAGCACCTGCAGCGTCTGGAGGGAGCTGGGGAACCCAGCGATGAGCGGGTAGTTGGCACGGGCAAGGACGACCATGCGCTCGCGCGGCTTTTCAACGTCCGAGGAGCGAGCGGGAGCCAGTGTGGAGATGCGCAAAGAGGAGATGTCACGGTCCTGGTGCGCCAGCTGGATCGCTGACAGAAAGCCCTTGAGCCCCGCCACGCTGGCCTGAGCGTACACGCCGCCGATTAATGTTTTGTCAGCGCAAACGAAGCCATTCATTTAAAAGCTCCCAAAAATCAGTTTCAAGGAAAATGGATATATTATCGCAGCATATTGTTTGCATGAATAACCACAAGCATGTGTAGTCATTGCAAAATCGATAACTTATGAAATGTTTTTTTTTGATATGTAACAATCTTAACACCGTTATTATCACCAGCAAGGGTGAAGCCAATTTTCACTTTTTCATCATCTGTATACAGGCAAAAAGGTTCCAATTGTTTAAAAAGTTCCATTAAGGAGCTCAACAGCTATTTTTCTTTCATTCTGACAAATGTAACAGAAGGATTAGATAGTTTAGTAAGACGTGTACACTCGGCACTATGGTGGAGTGCTGGCCCTAGTAGCTGCCCTGAGCCCAAAAACCTGAGTTGGATTCCTAAAATTAGTATGAAATTTCCCATCTGACCACCCTAAATCACCCTGATTCACATCAAAGTTTGCACACCCAATTCTCTACCATTAGCACATACAACCCTTTTTTGAATGCAATGCTGAATAAGGGCCTCCTTAAACTGTACGGGTTGTGTGTGTTAGTTGACTATACTGCAAGCTGGTGAGTGTTGTTTAGTAAAGTATGGAGCAAACAGAGGAGCTTATAAGTGCAGCACAACAGTGTATTTTCTGCAGTGCTCTCTGCTGCACCCCTCGTAGCCCCGCAGCAGCCTACTGCAATCTATACTTGGTGGTCACTCATTCGACAACTGTCTAGGCTCAATGATTTAGTTCCTAGCGTCAGGCCGCACGCGGGGCCTGTTCTCCTCGTCTGCATCCCCATGCTCCCTGATCGCTCGGGCTGACATGGAGGCCTCCTCCTCTCCGCCGACGACAGGCAAGGTAAGCCAAGACGCTTTCTTCATTTTATCACAGCCTTTATTCACACCTACACAACATTGCAATCAACGCAATACCCACTGGGCAACTGCTATACCTCGTACTTAGCGGCCAACCGCCTCGTCCTTGCCGCTAGTATTCTTACCGCAGTCTTCTAACCCTAGTCTCCTGTCAAAAACTCGTCACACCAACAACCACACCCAGATCACTCC
>JAZEWT010000010.1:9368620-9382276 GCA_036362905.1 Mordacia mordax
AGCGGGAACCTCCGGCTTGGGGGAGAGACCACAGGATGCACACGAGTTTGCCCGAAAAGCATCTGTGATTGTTCTTATTTCGTTGTTGTTGACGCGCCGTTCTCTCCGCAGCTCTGTGCAGCGCTTTGTGACCCTCGGGTGAAAAGCGCTCTAGAAATGGAATGGTTAATTAATTAATCTTTGTGTGTGTGTGTATATGTACCCTCCGGTTGCAATTCTCCCCAGGCACGCTGTACAGAATGGGAGTACCCATGCTTTACGCCACCTACACTCTGCAATACGAGACAAGCCCCTGAACTGCTGGAAGCATTCCAAATGTTTACGTGCAGAGCCCTTTTGTCAGTCTATTGCTGGATAAGGGTCCTCCCCATGCTGTGTAGGATGCGAAGGTTGGTTGACCATACTTCACCACGCTGGTACGTACAGGGTGAAGGAGACCACAGGCACGGAGGTTTAGAAGCAGAATACAACGGTGATATTCTTTCTACACTGCCCTCTGCTGCCCGGCACACGGCCCTGCAGCAGCCTATAACAAACAACCTGTTGTGTGCACAGTGGTCACGAACTGTACAGTGCCAAAAATGGTTTCTACCACTGCCTGGGATCACGGCCAAATGTGAACTCGTTTAACCTGGCGAGCACTCAAGAGACCACGATAATAATACTAATATTTGTACTTCTGGAGCGATTTTCACCCAAATGTCACAAAGCGCTGCACAGAGTTGTGGATAGCATGGCATATCAGCAACAACAACGATGTATGAACGGTAAATCAACATTTTTTTTACAAATGTGAGCTCTGGGGAGAACGGAATGTCAACAACATTAACGTTTTTTACCCGCTTTTACTTAACTTACATTGGGCTTTGTGTGTAATGGTTCAAATCTTTGAGCACAAAATTAAAGTATTTCCGATGAAGCTGAAGAGCTGAAATTATGCACACAGGCATAACTCGGATGACAATGCAATCTAGTGAAAAAAGTTTGAAGACTGGTGACAAGGCGATCCTGGGCCCATCATAGAAACGATCCTTTCAAATGATTATTCTTCTTTCAGTCTGATGGGGGCGATATTTTCCGGATGCCAGACGCACTTAGCTCACTTGACATTTTTACGTTGCTAAGACTAAATAAAAAAAAGTATAAAATAGGATAAAAAATAAAAAAATTAAATGACCTGCTTTTACCGCACTCCAAAGTAGAAAATAAATGTTTTGAACACAAAATCAATCTATCCAGGGATACAGACTAAAAGCGGGTGGTCAAACACTGACCATAAAAGACAATAATCTTTTCCTTTAATGAAAACCTTTAAACCATACTGATATTAAGTGATAACCGATAGTTGTTCTTTTTACAAAACATAAGAAAAACACGTATTTAGGACTAAAATAATTAAAATGTAAATCTCACTGTCTTATAGTCAATCATAAGTCACATATTGTTAGTGTTTGGCCACCCGCTTTTAGTTTGTATCCCGAGATAGACTGATTTTGCGTTCAAAAAAATTCTTTTCTACTGTGGAGTGCGGTAAAAGCGGGTCATTAAAATTTTTATTTTTTATTCTATTTTATTTTCTCTTCCACTGCGTTACTGTTCTAAAACCCTTCACAGAGCCGTGAAAAAGCAAAACGCGTGCCATCCACTCTCTCAGGCCTCTTAACGTGTTATTATACAAATGTCAATTTCTTACAACACCAAGAAATGTTTCGCCACACATGGTAAAACATGTTCTCTTTTTAAATACGTGAGACGTAATGATGTAAGCTGTCACAGCTCGAAGCAACGACTGCTTAGTAAGAGTCTTACAATATCATAAGAGTCTCATTTGCAAGTGACCTGGCTCATCAAATTGACAAAAAGCACAATATGCTAATTTCTGCAGTCATGTGCAGAGAAGAAACTATGATCACATCGGAAATCAAAATATTGCCCAAACGCTAATCAATCTGTCAAATCAAAACGAAACACTGCATTTTCTGCAGCACAGTTTTATCGGGTAGGCAGAGTGCCTCCAGATTGACTGCGGAACAACTTATAAAAATAATCTACAGGAAGATGAAGATATATGTTGACATGTACGAATATGTAAAGAAGGATATGCGACCGGTGCATGCTGAATAGATTACAAAATGCATGGATGAGAGCAGAAATGCTTCCTAAAATATTGCCACATCCAGTGGATAATGTTTTAGTACTGATTCACTTCTACAGTGAGTGTCTGCTACAAAGTGAGATGTCCTCCTCATTGACTCACAGCTCTGCCCACCACATTAATCAAGGCATGCACCAGCATTAAATTTGCATGTCATTAGTTTGTGCTACAGTGCCATCTGTTGACGCTGCAGGACAGTGACAGTCATATGCACTGCTCCAGGCTTTGCCAATCCATCTGCTTGGGAACATATATTCCTTCCTCCGGCTTGGATTGTTGATGCAGCTCAGTGATGCCGTGCCGGGATGTTGGCTCTCTTCCGATCCGGACCTGCTCGGCAACATATGTTCTTTCCTTGTTTGTTTAAGAAATTATTTATTTTTTGCTGAGTTTATGTCCTATAATTTATCGCTATTGTTTGACTTTCAACTGAACTGTTCAGATGTTGTTGTTGACATGGCGTTCTCACCACAGCTCGGATTTGTAAAAAAAAAAAACCCAAAAAGTAATTGTTGCTGATTTGCCGTTCCCTGCCGTTGTTGTTGATGTGCCGTTCTCTGCGTAGTTCTGTGCAGCGCTTTGTGACCCTCGGGTGAAGTGCGCTCTATAATTGCAATCATTATTATGAAACGGGTTTTCCAACAGAACGCATGCTGCGGGAGTGGGAATTTGACCATACTTGACGACCATGCTGGTTAGTGCCGGCTAATGAAGACTGAAAGCACAGATTTTGGAGTATGCAGTGGAGTTCACCCCCTATGCTGCATCCTACGTCGCCCTGGTGCAGCAGCCAGGGCCATCTTAACAGCATTATCGGCCCCCGGGCAAAGCAGTGCACTGGGGCTCCTACCTACACAACCATTCATATAGTATTTATTTACGGACAGCAAGTCACAACATACGTAGATTAGCATGGAGCCCCCCATGCTCGTGGGGCCCCCGGGCAACTGCCCAGCGTGTCCATGCGTTAAGACGGCACTGGCAGCAGCAAAGAAGAAGCTGCACTATTAGCAGGTCACCCCCACACCAACACAACCTAAGCTCGGCCCTGCTAAGCTTGTGATGGAAATGAGTGGATCTTGGGAAATGTTGGTAATTTCGTCATAGGCCAGACCAAGGTAACATTTTTTCCAACTAAATTACTTCAAATGAATTTGCTCTAGAATCATAATTGCACAGCTTTGAGTTTAAACATAGTCCACAATACTCCTAATACCGTACATAGGTATTTATTAGAAACTTTAATGGTACATGAACTTCACATTATAATCACAGAGGATCGATCTGCCCAACTCAAAAACAATGTTTATAAAGTTTTCCTAACATAAGAGTAACTTAAATACGATGCACTTTCCAATGTTCAGCCGGTTTCACAACAAGACCTTTACGTTAGCATAGAGTGTATGCAGCACAACTTTGATAAAAATCAAAAACTCTTGCGGTGACTATCATTGGTTACCTAGGACCCGACCATGCATGCTACATTGCCACATTACAGCTGTTCATAACGGTCCTACAATTATAATGTTAGGTCTCATAGAAGTAGCACGTTAACGTTTCATTAACATTTACAAGCATTTGTAGTTTGCTCGTAAATCAAGCACAGATGTCACTTTGCTTTGCCAGTGGGTACCCATAACACTTTAGAATTGGCAAGGTACAACAAGTTTGACACGGAAAATACTTAAGACACTACATTCTCACAACCATCAAATGCCATGCTGGGCTTTCTTGGTAAGGCTCGGTACGACTCAGTTCTTCTCCGAACACTTCAGGAGTTGCGTGACTATGAGCTCATAAGGCCCAGTCCCCCCACACTTCCTCAAGTGTAATTGCTTTAAACACCATTTAAACATACGACTGGATTGGTTACGCTTGTCGGTTATTGCATTTCTCAACAAATACAAGGTCCTGAAGGCGATCAAAGCAAGATCTGAGATGTCCTCACGCGTCTCTCTTTTACCGCGGCCCCTGTGTGATCGTGGCCGTTTCCCAGGGGGCGGCCAAAGCGAAACACGCATCTCCGCCGCAAACCGAAGCTCCAACGGCCCACTAACTATGGACTACGTGGCCCAGTTGGAAGCTCGTTCCGTCATCGAATGACTGCCATACTAGGACAAAATGGTCATAAGAACATAGTAAGAGAAGGTCTTAATCAAGTGGCAGTGACTGTGTTACCGCCTTCAGTATTTTATCAAAAACTATACATATGATTCGAGAGTTGATTCCATCCAGTATGTATACAAGGAGACCTGTTTTCACAATGTCATGACATTAGAGGCATTCGTAGGTGGGCTGAGGGTACTTTTGGTTGGGGGAGGGATGTGCAGGTTTTGACGGAGAGGAAGTCAAACCTCTTCCTCGTTTAGCAGCATGTTGGGGATGCCCTTGGTGATTGGAAACTGGCGCCCCGACTCCGGGCATTGCAGACTGCCCTCCACCACCTCCACCTGTGAGCACAGTCAAGACAAACCCACACAACCGGATAACGACTGTCACTCATCACCTTTTCAAACTGGCACATCCAAGCCATTCCAGCTCATTCCCTTGCAAATACACGTGACTTTCCATTATTTTTTGATCTTATCCAGAAGCAAACTGTAAACTCTGGCCGAAGAAGGCAGCTGATTATCGTTAAGCGCCAAGCAGGGCCATGCGCGCGGTTAATCCACTGATCCATTGTGCGTGACACTCATGGCACTGCTTGAGTTGTGAAGTGGAAAAACAACCCGTCATGTCCAGGGCCATGCCAGGGCAGCTCGCTTGTAGAGAGAGCTATCACGAATACCAGCAACTACCTGTACTGCCATCGAGACACCAACAGCGTCCCCCAGACCAGCAGTTGCTCGCGGATATATACGGATGGCGGACTGAAGTTAAAAAGCTGGCGGAACCCCAGCTGCCTATATAAGAAGCAGCAGCCTACACGGCTTTCCCATGTACGGCTCTTTGCTCAATCATTGCTGGATGAGGACCTCCAAAATTGGTGACAGTCATGCGAGCTCTTTGCTCAAACTTCAAAACAAAGGTCTGTACAAGTTGGTGGCTTTGTGAAGGCGACGGAGTACAGTATGATATACTTTGCTGCACTGTGCTGTGTTGCACACAATACAGTTTCGCAGCAGCTCTTGGCGTGGTTTTAAATCAACAAAAAGTAGTTACACAAACTTATCTCCCTTGTAATGCTTTCTAAGCTCCAATGAGTAACGTCAATTCTGTCAAAGTATTCTCAGCGCAGTGAAAAAAGAGCAAAAAATATGGCTAGACTTGCGTGATTAAACTCAGTAACTGCAATAGTATATCATTGTATTATAATCCTGAGTTAAATTCTCAGCCATGTCCAATATCAGTGGCGATTGACATTTGAACCAGTGTGAGGCCTGTCTCGAAGTTGATGCAGCCTTAAACAATTACCTCAAGCTTTGTGCAATGATAAGTGCTAGGAAAGCCAGCCATAATAGGGATTTGCTAGCAGTGCTTGCCCCGTCTGTTAAAGGCTACAAGGGGGATCTTTTGTCGGTGATAGCTGGCTAGGGGCCCCTACCTCCATTAACACGTGGTGAACTTTCTTCAGAAAATCCTCATTGTCCTTGTAGTTGGGATCGAGCTCCGAGGGCAGGTCATTCAGGTGGCCGATCTGCATGGGGATACATAGAGCAGCTCGTTACACTCGAAATACCACGCTTTTATTATTCCACTGCTGGATGAGGGCTTCCCAATGCCATAAGGAGCTTGGATGTTTGACCATACCCCACCACCACAGCCAGCAGGGGATGGTGAAGGCAGGGAACATAAAGGCAGAAGTGGTGAAGTACGGTACAATGTACTTTGCCACACTGCCTACACTGACCATCACATAATACAGCCTAGGAGGCTCGTTTATTAAGGGTATAAACATTTACCCCACTGCAGAATGTTTCAATACTTAAAAGATTCCAGGTCACAATGTGGTAATTTCTTTGCATGCATGTAGACACCGCAGAAAGAATCCTAACATTTGTAAACGTGCGGTGGAGAAGTATATATTCTTGCTACAACACCTCATCCCCCTGACATCCCAATAACAGTTTAATTGCACCAATACCTTCACATAATGAGAAGGGAAATTTTTTTTTTTTTTAAAATCTCTCCCAGGCAACATTGCATTACCTCTAGTTTGAGAATGACCCCGGACCGAAGTAGGTTTTCACGGCTCGATGCATGATAACTGCTTTCCAAAGCTGTTCCTTCGGGTTCGCCGTGTCGAGCGCTGTCCCATTCTCATTTGCGACGCACCGAGGTTGCCTCCAACGTGGGAGGTGGAACGTCGTGAGGGAGAGTGGGATTGCGCTCGACACGGCTATGCCGAAGGAAAAGCTTTCGAAGGCAGTTATCAATGACCCTGATAACTATCATAAAACTATTTCTTAAGTCAATACTATGAAATTCATTCTTCACCATCGAGGAACACCGTTTAGCCCTGCAATAAATTCTCACTAAAATAAAAAAAATAATCGCTCCTCCTATCTCCTTCACAACGTTTCGCCTGTCACGTTGGAGGCATCCTCAGGCGTTACGACTCTAACGTGGGAGACGAAACATCGCGAAGGAGAGGGGGGGAGCGATCGACACGGCCATTTCGAAAGAAAGGCTTTTGGCAGCAATCGTCATGCATCGAGCCGTGAAAACCTGCATCAGTGCAAAACAACTTAATATGATGGTTTCTCTGCCTCAGTGTGTGACACACAGAGGCTGCTGAATCACAGTACTTGGAAAACCCGAATTAATAGAGGATGTTCTTGGACGACAACTCAGGATCTCAGCAGAGCCAATGCAGTGACCCAAGGTATAATTACAACACATTAATCATTGTGAGCAAAGGAATTCAATTTAACCTATAATTACACGGCTGTCATTGAAATATCATGCTGCACGACATATGGTGCAACTGGAAGAAAGCACGCATTGCGAGTAACACAATAGGCCGCTACATTCCACACAACAGTACGATAAACAGCGCGTACTGATTTAAATCAATGACGCAAGCATCAAACGTGTGTGATGTGTCTGTCTGACATGAACAGGGATAAAACCATTAACACACCTCGAGAAAAAAGAAAACTGAACTATTTATCCCCCTGTGTACTCTGCTATCGGTGGCACACTTGTGAAACCTACACAGTAGCATGTCTCTATTGTTATTACCATATCCTTATTGTGTAACTATGGACTGTGGTCATCAGGAAAGTCACCGACTTAACCGGGTAAATATAAAAAAAACACAAAAGAAAACCAAGATGAAGATTGGAGGGAAGTTTCAAGTAGCGACTACCCACGCATGGGCGGCACGGTGGCCGAGTGGGTAGCGCTGTCGCCTCAGAGCAAGAAGGTCCCGGGTTCGAATCTCGGCTCGGGTGCCTTTCTGTGTGGAGTTTGCATGCTCTCTCCCCGTGTCCGCGTGGGTTTTCGCCGGGCACTCCGGTTTCCTTCCACAGTCCAAAAAACATACCGCTGCATAGGTTAATTGGCTTGCAGACTAAATTGCCCACAGTGCCCGGTGATGGAATGGCGTCTCATCGTGGGTATATCCCTGCCTTGCGCCCTGTGTCTGCCGGGATAGGATCCGGCTCACTGCGACCCTGTACAGGATTAAGCGGTTTATGAGAATGAGATGAGATTTTCCACGCACACTTTCGGCAGCCTGGCAGAGTGCTGTCCACTCTATCTTGGGGATCATCCTGGTCACAAACTCGGGGTTGAAGTCGACGTTCATGACCTTCACTTCCGTGGCCTGGGAGGGAGGCGGAGTGGTAGGGTTCGGATGACAAAGAACACAGGAGTTTACCACAGTTGGCCACTCATCAAAACGTCGGTGAACAGAGACGACCTGCTTATTGTTACAAGTCAGAGCCGAGAGAGACGGTGACAACTTTATACAGCAGTGGACTGACCATGGCTGATGAACATAATGTTAAACGGTATTGTTGCTAATTTTCCATTCTTGTGTCGTTGTTGTTGTTGACGTGGCCGTTCTCTCCACAGCTCTGTGGAGCGCTTTGTAACTCTCGGGTGAAAAGCGCTCTATAAATGCAATAATTATAACTTAGTAAGATTACAAAATAAGGTGGAACTTCAACGGTATTCGGTAGCCCTTCAGTTACGACAGTGCAGTGTACTCCATTTAATTAACAACAACAACAAACCAGCAGCGGACAGCCAGATTAAGTATAAACACCACCTCCAGTACTCAGTAAACTCCAAACTTCTCCAGTATGCTCTTACGTTTCACATGTTTTGGTTTTATTCTCTTCCTAAAATCCTCATTTTCGATGAGGCGGCACGGTGGCCCAGTGGGTAGCGCTGTCGCCTCACAGCAAGAACGTCCCAGGTTCGAATCTCGGCTCGGGTGACTTTCTGTGTGGAGTTTGCATCTTCTCCCCGTGTCCGCGTGGGTTTTCGTCGGGCACTCCAGTTTCCTCCCAAAGTCCAAAAAAACCCCATGCTGCTGCATAGGTTCATTGGCTTGCAAAATAAATTGCCCGCAGTGCCCGGTGATGGACTGGCGTCTCATTGTGGGCATATCCCTGCCTTGCGCCGTCTGCCGGGATAGGCTCCGGCTCAACGCGACTCTGTACAGGACTAAGCGGTTTCTGACAATAATGAGATGAGATCAGTCCTTGGGAAGCTGTACGTTGTCCCGGAGCAGAGTCATTTATTCAAAGTCCGGATTTCCACCCCAGTCACACAGAATACAGTCCTATTCACTTGCCCTATGGTCCTATGCGTTGTTGCATTGATCAGTTCGGACCTGTGTTGTGTTGCAGGAATCCCGCATCCAGAGCTCGCAAGCTCACAGGGTACTGTTTGCTGTAATAATTAACATTTACCAACTGTCTTATTGTAATGACGTTGGTTTTCACGGCTCGATGCACGACGCTTCGAAAAGCTGCTTCAGTGTGTGTGAGTGACACGACACACGCACGTGCGAGGCGAAACGACGCGAGGTGGCGAGAGGAAGCGATCGACGCGGCTGTCACGAGAGAGCAGCTTCTCGAAGCAATCAACCGTCTAATTCTTATTTTACCCTGTACGTGCTTCAGTCTCCTCACAACTATCTCGCCCTACAAATGAACACAACGACACTGCGTTAACAATCAAAACGGTAACGGTATTCGCGACGCGAAAGCGATCTTTACACGCAGAACAAGGCCCGAGTAACCCGGCCCGGCGCTTCTCACCATTATCTTGAAAGGGAAGCCCTTTGTGACGCCCTTGACGTGTGACGTGAGCATATTGTGCGTTAGCAGCTTCATGTCTGGCGTGGAGTTGTTGCCGTGGATGGATCTGTTGTCTTTATTTAACGCACTTGAGTTCAACTCCGACCGCCTCCACGTGGGACCGCAACGCGCGTCACCGAGCCACCGAGCGGGTCCGTCCACGACCGCTCCCCCCCCCCGCCGCCGCCGCGTGGAAACAACACAGGCTTGAGCAGGAAAAGTACCGGCTCTGAGATATTAGTTCCGGTCACTGGCCGAACGTCAGAATACGATGTCAATTAAACAACGACACATTCAGCAATGTTACGTATTATTTACAGTTATAGTATTTATCTGGGGCGGCACGGTGGCGCAGTGGGTAGCGCTGTCGCTTCACAGCAAGGAGGTCCCGGGTTCGAATCTCGGCTCGGGTGCCTTTCTGTGTGGAGTTTGCGAGTTCTCTCCCCGTGTCCGCGTGGGTTTTCGCCGGGTACTCCGTTTTCCTCCCACAGTCCAAAAAACATACTGCTGCATAGGTTAATTGGCTCGCAGACTAAATTGCCCGCAGTGCCCAGTGATGGACTAGCGTCCCATCCTGTGTGTATCCTTGCCTTGCGCCCTGTGTCTGCCGGGATAGGCTCCGGCTCTTCGCGACCCTGTACAGGACTAAGCGGTTTCTGACAATGAAATGAGATGAGATGTTTTTGCGGTGAAGAGGAGTCTCTGGCCGAATCATCACCTATAATCATCATCGTCATTATCATCAATACCGCATAATCCTACACAGGGTCGGGGAGGATCGGAGCCTATCCCGGCAGACACAGGGCGCAAGGCGGGGCTATACCCATGATGTGACGCCAGTACATTACAGGGCATTGGGGGCATTTTAGTTAGCAGGCCAATTAAGCTAGGCATCAGCGTGTCTTTGGACGGTGGGATGAAACCAGCATACCCGGCGAAAACCCACGCGAACATGGGGAGAGAGAGAGAGAACACGCAAACTCCACACCCGAGCCGGGAATCGAACCCGGGCATTCTTGCTGTGAGGCGACAGCGCTATCAAGGTGAAGGTGCTACTGACGAATGTGTTATTTTTGTTAGTTGTGCTTTTACACGACTGCCAACGTCGTAATAATAATAATATTTTGCGTTTATAGAGCGCTATTCACCCGAGGGTCACAAATATGTCTCTTTACCTGGTTCCCTGGGTTTTCACCGGGAGCAAACTGAGTAGGAATATTGACTCTACTTATCTGTTCATGAATAACTCTCCATATCTGTTTTTTCGGGATAGCCGTGTCGAGCGTTCCTTCTGTCTCCTTCGCAACGTTTCGCCCCCCACATTGGAGGCACCATCGGGCATCGCCGAATGTATTGTATTTGGGAATAATTGCTCAAATTAAGAGGAAAAATTGGAGGCTCAACACTTGAGGTCAAGTGCGGGCAGATGCAATGCCGCGGTTGGTGCACACGCACGCAGATTTGAAAGCACTCTCTCTAATGCAGTGCTGAAAGGCAGTTGCCATGGAGGGGTGTTGCAATGATCGTTAATTACTCGCCGGTGAAATATCCGCGATAGTGTGTGCATTTTTGATTAGCGGCGAAGCAGCAATAGGCAAAGTCTACGGCTGTCTTTTTTGCCAGTGCAAATATGTAAAAAAGAAAAGATGTTTTACCATTTCTGGCAATAATATGAATAAGGTCTTAAAATACCAAAGAGACATTTTTGACAAGTTGTCAAATTTGCAACAAAAAAAAAGACACGCTTGTGCCAAAACATGCAAACAAAATGCCTTGATAATGTATGCTTTGTCATTGAAAATGATTGACCTACACGTACTCATCATCATAATGATTCATTCATTCTTCATCAATATCCGCTTAATCCTGTACAGGGCGGAGGTTACCGCGCCAGACATGGAATGCAAGGCGGGGATTCTCCTTGCATGTCACGCCAGAACATCACAGAGCACTGGGAGCAATTTTTTCAGCAGACCAATTATCATAGGCAACAGTGTGTCTGTGGACGGTAGGAGGAAACCGGAATACCCGACGAAAATGTGCGTGCCCTTTCACTGAAAGGCAAACACAACTCACCCCGTGCCTTAAAATGTAACCTTCTGAGACACATGCGTGATGCGGTATGCACGGTGAAACGTGCGCATGGAGTAAACACAAGCTAATTTCTCAAATAAGCATTCGTGCGTGTCTGTTGCTGTAGATATTAGCTGTTTAACGAGTGTACTTTTACGTAATTATTTTAATATGCATGCACATAAGTCATTCGTCTTAAAATAAGAGGTCAAAATAATTTTGCACTCTGGCTAGCCGCCAGAGGAGATGGAGTCAAAGTATATTCACTCTTCATTTTGCAAAATTATAAAATCAGCACTTAATTTTTAAAACGATAGTGTTAGCGAACATCTGTGTTCAAAGTGAGGTATTATCTTCTCTGCTGCAGTTCCTTCTGTCTAAAATTCCGCAGGCTTAATACAATACGACAGTCACAAACAAAGGAGAATATATTTCTCAAACAACGGAGAATACCTTTCCCCTTTGTAATGATGTAGCTTTTCACGGATTAATGCATGATGATTGCTTCGAAAAGCTGCTCCCTGGGGACAGCCGCGTCGATGGCGCTTTCCTGCCGTATGTGAAAGGCACCATAGACAAAATTAGCAAATACCTAGAAAAATATAAAATTTAAACAGTCTTCACAACCCACCAGAAGATACAAGGCATACTCAAATCGCCTAAAGACCGACTACCGCTACAGACAGAAGGCGTATATTGCATCCCTTGCAGCAACTGTAAGGAAGTATACATCAGACAAACAGGAAGAACAATATCTACAAGAAAAAGAGAAACGAGGCAGCAGTGCGCCTGCGGCACACGGATAAATCAGCAACAGCAGCGCATAGTGTAGATAAACAACACAGAATCGATTTTGATAAAATACGAATACTAGCAGCCATCCGCCATAAAGGTCCAAGATTAATTCGTGAAGCAATTGGATTCAGAAGACTAAAAGCATCATGAACCGGAAACAAGAAATGCATATAAAGCTCAGCCAATCCTAGAAGCCAGTTATTGAAGTCAGGAATGCATAGATATAGAACTATTGCGTGTGGACATCAGAATGGGATTGTCCAGGTATGTGAGGGGTATCTTTTCATGAGATGTAAATTAGGGGACTAGCCACAGACAAAGCAGGGAGGGGATAATCACAGTTGCCGGGGTGGGAATGGGATAAGGAAATTAGTGTCAAGGTGACTCAGAGGCGGACTCACACAACAAAGGACACGTGCATATAAAGGAACAATAGGAACTACGCACGCACACTGCGCCTGAGGATGCCTCTAACGTTTGAGGCGAAACGTCGCGAGGAGAGGAGAGAGAGCCATCGACGCGGCTGTCCCGAGAGAGCAGCTTTTCGAAGCAATCATCACCTTTCTCCTTTGTTGGTGACTCACCGTCAAGTGGCCTTTATCACGCAAACTTGCACCGCCTGCCTCCCTTTCGCTATAAAATAATATTAACTGTTGTCAACGTTTACAGTGTTGCGGCACGGGAGCGTGGGAGTAAAACATATATATAATTTATAGCGTGCCGCACAACACCTATGCCTGGTCACGGAAGAGATAAGGAGATGGAGGCGCGAGGAAGCTGCAGGGGACGGGGGAGGGGAGGCAGCCAATCAGACAGCCGGCGCCAACTCGCCAGATTCGGTTTCCTATATAGTGTGATGCTATCGACCAATTGATTAATGAGCGCTGTTTAACTTGTGGGGTCATCGTGATTGCTTGGGGGTGGGGAGACGCTGAATTCGATTTGTGAGATGTTTGGGGAATCTCATCTCATCTCATTGTCAGAAATCGCTTAGTCCTGTACAGGGTCGCGGTGAGTCGGAGCCTATCCCGGCAGACACAGGGCGCAAGGCAGGGATACACTCACGATGGGACGCCAGTCCATCACTGCGCACTGCGGGCAATTTAGTCTGCAAGCCAATTAACCTATGCAGCAGCATATTCTTTTGTGGACTGTGGGAGGAAACTGTAGTGCCCGGCGAAAACCCACGCGGATATGGGGAGAGAACATGCAAACGCCACACAAAAAGGCACCCGATTCGAGATTCGAACTCGGGACCTTCTTGCTGTGAGGCGACAGCGCTACCCACTGGGCCGTTATTATCTCATCTCATTATCTGAAACCGCTTAATCCTATATAGGGTCACGGTGAAGCCGGAGCCTATCCCGGAAACACAGG
>JAZEWT010000010.1:9390210-9406824 GCA_036362905.1 Mordacia mordax
TCGTCGGGTGTATTCCTGCCTTACGCCCTGTGTTTCCGGGATAGGCTCCGGCCCACCGTGACCCTATATAGGATTAAGCGGTTTCAGATAATGAGATGAGAATTGATCAGCACTTGTCGTGACATTATAACTCATTAACTGGTCAGATTAGTTATAAAAACCAGAGGTGAAAGAAACGTGTATTTCCTACCGGTACAGTCTGATCACAACCCCTGCTTCCCACCCGTAATTTACTGAATGCTGCGGCGACTTTTTTTTACCGGTTTACGTTTAATCCTGAGAATGAGCCATAATCGTGTCAGTGTCATCACAACGCATTTCAACCCATCAGTGAGCCCAGCCTTCAAGAGAGCAGCAGCACTGTTATGAATGACAGAGTTTATAACGCGCCGAGCAAATGCTACGCCGAGTCATGGACGAGACAGGGGGTACAGATGCAGAGTCGGGCGAAGGCAGACACGCAGCGAGCCGCCGCCAACATTTGCTGGACACTGTGACCTATATATTACGACGTTATCGGACAATGAATTATTTTAGGAGGAAAACGGAGAGCGCTGAGGAAACCCACGCAGAAGAGGGGGAGAATAAACAGTCTCTGCAAAGAAAGGCGCCCGAGGTGGGAATCGGACCGATACGGGTCGGACTTTCTGTGACGCGCAGATTGTTACCACTGCGCCACCCTGCAGACACGGCTCCCAGCATCATCAGAAATCGCTGCGGCAGAGGCACGGCGTGGCACCCGCGCATCACAGCAGCGTTGTGCGGGACGCGCAGGTCCCGTGTCGCTCCCCTTGCACCTCGCACGTATCACTGCCCTCGGCCAGGCAGGCGGCCAGCAGCTGTTGCTGTTGTTGGTTCCCTACTCCTGCAGCCACCGCAGTGGGGGCAGTGCTGCCCAGCGCTCTGCTCCGAACAGCCGTGGTATAGTAATCTCCGGGGTCCTCGGCGCCGTAGCGCTCCGCCCAGCGCACGCACAGCACCCGCTGGAAGGAGTGTCTGAAGCTGTCCGACAGGAACCCGTAGAGGATTGGGTTTGCGCAGCTGTTGGCGTAGCCCAGGATGACCGCCAGCTGGTTCACGGTGGCGCCCTGCTGACCTTCGAACACGTTGATGAGCTGCACCACGTAGAAAGGCATCCAGCAGGCGACGAACACGGCCACCACCATCATGACCATGAGCGTGACCTTGCGCTCGGAGCGTTTGCGTTGTTGCCAGCCGGCGCGCAGCGCCACTGCTCGCATCTTGGCCACTATGAGCGCGTAGCAGAGGCAGATCGCCGCTACGGGCAACAGGAACCCCACCGTGAACGTGTAGATCACAAAGACTGCCGACCATTCCGGACGAGGCCACAGCAGGTTGCACGCCACGGAGCCGTCCGTGTTGGTCCGCGTGTCGGCGTACACCACGATGGGAAGGATGACCGCCATGGAGAGGGCCCACACGGCCGCGTTGATGGTCTTGGCCACGCTGGGTCGACGGTACCTGGCGGCCTTGATGGGGTGCACGACGGCCACGTAGCGGTCGAGGGTCAGCACCGTGAGACAGAAGACGCTCGTGAACATGTTGATTCCGTCCACGCTGAGAACCAGGCGGCATAGCGACGGGCCGAAGGGCCAGTGGTGCAGCGCGGTGGACGTGGCTAGGAATGGCACGCTCATCATGAACAGCTCGTCGGCCACGGCCAGGTTGAGGATGTAGATGTTGGTGGCCGTCTTCATCTTGGCGTAGCGAAGGATCACGTAGATTACCATGGAGTTGCCGAACAGACCCACGAGGCACACTAGGCCGTACGCGGCCACGACGGTCATGGATCCCGGGTCGAAGTGAGGCCACGAACGGAGGCGCGGTGGCGCCACCGTGGAATATGTGGGTCCCGAGTCCACGGGAGGAAACCCGGTTACGTTGAGAACCATGGTCATCTTCTATAAACGCGTTCTGCTGGAGATACAGTACATATCATACATATATACAGTCCGTGGTACGGGTCGTTTGCTCCGAAGGTAGATGAATGATGTTCAAAAGTGCCGTTAAAAATGTCAGATTTTAAAAAACTTAAACGCAATGCGTTGCCAGTGAATGACGGTTGCAGCAGCGTGTTTATTGCTTCAATCTGTGAGACTAAAGTCAGTTTTAATTTAAGCTGGAAGGAACCGTTAAGCTATGTAGCTCTTTTCAACAGCTGTCCAGCGGGGAAGGGAAAGCAAATTACAGCATCTTAGGGCACCGGGGGTAATTTAGCCAGGATTAACAATGAACCCAGACAGCATGGCTTCAGACTGTGCGCTACCCACCGCGACATCGTGCCGCGCATAAAGACATGCAAGTGTCATGAGAGCGTTACCACAGCTGCCATGCAGTCTCTGGCAAATACGAAACAACGCCACGCTGTCCTTGCGCGTCTCCCCGGCCCGCACCTTGTACGAGACCAAGTTGCGATGTTTACGCGCGTTATAAAATGTAAAACGAATATTATCACCGATCACAGAAAACCGTAAACCGAACGCGTTTCTGCTCCGAGCGGTACCTGTCTCGAGTGCGATTCAATCCCGCGGCTGACCGCAATTCCATGCGGTGCAGACAAAACTCACTGCACCCGGGCAGTCTGTATATATATGCGCGCGTGTATACAAAGACAAAGATCCCCCGTACAGCCTTAACAGACCACCGAATCCACCGCCACCCCCCTCCCCAGCATCACACAATGCTAAGCGTCGCGCGTTATGTCACGATTGCCTCCCCCTGGAATTTCGTTTCGTGCTCGACGTCAAATGTATCGTTGTCCAGGATCAATCCACTGCTGGCTAGTCTCGTTAAAGACTCACCAACGCCCCCCCGCCCCGCCTTCTAATAATTTCTCACGATAACTGCGATAGTCATCCACCTATAAACTAATGATGGCGACTGCAAGTTACGACGAGTGGCACATTCATTCAAAGACGAAACGACTCTGCGGTAAGAGGAAACCGGAGGGGCGGCGAGGGGGGAGGCAGTCAAACGGTTATCCGGCGCCAACACTTGCCAGAGACTGTGTCCTGTTTATCGGCTAAACAACCAGCCAATCAATTATTTTCTTCTTGTGGGAGAGAACCGCGGAACCTGGTGAAAGGCTACGTATAACGAGGGAAGAATGCACACGTTTCACACAGACAAGAACTTGAGGTGGAAATCGAACCGCAGCGAAGAGGCCTTTCTGTCTGCGAAGGGTACATGTTACTATCACTGCACCAGCGTGCCGCTCAATTTCATTCCATCTGATATCACTCCATTCTACTTGGCCGATACCCTCACCGACGTGAATCAGCAAACCGAAGGTCATTTAGCGCCGCCATTCTCAACCGGGGTGGTCGCGACCCATCAGTGGGCCGACAGCGCCATCTCTCGTGATCCGTGGAGACCAGACACAAATTGGCCTTGAGGTGTAAAAGGCTGAATAGCTCAGTTTCCAGTCCTCATCATCCATACATTCGTCCATCTCTCCCTCCAGTCAGCGAAACTTGCTTAATAATATAAGAGTTATTACTTTATTAACATATGTTCACACCGTTGACACGTACATTACAAAGAGGCACGGCGCTTCAGGATACACTTATATTATTAATTATGCATAGAATGCTAGAAATCCCTGGCAAGAAAACCCTAGTGCAGAGAAACAATGCGAGCGGTATTAACACTGATTTCAAAACATACAATGGAAAACACAATTCCACAGGCATTATCAAGGTGCAGAAACCAGCTTGAAATTATCAGACCACTAGGGTAAGGCGGTGGTATAAGTCTTAAGACATTTTAACATTAGCCTTTGGGCCGAGATTAGTAGGCATAACCAACATAAATATATTTGCATATATTTTTGTGCAGGAACACAAGATTGTGTTGTCATAATAGAGTTAATCTGATTCGCGATGCGTATATATCTGGATGGCATCCACATTTTTCTTTGGATTTTTACAAATCCAATTATCAGAAAAGTGAATCAAATGTTCCAGTATACAATACGAACGATCTAAATTGACTCATTATTTCTGGACACTGTGGCAATTGTATTGTAGATTTAATCCATTTGTGGAAGAATGAGCCTCATCACAAACAAAAAAGGCCACTTTTGAATTAAAGAACATTATGCCACGACTCCGTGTGTCTGAAATGGCAACGTGACTATCAGAACAATGTTAAATAGATCACATTTACCAAGAGGCACCCGCCCTTCGGTAATCCTAGCTGGGTAAATGCATTGCTAAACTCATCTCTCAAGTTAAACCGTTATCACCAACGTGTGGCAACACACGTCGCTTCTGATAAAAAAACATAAAACATTACACAACGCTTGTTGACTCCACAGGGTGACTAAGATTGCATGGATAAATATCAAATAAAATACATTCCATACACAGTATTTTTGGCGTTATGTCTAAGCATATGAGCACAACGTTACTGAAGCTCAATATTTCTACAGACTACGTCATATATGAGCATTCTATAAGGTAGTAAATAAAAAATACTGTAATTAAAAAAGCAACTTAATTTATTAAATCTAAGTACGACTACCGTATTTCCATAAACACAAGGCAAATTATTATTGTCCATAACCGATATGTTAGGGTATATTTGTCGGCGATATATATCCACTAGATGTGTGCGTTTATTAGTAAATACAATCTGTATAAATGTATGCATCAGAATTGGCAGCGACTAGACATAACAAAAAAAATATTCGAATCGCACTAACATTTCGCGTCAAATGTCCAGACACGTGCACATTGCAATCCGGCCTGTGAGTTCATACGTGGCGGAGCAACAATGCAGTGGATTCTTTTTTTTTTACAATGACGAGGCGCCAAGCCAACTTTAATCGTTTATAAATTCTAAAAATGAAATGATCAACGCATGGCTTAGATTAATAAATAACACGTGGCACCACGGTATAGTCATGTTAACGATGAAGGTGACATGACATATATCACGACTGATCATTTGTGTGCAGGGGAGGGATTTTAAAAACCAGGTTTTTATAAAACTCCAGCCATCATATGCCACCATTTCATCCTTGACATATATATGAAGTGACTGCTTCCGAAAGCTGCTCTTTTAGGATAGTCATGTCAATCGCTCCGCTCCTCCTCTCTCCCTCTCTCTCCTTCGCGACGTTTCGCCTCCCACTTTGGAGGTATTCTCAGGCGTCAGGGGAGAGGAGGAGTGATCGACGCGGCTATCCCAAAAGAGTAGCTATTAGAAGCAATCATCAGAAGCATCAAGCCGTGAAAACCTACATCAGTATATATGGTGAAGTGGTTCAGTATGCTGTACCGGGTGACCGGAAGAAACAATATCTACTCATTTATTTTCACACAAAGTAGGGTTGCATTTGAAGTGCAGTGTAGTAGACGACATCAATCTCCTGCCGTCGATCAACCTCCTACTGCTTGTATCACACGCTGCTATCCAGCGAGATCCCTTTACAGTGAACGTTTCTCTCATGAAAAGCTGCGAGTAGGCTATGTAAAGGCTTCACTTTACATTGTGAATGCAATTATTTAACCTTCTTAGAAGCATTTGTAGCAAAGACGTTCTTGAGGCAGAATTTACACTGTGGTTGTATTTGTTTCATTTGTCTGCATTTGCTCAAAGGCTTTCAAGACAGGCGTTCCAATAATTGTGATCTAAAGCATGCGGTTACGTACAGCCAGTAGAATTGCAAAATATAGAAATGAAAATTAATTTGGCTGGTATCTGCTATAAAATCCACATTAAATGATCCTTACATGCACACAAAACTTCATGTTTTAAGTTGCATATATCCCCCATGACAACACGCTGATGTAAAATACTTAAAAAATATTTCTTCAAACTTCCAAGTTGAAAAATTTTCAAGCTCTTTACACAATTCTGATGTGAGACGGTGCATCCCTGGACCACCATTAGGGTCACAAGGTCAAGATTGTTCTACCAACACTTGGTGTGGGATCAAGGAAACAGAAACTCTTAAAAATAACATTTCTTATTTTGGAACGTAAACTAAATTATTTCCGCACAACTACATTTCGTTTTTTGTGTTCTTGTCGCCGCTTAAGTTCACAATGATTTTTAATCAACTGAATGAAAACCAATGTGGTTGCAATGTTGTTAAATTCCCATTGTCCGTGCCGATGCCATCGACGCCGATATCACCCGTGCAGCTGATCCCAGTCGATGGAGCTGAAAAAGTGGTGCGATCGGATTTCCTCGGCTCCGCTGGGTCCCGAGCCCAGACGCTCAGCGGGGTTGAACTGCAGCAGCTGCAAAGATAAAAGAAAACACAGAGCCTAATAGGAAGAAAAAAAAACCCCAAACCAGTCATTTATATGTCTCATCTCATTGTCAGAACCACTTAATCCTGTTCAGGGTCGCGATGAGCCGGAGCCTATACCGGCAGACACAGGGCACAAGGCATGGATATACTAAGTGCTTTTCACCCCAGGGTCACAAAGCACTGCACAGAGCTGTGGAGAGTACAGCATTTTAACATCTGAATGGCAATGAAATAACCGACGGCTTTTGCGTCACATTTGTGACAAAAAATGCGCTCCACTTTTAAAAGCGCAAGCACTACTTCAGCGTGAGAAGCACCCAGCATCCACGCAACATCAGCCCCACCGCCCGCCCATGCAATCCACCGCGCCACCACCGCTCGTGTAATTCGCCGCGTCACCACGGAATTCCAAGCGGCATTTGTATGTTTAAGCAACAAATAATTATATATATATATACTCTGGTAAATGCCAACTGGGCAAATAGTTAAATGACCAGCTGGGTGAATGCCCCCAATGCAGCATTTTGGAAACAAGGGCTCTAGGGCGGTCGGCTGAGAAAACAGCAAGCGGGATTATGAACTGATCAACAGTAACACATAAGGCATTATCTTCCCATGTGGTGTGAGACTTCTCTGGGCACGCTGATTTCCTACTACGTGGGCGGCACGGTGGCCCAGTGGGTAGCGCTGTCGCCTCACAGCAAGAAGGTCCCGGGTTCGAATCTCGGCTCGGGTGCCTTTCTGTGTGGAGTTTGCATGCTCTCCCTGTGTCCGCGTGGGTTTTCGCCGGGCACTTCGGTTTCCTCCCACAGTCCAAAACATGCTGCTGCATAAGTTAATTGGCTTGCAGACTAAATTGCTCTTAGCGCCCGGTGATGGACTGGCGTCCCATCGTGGGTATATCCCTGCCTTGTGCCCTGTATCTGCCAGGATAGGCTATGGCTCACCGCGACCAAGTACAGGACTAAGCGGTTTCTGACAATGAGATGATGATGCAATGTTATCAAAAACATTCCTCGAGATGCAATTGTTCAGATGTGAACCTGTTGATAGAGTCTGTAGAAGTTTCTGGATAAACAACAATATATATAAGAGGGCTAGGCATGGGTCAGGTTACCGGTAACACCCTGGCATCTCACTGGTTGCAGCCTTTGTGCTGTAACAACCAGCCCACCATATGCCCTTACACTGCCACATACTAGTTAGAAAAGATCTGGCCTAGATGGCCGAAAGCCACCAAAAAAGCCAGTAATTCTTAACGAGTGGAAGAGTGGACTGCTGCGCACAAGTCTGTGCAGAAAACAAATGTTGATGCAATCATTTACCTGGCGGAGAAGAGACTGAGCCTCATCGGACAAGTGGAAGGGCAGGCTTAGTCTGGTGTGGGCAGTGATGCCAGTTGGATGACAGTGACACAGGGCCTGGAGATCAGAAGACAAGAGTCTACATGAGAGCAACAACTGCAGAAAGCTCTATATTATTATTCCGAATCAAATCAATAATTTACATTTCAGAGAGGGAAACATCTTCATATGCCGGCATTTAAGTGTAAATATACTTGTTGGTTATCTGTGGGCACATGATACGGGATGTGAAACATTATGTGAAACATTATATGGGATATGAAACATCCCACATAATCTGCCTACAGTAAGCAAATTACAATGTCTGATAAAGGCACTCGAGCCAGCAATCGAGCCCGGGACCTTCATGTTGTGAGGCAGCAGCACTACTCGCTGTGCCACCGTGCCGCCACACCGTAACTTGTTGGGTAAGGGTCAGTGGCGTCAGTACAGATAGGACTGCACTGACGTCAGAATGTGAACCGACTAACAAGCAATGAAAGCAGATGACGCATGCTGTAGTAAAGTAATTTCCTTCTCGAATGTGCTCTGAGCCCGCTGCAGAAATCCCACATTTCTACAGCAAGGCATCCAGCCACAAAATAATTAGGCAATATATTTTATAGCCTGTCTTAAAAAAAGTTTAGCATTTTCCACGTTTTTGTGCTATCAGGACCAACCGTTATCCCACACTCCCTGGATGATCAAGAAAGTTGACAATGTGCTTCATCAGCCAGGACAATCAACTGCTTGTATGTATTTTACGAGAACTCATCGAAACAATGTGTTACTTTCAAGTTAACGATGAAGAATCAATAAAACATTGCAAATTCAATGAGGATGGATAAAAACATTATTTGCCCATTACTTCCCAAAGGTTACACTTGGGAGCTGCATTCAAATTTTTTCAATCAGTTTTGCAAGAAACACTACAAATCCAGGACAGACAAGACAAACAAGGTGGTCGGGCTTTTATTCCAAAACCACTGGGTAAGTGTAGATGATTAATGGGGAATCCAGCGTGTGCTTCAGTGGATAACACAAAACCACACACACCGTGGCAGCAAATTGTAGTCACTTTACCTCTCCAGTGAGAAGCTCATATAGAAGAACGCCTAGGCTCCACCAATCAGACACTTCGGTTTCCTGGTATGTAGCGACCATTTCTGATTGGGATAAAAAACAAAACATAAGTGTGAAATAGGTGCGGTGTGCTTGTAGAGGCTACAATTTACTTTAATGGCGTTGTTCTTCGCAACATGGTCTCCTGGTGCAATCTAAGGACACGCGACACAATGCAATTTCATTTTATCCCGTAAAAGCTGTATATACAATTGCAGCGATGGGTCGATGTGTGCGAATTTCTCTTAAAAGCAGCTCCTTCCCGTGCGAGCGAGCAACGGCACGGGAAGCAATGCAACGGCGCAAGACAGTGCGGGGGAGAGAGCGAGACAGAGAGGAAGGTTACCCGGAGCGCAGTACATATCCTGCGTGGCCGACTGGGAGAATGTCCTCTCGACCTCGCTCCACTGGCTGAAGTACGTCATACGGACATGGCCTTGAATCGTAGTCACAGAGGTGAAAACAATGGAAAAGGCAGGGTTATAAAGCGAACACACGCACACTAAACAACTTTTTAAGAGCATCTCATCTCATCTCATTATCTGAAACCGCTTAATCCTATATAGGGTCACGGTGAAGCCGGAGCCTATCCCGGAAACATAGGGCGTAAGGCAGGAATACACCCGACGACGGGACGCCGGTCCATCGCCGGGCATTGCGGGACAATTTTAGTCTGCGAGCCAATCAACCTATCCAGGAGCATGCTTTTGGACTGTGGGAGGAAACCGGAGTACCCGGCGAAAACCCACGCAGACACGGGGAGAGCATGCAAACTCCACACAGAAAGGCACCCGAGCCGAGAGACTCGAACCCGGGACCTTCTTGCTGTGAGGCGTCAGCGCTAACCACTGCGCCCATGATGCAAGTACAAACGCAAAGTGTAATGCAAATTCATCAGCGCATTTTAAGTGAATTCGTAATTCAAATGTGCTGCTGTCATTATGTCAATAAATCTTGCAATTTTGTTTAATAGTGTCAATTAAAGTAAACCCTTAACCCCCATTTCACTTTGTGTAAAAACATGTTTATCCGGCTAAATTAACGTACATATACTTATTTGGAATGAGGTGAGAGTTTAGAATGATGCTGATGGAACGGGTAAACAGAGACGAGGGAACACAGAGATGTTGGAGACGATGTATCGAGCATTAAGGGGCGTGTGCTTGGGGAGGATATGTTGCTGAAAGGACGGCTTGCCGGAGGTCCAGACTGACTGCAGCAGCAGCCAAAGGAGGGATAACGCCTGAAAGGACATATACCACAGTGATGGGAGTGACGAAATCGGGTTGTGCGTAGGAGCGGTATGTTTCTTTGGCATTGCGAGAGCGTGAGAGATGGCAACGACCTGGATGGGCCTTCATCAAGCAGACTATAGACCAGGATTAAAATAAAACATTAATTTAAATAAAGGACCAATCTCTTTCTTGGTAAGAAAACACACCAATCTTGGTCAGCAAGAAGATTCATCTAAAAGTGAAAGACACCATGTGATATAGTGAGACTCGCACAAACATTGACCAATACGGCTGTATTACACATAGTTCATGAATCCGTCATTGCAGAACTTTGTATGCTACCGTTCCATTGCCATGGATTTTCTTGAACATTTTTTTTTATCATTTATCTGCGAAAGGTCGCGATGCAGGACCCTCCTGAAAATGACTTTCAACTCGGTAAGGCTCTCATGGGTAAATTACATAATTCTGCCCTGCAATAGATTTCAGCGAGGTTATTGGATTTCTTGACATACAATACAACCTAACACCAAATTAAAATAACATGCTGTATAGTATATTTCTTTTGTTGTTGTTAAAGATGGCATTAAGGGACCGTTATTAAGGTCCAATATACAATCTTCAGCTTCAGAGCTGGGAATATTGCATACAAAATTGGGTTGGGAGAACAGAAGGCAGGATTTTGTGGCTCTGGCATGAATGATGCCTGTGTTTAAATAGATGTGGTATAGTAAAATCAAACCTGCAGCATAATTAGTTTGCTCATTTGCATTGTTTTATCCAATCACATGTTGGGAGGCTGGCTCAATCACTACATTCGCCAATTACATTGCAGGGGGTATGCCAGAGTTGAAGGGGTGTTAGAGAGTTTTTAAAACTGTGATTTACAGATAGCTCTCGCAGAAATGATTAAACTATTACGGGGAATCAATCAAACGGTGAAGCTCGCCGCTTCACGTGGATGGACATGAATCGGCTGTGAATCGTTCACAAAGAGCAGAGATTCACGGTGCATGCTTGCTTATACAATAATAATAATTGCATTTCTAGAGCGCTTATATGGGCAGGCCACGTCTTCCACTTCAATACAAATAAGTTTCATTCCTGTTTGATTTCACCGCAGGATTGATTCTACCGTACTGGCCCAGGAGCACAATGGTTAGGGCACAAAGGCTACTTAGGGCATTGCCACGCCATGTCAGTCGTCGAGTTTGTTCGAACATGCTTTATCACGTTGGCGAGTGCCTGTCAGTAAATGCTCGTAAATCGATAATTGATTTGTTAATCTGATGACCACCTTCGCCCTGTTATTATGATCTGTAAAGTGTCATTCGCTATATATTGATCCATTAATCGGCCAAAGTGATGGCTAGTCACGTGGCGTAAGATCTGGGCTAAACGTATAAAATAAACAGCATTGTAAATGTGCCTACACATCTCTATATACATGAGATTTTATTGTTGGAATCCTGCCTACTTAAATAATTAACGTTTGTGCTCTTCCTGTACCCATCTGATCCCCAGAGGTCTCCCCATAGAGCTTCCTAGCTCAGTGGACCCTCGCCGCCACACCAACAAATAAAACATGAAACGTCATAACACCACGCGGGCACCCACCAGTGGATTCGAGCAGGACGTTGCGAGGGTTAAGGTCTCCGCACACCAGGCCCTGCTTGTGAAGCCCGTCGAGCGCCTGCACCAGCTGCACCGCCCACACCCTCACCAACTTCTCGGGCACAGCGAGCGGCTGGCGCACGGGGCAGCTCCGGCTTGACGGGGGAGCCGCCGCCACGAAGAGGCGGTCGCGGCGACAGCGGCCACCTCCGCATCCGCCGCCGGTGTAACCGGTGTCGCTGGTAGTGGAATTCTTTTCCAGCCGTAGATCGGAGACTTTGGCAGTTCCGCATTTGAGTCCCGGCTCGTCCTTCGACCGCTCGTTTTCACTATTGTCATCGAATCCATTGCCTGTGGACTCACAGGAGGCATCGGGGTCAGTTCGACTGGTGGTCATGATGCGCAAATTGTCATTTCCGGCCGAAATGGGGATTTGTTCAAAGGCATCGCTTGAGGAATCCTGGGAGGATGCGCAAAAGTGCTCTCCGTTGCCATTTGGTATGTAGCCCATCGCCCCTAAGGACCCTTGTGCAAATGCTGGGTTTAGGTGGACGCTACGATCGTCACCATTTAAATCGCAGTCGTATTGCTCACCTTCAGCTCCGCCTGGTTCCAGTCTGTCTACTGCGACCGCCCCTTGGGGGGTATTGACTAAGCCAGGTGTGCTTGATAATGAATCTGCTGTCAGAGAGCGGCTACTTTCACCAGCCTTGTTTGAGTCATCATTTTCCGAAGTCGCTCCATTACAGAGGTGCTCCTTTCTTTCGGCAGTATTGAACAGGGCACTTGAGTAACTGGCAAAGGCATCCCGCAAATCAGAACTGTCTCTTTGAGTTAAGGCCAAGTAAGACCCCTCTCGATCGTAATTGCGAGCAAGGCCGCTGAAATTACCCGCGGGATTACTGTGAACATCGTCGGCGATCTCCTGCCCGCCGATCACCTCAAAGGGGTTGACGGTGATGGTGTAAGGCACGTCACGACGGTCCCTCATGGGGCTGGGCTTCGGCTTCAGTTTTAAATCTACCGCTCGAACGGGACTCCTCGCGCCGTTTTGCTCCTCGGCGCCGTCTTCGCGAGCGAGTTGGCTGCACGCGCGAGGCCCCGGCGTACGGCGACGGCCCGTCGATTTGCTCGGCGATCCGGTGGTTGATCGGCACGTTGAACCGCCGTGGTCCGATGCGGCCGTGGCGGCGGGCATCGACAGGGACGTAGCCGTGCCGTCGGAGGTAGGTACGCGGCCGTTGGTGGCTCGCGTGTTGCCGCACGCATCCGGTCCGCTGACGGGTACCTGCTGGCTCGTCAGCAAGTGACCGGCGATTCCGCAGTCGCTGCTCGAAGAGGCGTCCTCGGCCTCGACGCCGTTGTGCGAGAGGCACTCCTTCACGCTGTGGCCAAGCAGGCCGCACACGTGCCCGCTCCTTTGAGAATCCGGCGTCCCGGCGCTGTGCGTCTCCTCATCAACGTCAGTGGTCCGGAGCTCGGCTGGATGCGCGAACCCCACACGAGGTGTTACATCGGAGGCAGCGCTGCCGCCGCCTTCATCACCGTCGTCGTCGTCACCGTCACAGAGGTCAGCGATGCCCGGAGACTTGCTCCAACGGCCCGGTGTTGCACCAGCGTATTGCTTGAGGTTGGGGCTCGTCACGCTGCCCCTCATGCCGCACGTTGCCCTGCAGGTGAAATGATGCTGCCTCGCAAACCCCCCAAAGGGCACTTGAGAAGAGAACTGTTTCTTAACATGTGACCAAAGGCGCCCACCTGTTAAAATGAGAATCACAATACATACAATTTATAATATGCGCACATTCGTTCAATATCAAAGCTATTTGCAGAGAGAACGATTCAGAAGTGCAAGGAAACATTGCAAAAGAGGCGGGGAGAAGGGAGTTACGCAGTTAGCCGGCGCCAACATTTGCCAGATACTGCGTCCTGTAAAGTGGCAGGACACTCAGACTGGTATTAATGCACGACATGGACAATGCTGTGAATAGACGCACCGTATGTGTATAAGTGAATAATAATAATTTTGTTATCTACCGAGGAGAGCTCCATATGGAGTCTCACCACTATTTTTGAATAAGGCTATGCATGGCATATTTGACCAGTGCCATTCATGAGCGTTTGGCTTCATGTGGTAATTTATCAATGCCATCTATTGGATACAACTTACAGCCACACACCAGTTGTAATCTCCAGTCAGCAAGTCAAGTACAATCCAGGCTGAAAATGGGTTCATCATCATGCCATTGGAATGATAACCACTGACTAGTCTAATACTACTGCTAGGGTCTCTCTTGGTGAACAGGTCTGGGCAGATGTTATAGACAGGTAATGATCTGCATACCCTTCAACTTAAGACGATTGCTGTCACGAAAATGCTCCGGCTGTAAAATTCTGCTCCAATACCCCGCAACCTGGTTGCCGGCCGTTTAAACGGGAAACAACTTTGAACGTTAAGCAGGAGAATGGCCACGAGTGACAGAATAGAATTTGAAATTCACAGATCGTTCAAAAGCCACCGGATCTCGATGGATTTGTCGCCGCGGCCCCGGGTCGTTGCGTGCCTTGCACGTGCTGCAGCAGCAGGAATACGGAGTCGTCGGTGATGAAGTAGCGTAGTAGCGGGACCATGTAGGGGATGCCCTGGGGGAGCACCGTCCGCCGGCCCGGCGAGTTCCCACTCGTCTTGCGCACGCTCTGTGCCGAGACCACGGCCGGGAGGTTCATGTACAATGGTGAGCATCACGTGTTGGTGAAAGTACTTACGGCTTGATGTACGAGAATTGCTCTCGAGAGCTTATCTCGGCGTGGCCATTTAGAGTGTTACCTCTTCGTAACGTTTCTGCCGATGCCTCCGTGGAAGGCAAAATGTCGTGAAGGAGAGGAGGAATGCTGGATACGGCAACCCGAAAGCAAAACTATCGAGAGTAAATCTCAGTTAAGAACCATATCTGCAAACAAAAGATCTTGCCATTCAATTTGGTTCTGCACTGAAATTGGATAAGCGCACAGCTATGAGAATATTAAACATTGGTTTGACTGCAAATACTCTTCTCTGACAGGGCTAATGGGCAAGTGTTGCTCCTACTACTGTGTGGATCAGTGGGCACATGAAGGGTACTCGGTAGTGGTTCTGTGACATCCACTTCCACAGGTCGTTCTTTGACATAGCTCGGCGAGAGTTCAGAATTGAGTGTCTTGTAATGAACAACTATAAAATAAAACTGGTACAAAATTGCAAAGACACATTAATTTAAACGGATAATATAGAGAGGTAGTTAAAGGGTTTGAGGCTAATACTACTGAGAACCCTGGTGCGAATCTGGGTTTTTAGATCTCTGTGATTAACATGGGGTTTCTAGCGGAGAATACGGACGAAACAACAGTCATAACAGAGCTGTGTGTTCTAACAGGGAAAGTTACAAAGGGCATTATCTAAAAATATCCTGTCACTGAGGTAACCACATTTTTTTCAAACATAGTTCTGTGATATCATTAAGAGAACAGTTCTTTCTAGAAGCGTTGCAAATGTTTATCTTGTGACATGGCAACAATGAGTAAATACTGAATTAAAACGTTTAAAAAATGTCAACGGCACTACCGTGACACACCAGCGGCTGATGGTGACCCCTTGCATAAGAGGGCTTAAAATCTCTCATCTCATTATCTGAAACCGCTTAATCCTATACAGGGTCACGGTGAGCCGGAGCCTATCCCGGAAACACAGGGCGCAAGGCAGGAATACACCCGACGACGGGACGCCAGTCCATCGCCGGGCATTGCGGGACAATTTTAGTCTGCGAGCCAATCAACCTATCCAGGAGCATGCTTTTGGACTGTGGGAGGAAACCGGAGTACCTGGCGAAAACCCACGCGGACACGGGGAGAGCATGCAAACTCTACACAGAAAGGCACCCGAGCCGAGAGATTCGAACCCGGGACCTTCTTGCTGTGAGGCGTCAGCGCTAACCACTGGGCCACCGCGCCGCCCAGGGCTTAAAATCAGAATAGCATTTCTGTGAATAATGATTGTTAATGAGATGTGCTACAATGTATCATGGCTCGATTACAGCATGAAAATCGAGCTAAAACTCTGGGCCAACCACTTCCACGGTGCAAATACGTTGCTGTAGAGCCACCTCTTGGTCATCCGTCTGAGGGACATGTCACTATTGTGTCACTTTAGAGGACGCCTGTTTAATCATATATTTTAAAATCAGATTTTGTAAAAAGTAAAAAAATGCATGTTATAACAGCCTAAATCCCAGCACTCACCTTTAGGATGTACTTTTCTCCAGTATTTTGGTTTTTCACAAGTAAAACCTAAACGGAACACAACAAGCTCTTTTCAAAACAATGAATTGGAGAGCTTTGTGACCCTCGGGTGAAAAGCGCTCTACAAATGCATTTATTATTATTATTAATACGCAAGGACTGACATTCGTGCCAACATTAGCGGCGTCTCACCGCCACAGTCATGCACTCATTGGGGCTGTCATGTACACAGGGCCTCACCCCTGCTTACGATTGTTTCTCGAGTTGAACATGGATGGACCACAAATATTTGATGTTACGGAACATCTGGATGCAAATGCATCTCAAGTTGGACAACTTGTTTTTATGCATCAACAGCGTGTATTATGATGACTTGAAAAATGCTGTGATTCTGACATTCCATCAGTACGTTTCTGCTTGAGAAATCAAAATTACTCCACAGGCTATCCATGCCAGATCATATCCTCTAAAAAAATATATTGCACTACGTAAAGGATAATATTTTTTGACAATTTATAGTGTATTACACATTCTCGTACTGTTGTTCATTGTTGAGTTATAAGTAGAATAACAAGCATCTTTCCAAAAATGTATTGGAATACAGTAAGTTAAATACGCCAGCCCCCCCCACCTTGTCAATAATGCTGAGAACCTTGTAGTATTTGAGTTCTTCAGGTGCGCCACTCAAACTCCGTATGTGCCTGAGGCCCACGCTGCTGAATCCCTAGGCAAAGATGAA
>JAZEWT010000010.1:9407109-9417356 GCA_036362905.1 Mordacia mordax
GCCCAGTGGGCCGATACAGGACAAACGTGGCTGAGCGCTTAACAGAATTGATGGTACTGGTGGAGAAAGTGAGAATCTAAAGGTGAAAGTGTTAAAACGTAAGAAGAGTAATCAATAAGTGGAAAGTAAAGCTAAAATAAGAAATTAACGTCCTCGTGTGGTGGAGATAAAAACTATGCTTATGAAGGATTTGAAGCGGATTCAAAGCGGGCATACCGTAAATAACTAAAAACATTTGCTTCAATGTAGTAATCTTGGAGGTGCCATGTAATGACTTGTGTGACCCCAAATAATCAAGTTTGTCTGTGAACTCATCTCTGCAAACCTCTCCCTGCTCATCTCACTCTATGGTCCTCCACACACTCTCTGACCTCTCCGCTCTTATCACTTTACTCCTCTCAATGTGCTCTCTCACTTCTCCCATCTTATCTCACGCTACTCGACTTCATAGACTCGATCCCTCTCAACCCTTTATCTCGCTTCACTTTTCGGATCTCTCTGCTCCAGAAACCAAGGCATTATGTTGAAGCCTCTCAATCGATCTTTGCTCAATGAGGTTGCTTATAGTACATAAAATAGAATTAGGATTTTTTTGTTGAAGTCCTATGGCTAGGACTGTTGATGCTGCTGACTGTTGTTGTGCTTGAATGATGGCTCGCTATTGACCGTCGCTTGCTCTGAAACACTTGTACCTTCCTTTATTTGTTTAACAATTATTTTACCTGTTATTTTCTGTCCTTCACTGACTTTTAGCCATTGTTTTAGTTTAATTGATTTACTCTGATGTTGTTTTTGTTGACATGCTGTTCTCTCTACAGCTCTGTGCAAGGCTTTGTGACCCTCTGGTGAAAAGCGCTCTAGAAGTGCAAATATTATTATTCTCCTCAGTTGCCCTCATCAGCTGGCAGTCCCCTATCCCCAACAATCCATGCTATAAAATCTCTTTCCGCATTCAATTTCAGGTTCAGACCTTTCCTCTTCATGAAATAAATATGGATCGATTCCTACATATTGTTCTCGAGACGTGGGTACATGAACAACTCGAAATGAATATAAACTGCACTGTATCATACTTTGGGTCATTAGAACTGTTGCCATAACTGTCTAGGTTTGCTTTAAAGGAAACCTGGAAAATAAAGACATTAAATAGTGCCACACCTAGCTTTAATCTAACATTGACTCTAACACAGACAGTGCGGCATTTTTAATGGTAAAGGCTCAGGAACATTTATTCCTTTCTTATTTGTTGAAAAATTATTTTTTTATTGCTTATTTCATGTCCTTTTATAAACTATAGCCTTTATTTGATTGTCAGTTGAACTGTCCTCTTGTTGTTGTTGATATGCCGTTCTCTCCACAGCTTAGATTTGTAAATAAAACGTTATTGTTGCTTATTTGCTGTTTTTAAACCGTTGTTGTTGTTGCCGACATGCCATTCTCTCCGCAGCTCTGTACAGCGCTTTGTGACCATCGGGTGAAAAGTGCTCTAGAAGTGCAATTATTATTATTCTATAATGCTTCTATGGTGTGACATGACCTCAATTTGAAAAGATCCCTGCAGATTTATATATTGGCTACATCTTTAATAATATACATTCGTGCTTTCATAGACTTCTAACGGACTCAAGAGAGACAGGAGGGTTACTGTGACTCTTTACTATTACTTAGTCCCATACACTGCTATTTTAACTAATGCTCCAGAAGTGCAATTTTTATTAAAGCATATTGGCCAAAAAACATTCAGTCATGTCAAAAACTTACAGGGTGGGGCAGATTCAACTGACAATTTAAAAACTTATGTCAATATAAACGTGTCACATAATTTTTTGCCCACCCTGTATACTTGTTGTCAGTCAAAGAGCTTGTAAGCTGATGCATCTCCTGTCTCTTAACTGCAATTGGTGTCATTATGCCACTTTGTCTTACATAACAAGATGTCAAAGAAAGCATTAATTACAATGCTCAAATGCCATAAATGAGAACGTTTGTGTGTATTTTCGGCGTCATGTCATGAGAGGAAGCAAACGTTCAGAGCTGGTTTTAAGGAATGGCTGAACGAAGCAGACACCAGAGATACCTTCGAGATTCCTTCCAGAGCCATCGAGTTGCTCACTTTTCACATGTGCTCTGCCACTGAAAGCAATGTTTACCGCCTGACAGCTTAACTGATATTTTTAAATCTCAAGAACTAGAACTTAGCCAAATTAATATAATGTATAAACGGCCGTTGGTAATCACAGGCAGCTGCCTACATTCACACCCAGGACCTGTGCCAGCTCACCTTCTGACCATTGCTACCTTTGCCGCCTAACTACATAAACATTCATCAAAGACCGCTTTGCCCATTTTCAACCTTTCGAAAGCACGTGCCTGAACATACAATATCAGAAGCGCAAGCATCGCAAGCGGAAAATGGCGACCGTCGCTCTCCCGCACCCTGCACGCCGCGCAGCAGCAGTCCGACGCTGCTCTGGTAGTGGTTGAAGGCCCCTTCGTATCGCTCAGCTGCCTCCTCCTCCAGCGCCAGCCGGATCTGTGCCGCTGCCTGCAGCAGGTAGGCGCCCTTTCCCCCTGTGGCGTCGAGGGCCGCCCTGCGCGACGGTGAGCCGCGCACGCGGTCCAGGTATGACGCCGCTTTGGACAGTGGTCCTGTGCCGCCGCCACCGCCGCCACCAGGGAGTGAACTTTCTGGGAAGGCCATGGTGTCTGTAGGAGGACTGCGTGACCCAAGTTCGAGGCACGCAGCAGCTCCCAGCTTCAATTCTGAGAAAACAATTTCACGACAACTGATTGTAATTCATTGTGGAAATTCTGCACAGCGAAAGCTATGCGCTTTTTGATGCCAGAAATAAAATGGTGGATTTTGTTTCAATGTAGGATGACATGTTTTCATTTTCTGAAATGAAAGCAATGATTTTTTCCCCAATATATTGTGGCATTGGTATTGAAGCTATTGTTGCTGGTTTAAACGCCTGGAATTCAAGATGACCAGAGCTAGAGAGATGATTAAAACTAAGGCAGAATATACCAAGTGACCTTGAAAGCTCTGGATGCAGGATTCCTGCGATATAACAAATATTGCAACTGGCCGGTTCACCCCCCAATGGTGGTGCATTGGAGCATAATTTTACAGCCGGAGGACCTTCCTGTCACCGACCTCGTTTTGTCGGAGGTGTAAGGATAGTTACTTGTTCTGAATCCTCCCTCCCTGACTTGTTCATCCATGGAGACCCTACTAGGAGTGCTGGACTCCCAACAACACAGCTCTGGGGTTCACTGGAACACACAAACTCCTCCACCACAATAAGGTTATATGATGCATTGTTAGGGCACTGAAGTTGTGGCGTAAAGGACATTCTTATTGCAGAAACACTTTAATTTGCAATAGTGATATTATGGTAGAGGGCGGCGCAGTGGCCCAGTGGTTAGCGCTGTCGCCTCACAGCAAGAAGGTCCCGGGTTCGAATCTCTCGGCTCGGGTGCCTTTCTGTGTGGAGTTTGCATGCTCTCCCCGTGTCCGCGTGGGTTTTCGCCCGGTACTCCGGTTTCCTCCCACAGTCCAAAAGCATGCTCCTGGATAGGTTGATTGGCTCGCAGACTAAAATTGTCCCGCAATGCCCGGCGATGGACTGGCGTCCCGTCGTCGGGTGTATTCCTGCCTTACGCCCTGTGTTTCCGGGATAGGCTCCGGCTCACCGTGACCCTATATAGGATTAAGCGGTTTCAGATAATGAGATGAGATGAGATATTATGGTAGATGGAACAAAAGATAAACTTTGAGTGAAGGATAGAAAGCTAATCCATTTTAATGAAACCACACTTTTCTATATCTTCACAATTATCGATTGCATTATTTTATACCTCAAAAACAACACGTATAATTAGCATTAAGTATCGAGAAAGCCAAGGTTTAGGGATAACTTGTATTCGAATGATACTGTGTTATCATGCCAGTTGACAGTGGCCGTCATGTCTAGACCAATGCAGGCTAAATAAAGCATATTGTTTTCTCGTTGGTGTAATTACAAAAGGAACAATGCAATTGCCTGCAGCTGGATCTTGCCTTCACAACACAATAAGTCTAACACCGAGGACTCACTCTTGAATGCCGAGTAACTAAAAGAGAAATAAGCAAATGGAACCATGCTTAAGCTAAATCCCCAAAAATCAACCTGTCAACCAATATTCGCATTTATTTAATTTATCTGTTTCCATTCAACTCTTCCAACTGCACTCTAGAGAATCCAGTTATGACAACATTGCCAATAGGAACTCTGTAGTTAGCAGTGCAGCACCCTGTGTCAAAGAAGGGTTCAGGAGGACATGACATTGCAGCACTGCTTGTGAAGTCACAGCAATCAATATTTTTACCGCCACCAGGGCTCATACTACGTGCTGCCCCATACTGTTTGTTGTTGCATGACAATAAATTAGTGTTGTGTCTATCTCGCAGGTGGAATTTAACCAAAGCAAAAATTGAACAGTGCTTTCAAGTGCAGTGGTTTGCAGGTACGCACTCACTCGCTACACCCAAGGAGGCAGTTCAATTACGGACTCTTTCCTGAGTTAGGGCCCATGATGTCAATGGTCACCGGCTTATTGCTCTGACCCGTGAGATAATTCCTCACCTCTGATGTTGATTTTGTTTTAAATACCCATCAAATCCTTAATTACTGTGAAGTAATGCATTGAAAGTGATAACGCAGAAATATAAATAAAATTCAATATGAACAAAACAAACACACAATTATAAAGCACTGAATTACATATGCCCCTTCATCTGTACACTGTTGGATGAGGACTTCCCCTTGCCATGTGGATCAATGGGTGCGATTTGGCTATATATCACCAAGCCATGTCATATGGATGGCCCGGAGCATTGCTGTAGGAACACAGCAAAGACACATTTTTTGCTGCACTGCCCTCTGCTGCCCACCACAGAGCTCCACAGCCGAACACAACCTACCGTGTATGGTAGTTGTCGAAACATGGCCTATGCAGGCACAAACCTGCTCACATTGTGATCTGATAAGGTTGGCAGCATGCCCCATGATTTGGTCATAGACACATACATTATACATGTGCGTTAACTGAAATATGAAACCCTTGTGCTGTAGCCTTCTGACCATACCAGGAGTATGAGTATCGGTTGCATCATGCAGCAGTTCAGGGCTGTCACTGGTCTCTGTTGTTGTCCTTGTCGATGGTTGAGTCACCCTGGACGCAAGCTCCAGGCCATGGCCAGGGTGCCACCCCTGGTCAATTCCAGGACTGGGACCCGGGCCGAGAGGCGGTGCCAGGGGCAGCCACAGGCCGTTGCGAGCCGTCACCCTCTGCAGTGGCGGGCAGCTTTGGCCGGCGCCTCCCTGAAAAGCAAGCGTTGTGCACCATGCAACACTGTGTCCTGGAATTTTGACATCTTCTTCCAAGCCTAAATTCCAACCATCACACAAGGTCAGATGCTCAGATATAATTTCCCCACGTGCTTATATTCTATGCTTATTCACTCATTTCATCTATTGTCCTCAAACCTTGATTCATCGTGTAATTCTCAACCTTTTGAAACTCATCGCCCACTTGTCCGATTGAAGTCTCGTCTCCAGGGACCAAATGGTGACGTCTGCGGCCCACTGATGGGTCGCGACCTACCGGTGGAAAAAGGCGGCTACACCACCCCTGGTAAACTCTGCTCTTATTGCCCTGTACTGATGGCATCTGCAGAATCCTTCTAATCTACGGGTCTGTGCGAGTGTGTTCATCTACAACCTGCACAGCCCTTAAATTGTTTTATTTTCTCTCCATGTTTTCTCATCACCTGGCCAAACCGTCTACGTCTTGCCTTCTCTTACCTCCTCGAGAATATAGGAACCCCACCTAAGGGATGTTCAGAAAATGTCTAACATCTATATTGGTAACAATCAGGCATAACAGTTGAACTTTTTTTATATAAGGCACTCTTGTTTAATTATTTAACCCAAAGCATCAAATGCATTCAAGGGCGGCACGGTGGCCCAGTGGGTAGCGCTGTCACCTCACAGCAAGAAAGTCCCGGGTACGAATCTCAGCTCGGGTGCCTTTCTGTGTGGAGTTTGCATGTTCTCTCCCCGTGCCCGCGTGGGTTTTTGCCGGGCACTCCGGTTTCCTCCCACAGTCCAAAAACATGCTGCTGCATAGGTTAACTGGCGTGCAGACTAAATTGCCCACAGTGCCCGGTGATGGACTGGCGTCCCATCGTCGGTATATCCCTGCCTTGCGCCCTGTGTCTGCCCGGTGATGGACTGGCGTCTCATCGTCGGTATATCCCTGCCTTGCGCCCTGTGTCTGCCGGGATAGGCTCCGACTCACGTGACCCTGTACAGGACTAAGCGGTTTCTGACATTGAGATGAGATCAAGTACATTACAATGGTACATGGAATTTGTTCGGCTTTTCCAAATCATTTTTGTTATACTATCCTCACCACCTTCTGTATGCAGAACCTTGACAGTGCCCAGATTGTTTTTTTTTATCTCAAAGATATTAAAAGTAATAGAAAAACAAAGTGCGTGTTATATTTTGGGCAGTCATTGAAAGCCAGCAAGAATTAAAACTAGGACAATGAAAATGGTTGGAAAATGAAAAGCATGAAACAAATGTACCTAAATACGAAATATTTAAATTGAAAGAATAGCATACGTTGTCAGATATCGATCAGAAACACAGACTCTAAGAATGAACGTGGAACAAAGGCTGAATAGTAGAGCAAGGAATGCAGGGAGAAGTATTTATAAATTCATTATCAATACACACTTAATCACTGTAGAAGGTCAAAGGGGCCCTAGCCTTGCATGCTGCAAATGACTCGAGACGCAAAGAACACATGCAATGGAGAACAAATGCAAATTAGATGCATAAGCTTTATCTTCAGTAAACAGAATGTGAAGCTGATAAGTTAAGATGCTCGCTTGCAATTACATCAACAAACCGAACATATTCACTAAGAAGAGTAAGCTTTGGCATAACAGGTGAGTAGAAAGTACAATAGCAAAGAAACGAGACTCGTGACAGAATGGCAGCCAAGCAGGGAATAGTTACCAAAGTATGCTAACTGTAGAGATGGAGATAGTTCGTAGAATCGCAGGGTGGTGAGGTATGGTGATGCCAATGGGAGGCTTTCGTTTCGGCAGTGGAAAGAACGTGGTCGCTGCCGACATTAAAACTGGAAAGCACGGATATCGGTGCAGAGTGCGCGGCCTCTACCTACTTGGAAGAAGACGCGGATCTCTTGGCTCTGGTGAAGCGCGGAGACGGTGACCGAGAACTGCAAGAGGTCCTCCGCGCGCTGTCGCCGCTCCTCGGTCAGGCGTGGGTCAAACCGGCCTGCGCGGAAGGGTCGGCGGGGCGAAGCGTCACGGCGTGCACTGTGCTTGTCTGTGCACCGTAATGTAGGCCTCAGAAGTGTGCCAACGATCCATACACAGCTGCGATTGCTCACAGAGTTCACAGGATTGATTTTACGTGGGGTAACCACGCATTTGTTTTTAAGCATAGCACAGTTCGAAAATAGTTCGGACATTATCATGAATAAAAGAAAACTGATGGATGACAATTTCTAAATCAATAATTTTCATAACACTGCGGTATTTTTTGCAGTTATATCTCTAGATGTGACTTATTCTATTTCAACCGTCATTCTGGACAATGTGCAGCACAACCCTAAAACACATGGCAAAGCAATCATTATCATGTTTCTAGAACAGAAGCCACATTCATTTCTCTAACTGGGCAAAAGGTCCCCGAAGCCATTAAAACAAGAACCCCCCAAGCCATTCCAGCCCTTACCCAAAAGCCTTTTTTTGGGGAACGGGGGAAAATCGTCGACACGCAGCTGCAAAGTGCTATAAATAGCATAAAGGGCCTTGTGTAACCTCTTGATGTCCCGGTAGCGCTTCCACACCTCTAGCTATGAGGGCGGAGGCTCATTAAGTGGTCACACAAGGGTGAGGAAAGGGGGTCGCAGGGAAGTGGATCAACGGAGCAGGAAACGCACAGGACGTGGGTTGGAGGCCAAAATAAATGGTTACGAGGAGGAAACAGAAAGTAAAGAATGCGTGTTAATTCAGTGGTTACAGATGGCAGTGACAGCAGTGAAAATAAAAGTATATATTGCATATGAATACTATGGATATAATCAATACGAAATACAAACAAGTGCTTTACTACATGCATTAATAACATGCGCTGTTTTATGCATTACTGACTATTCAAAAAACCTTTTACAACAAAATGCATGTCTTATGTATTTGACTGAGAGACGAGGCAACACATGCGTTTAAACCTGGCGGCTCCAAACGGGCATGGAGCATGCTATGGTTGCATGGTATGTTGCAAATATGTTTTCTACACACAAGATTTAAAGCGCGTTTCAAGGGTGCTTCACCCAGAATAAGAAAACACCCTTTGAAGTGCCTCGATCGATCTTGCTGCCTGCTGAAGAGGCGTAAAACGCTGCCTTTATAGTTCAGCTGTCAACTTGTTGATCGAAGTGATTCATGCACATGTCAGTACTTTGAGTAAACTTTGCATGGAGAGTCATACACTGCCAAATTATTCCCCATATACGTGTACACGTACACACACACACCTTAAACACATCTTCGGCGTTTGACCTTGACACGATCTGTGAATGAAAACACATCTGGTAATTTGACCCAAAAACAGAGCAAACGCAAGTTTATACAACAGCTGAAAGCTAGTGTTTGGCTATTGTACTGCTATGCAACACCAGAAGAGGCGCTATGTGCTAGCTAAATACAGTTGCCTGGCTCTCCACTCATGCCAAGTTTGACACTGCTTACGAGTTTTTGTTGAGGAATTTACGTCATAAATCTGTACAAATTTTCGCTTGTGTAAACAGGGAATGGAGGGGAAAAAACTCTCACTGTAGCTATTTTATTCAATGACATTGGGAAGAAAAAAACTAAATGTGAGTGGATGGATCCCTCTGTCACTCACAGTGGCAGACTGCTGTTATCAATTTGGATTCAAATGTGACATTTGTAGACACCGCATGGCGCCTACACAAATGAACTTAGATGTACAATTGATGACGTTGCAAAGCGTAAGCTCAATGCCAAAAGTATTCATTTCGAAACGCGGGCTCAAGGTTGCAAATCAGCGCAGGCAGGTGGAGGGAAGGAAGCCATGGGGGCAGCCGACGCCAACATCTTGGAAATGCATTTAGTAATATTTAACTATAATTTTTGGCCATCTTGGGCCCCTGTGGCATGCGAAATTCAAGCCACACCGAAACAGCAACAATGCAAGGATCGAGCCATTTCATCTCATTGTCAGAAACCGCTTAGTCCTATACAGGGTCGCGGTGAGCCGGAGCCTATCCCGGCAGACACAGGGCGCAAGGCACGGATATACCCACGATGGGACGCCAGTCCACCACCTGGCACTGAGGGCAATTTAGTCTGCAAGCCATTTAATCTATGTAGCAGCATGTTTTTTGGACTGTGGGAGGAAACCGGAGTGCCCGGTGAAAACCCACGCGGACACGGGGAGAGAACTCGCAAACTCCACACAGAAAGGCACCCGAGCCGGCTGACTCCCTCGTTTGTAAATAAACACAAGCGTGGACCGTATTCCAACAATTGCCACCGATCACCGATATGTCTGCGCGAGACCCCGTGCTAATTTAGCCGCACGGGAACAGCAACACTGCAATCAGGACGCGAGCATTAATGACCCCAACATCCGCCAGATGTGTCTATCCTTTTTAATTAACAAAAAAAACCCTAACACGAAGCAGTAGTCTCTCCCTTGCGCTATAACGCAGTGACCACCGAGATGTCGAGCGGTGACGTCGAGGGATTTTAGAGGCCGCCACAATGTGACTTGAGGAGCGCACGAACAGCACTCACGGGCGGACAACAACAGACAACTCGCAGTGACTGTACTCAGCAGCAGTCAATAGACAAGAGCGGCAAGGCTTCGTGCGACCTCGCCAAGCCCGGGGCCACGACAGCAGCAGCAGCACGGCACACGCATGGCAGGGGGGACGTGGAGAGGCGTTGCTGGGCATCGCTCTCCACAGCTGTTGCTTGGTGAAAGCCGGTGTCGCGCTCTCCTGCACTCCACTCCTTCACTCTCCTGCACTCCACTGCTTCACTCTCCTGCACTCCACTGCTTCACTCTCCTGCACTCCACTGCTTCACTCTCCTGCACTCCACTCCTTCACTCTCCTGCACTCCACTCCTTCAC
>JAZEWT010000010.1:9418193-9448882 GCA_036362905.1 Mordacia mordax
GGGGGGGGGTGGAGGGGGGGTGCAGCCACCATCACTCGCGTTCCCCCGTGTGCTCCTGTAATAATAATTGTATTTATAGAGCGATTTTCACCCCAGGGACACAAAGCGCTGCACAGAGCTGCGGGCAGAACGGCCACGTCAACAACGACGACAGAGAACGGAAAATCAACAGCAATAACCTCGTCTCATCTCATTGTCAGAAACCGCATAGTCCTGCACAGGGTCACGGTGAGCCGGAGCCTATCCGGCAGACACAAGGCGCAAGGCAGGGATAAACCCACGATGGGATGCCAGTTCATGACAGAGCACTGAGGGCAATTTAGTCTGCGAGCCAATTAACCTATGCAGCGGCATGTTTTTGGACTGTGGGAGGAAACCGGAGTACCCGGTGAAAACCCACGCGGACACGGGGAGAACATGCAAACTCCACACAGAAAAGCACCCGAGCCGAGATTCGAACCTGGGACCTTCTTGCTGTGAGGCGACTGCGCTACCCACTGGGCCACCGTGCCACCCTTCCAATAATAATAATTGTATTTATAGAACGCTTTTCACCCGAGGGTCACAAAGCGGAGAGAACGGCCACGTCAACAACAACGACAGAACGGAAAATCAGCAGCAGAATCTCGGCTCGGGTGCCTTTCTGTGTGGAGTTTGCGAGTTCTCTCCCCGTGTCCGCGTGGCACTCCAGTTTCCTCCCACAGTCCAAAAAATATGCTGCTGTATAGGTTAATTGGCTTGCAGACTAAATTGCCCTCAGTGCCCGGTGATGGACTGGCGTCCTATCGTGGGTATATCTCTGCCTTGCTCCCTGTGTCTACCAGGAGAGGCTCCGGATCACCGCGACCCTTTTCAGGACTAAGTGGTTTCTGACAATGAGATGAGATGAGATAATGAACTGAACTTGTGAACCAACGTAACAATGCATAAAATCAAAGGGCAGATATAAACTTAGAGCAACAACCTGTGAACAAAGGGAACTAACCAGTGGGAAGCAGTGCCGGGATGATGGCTCTCTGCCGACCTGCACCTGCTCGGTAACATTTATTCCTTCCTTTTTGTTGCAGAATTGTTTTCTTTATCGCTTCTTTTATGTCCTAATTTTTATTACTACTATTTGACTTTCGTTGAAATGTCCTGATGTTGTTGACATGCTTGTTGTTGACATTCTTTCCGCAGCTCAGATTTGTAAAAAAAAAAACTCCTAAAAGAGGACGGCACGGTGGCCCCTTGGGGTGGCGCTGTCGTCTCACAGCAAGGTCTCGGATTCGAATCTCGACTCGGATGTCTTTCTATGTGGAGTTTGCATGTTCTCTCCCCGTGTCCGCTTGGGTTTTTGCTGGGCACTCCGGTTTCCTCCCACAGTCCAAAAAACATGCTGCTGCATAGGTTAATTGGCGTCCCATCGTGGGTATATCCCTGCCTTGTGCCCTGTGTCTGCCGGAATAGGCTCCGGCTCACCGCGACCCTGTACAGGACTAAACGGTTTTTGACAATGAGATGAGATGAGAAAACTCCCAAGGGAAACGTTATTGTTGCTGATTTGTCGCTCTTATCTCGTTGTTGATGTGCCGTCCTCTCCGCAGTTCTGTGCAGCGCTTTGTGACCCTCGGGTGATTGGTGCTATACAAATGCAATTATTATTATACGATAAATGTTACATTAAACAATTTCCGTATTTTATATATTATTAACACTGATTATTTTGCATTTTTAAATTATAGTTAAAAGTCAGATCATATTTTAGATGTTGTTCTGCAGCAATGTGTAATATATATAAAAAAATTGTTGTTGCTGATTTTCTGTTCTAACGTCGTTGTTGTTGACCTGCCGTTCTCTCCGCAGCTCTGTGTAGCGCTTTGTGACCCTCGGGTGAAAAGCGCTCGATAAATGCAATAATAATTATAAAACATCGGAGAGTTCGGTGAATGCTGCCGTTCCTCGGCACTGTGCCATGAGGACGGGTCATTGTCCCAAAACGTCGCCTACTCTATATGAAGGGAATTAACCGCATGCCAATACAACATCGGGAAGCATTTGAAATCTCATCATCAGCATTCGATAAGATTACAACAGGTTTTACCGTACCTGCATAATCGCCAGATACGGTAAAACCTGTTGTAATCTTATATATGTATACTGGCAAAAAAGTACCCATAGCATCAGCATTCGAAATGTAATCAGCCCCATGGTGCAAACTGCATCCGCCAACTCATCATCATCGACTCTGGCGTATGTGCTCTGACGAAGGGTCATTGCGCGAAACGTCGACTGTACGAAAATATCCTTGTTTAATGGCACAGTGTTAATGATAAACTGGTTGAGTTTGTTGTGATCGTCCACCACTGTCAACGGTAATACATTCGTACAACGTCACAGTATTCCCGTTATTTGTCCGGGTGGCGTAGTGAAACATTCACAAAAGAATAACGTATAAACATTTACAAAAGACTAACGTATAGAGAGGTGACGTTTCGTGACACTGACATCTCTCAGAACTCACGTCAATCAAAGTTTTACGTCACCGGACGCACGACGGACCAAGCATTCTTTACGGCATGCCGTATACACTAAGCGGCAGAGGGCGTAGATCGATTTCGATTCCTTATTTGAGTCGATTCTAATATTCTAAATCCATCCCAACGCCCACGGCGGTGAATGAAATCGTTCGCATCAAAAAGGCCGTTTCCGAATTTACACGCGTCGTGTGGTCGTGAACGCCTCAGTTTTATTCCGCAAAACGTTCGGGATTCGACCCTCACTTTAAGAGCAAATCGTAACATGGACGCGTGAATCGAAGCCGCGCGGGTGACTCCTGATCTGCGAATCGATACCAGCTTCGCGACAATTGGTCTCCTTTTGCGACAGTGGCATCGTCTGTCGTTGGGAGCGCGGCGGCCTCGCTATCCGAGACCCGCGCCCTCGCTCTCTCTCACCGTCCGTTAAGTTCGTGTAAAAACATGGGCTTGATGACAATCCTGAAGAAGATGAAGCAGAAGGAGAGGGAGGTTCGCCTGCTCATGCTGTATCCTCTCGTCGAGACGGGACTGCGTTCCGCTGCTCGTTATGAGGCTGTGCTTATTTTAAATGTACGCTCACGAAACATGCGCGCGTCGATGTTTCGGTGCGGCTTTAATGGTAACGCCAGTGTCTTCGAGGAGGAAGATACGATCAACGTTATTGTCATCCCATCCGTGTACGATTGCGGTAATAATAATAATTGCATTTATAGAGCGCTTTTCACCCGAGGGTCACAAAGCGCTGCACAGAGCCGCGCAGAGAACGGCGCGCCAACAACGACGACAGAACGGAACATCAGCAACGAACGTTTTCTTGGGGTTTTTTTATTTTTTACAAATCCTAGCTGTGGAGAGAACGCCATGTCAACAACAACATCAGGACAGTTCAACTGAAAGTCAAACAGCGATGAATTCTAGGACGTTAAGTTCGCAGAAAAAAATCTTTAACAAATAAGGAAGGAACAAATGTTCCCGAGCAGGCGCAGGTCGGTCAGTATGTCTCATCTCACTGTCAGAAACCGCTTAGTCCTGTACAGTGTCGCGGTGAGCCGGAGCCTATCCCGGCAGACACAGGGCGCAAGGCAGAGATATACCCATGATGGGACGCCAGTCCATCACCGGGCACTGCTTGCAATTTAGTGTGCAAGCCAATTAACCTATGCGGCAGTATGTTTCTTTTGTACTGTGGGAGGAAACCGGAGTACCCGGCGAAAACCCACGCGGACACGGGAAGAACATGCAAACTCCATAGAGAAAGGCACCCGAGCCGAGATTCGAACCCGGGTCCTTCTTGCTGTGAGGCGACAGCGCTACCTACTGGAGCCACCGTGCCGCCCGGTCAGTATATCGAGGAACGCAATGAACGTTTCTCGTGGCCCGCGAGGAGTGACGCTGTTTGGGTCCCGAATGTGGCGGTGACGCTGGACGTCCGCGTTGTTCCAACCCTCCTCGCTAGAGTTCTTCCAGAGCAATCTTCAGATTCCTAACGGGCCGCCCTTAACCCGTGCACTGCTGGGTGAAGTCTTTCCCACGCCATGGTGGTCGTGATGCAGGAGTTGGTTAATGGCCCACAGCCCGAGCGCGGTGCAGAAATTCACGGTTCGAATCTTGCGGCTGCCCTGATCATTGCTGAGGCTGTGACAAGCAAAATAATACTGTTTAACACTGCTTCCTAATCGTGAAATCCTGCGTGTTACTGTTTATTTTAATGATTACGGTTAGATTCTTTCGCACAGATTGTTGCTGTGAGTTTATTTACCATTTGGGTTTATGCGTAGTTGCGTCGTTCAGTTCAAACGTTTGTTGTCAGGAATCTCGCATCTAAAGCTTGCAACCTCACTGGGTGCCTTCTGCTGTAATGACGAACATCTATCTGTCATTTACAAGATTAGGCATTTGTATGCCGTATATGTTAAGTATGTAATCCACTCCCTTGTGAGTGGGTATTTCGCAATGCGATTATTAAATCTAGTTTGATTCAAGCGTAAGCATCGCATTTTGGTGGCCGACTTGTTTGTAGACCTAGACGTGTGTGAGTTCATTTCCCCAGTCACAGACACAATCCTTAACGTCAGTGAAGTGGCCTGGACAATGCGGGTAAGACCACCATTCTGAAGAAGTTCCACGGCGAGGACATTGACACCATCTCCCCGACTCTGGGCTTCAACATTAAAACTCTGGAACACCGAGGGTACGACTTAATCACCTGCTAAGCAACCACACATCATCAACACAGCCCACGGCTTAGATCGTTAATCCTGCCCTATAATAAGTCATCAGTATCAATCATTCCGTTTCTTTTTTTAAATTGGAATGACCCGTTGAGCTCCTATACGTATTTCTTTTTAGCAGTTGTTCACAGGAATGATTAAGCAAGTTACAACCTCATTCAATTGTCATCATTAGCTTAGTTGTAGTAATATAGAAAAGCCGACCATATCTCTACTGGTCTTTACCAACAGGGTCCTTAACTATAACATCTGACAGTTAACCAGTATGATGCAAGAAAGCCTGACTGCTGATGAGACATGGAAGAAACCAGTCCAGGTTTTCCTTTTGCTGAATCAAAGCTGTCAAAGCTGCTGAAGTGATGTGCTGCCAGACGGCTTTTGGGCTGATGGATTGTGGAAACATTACCTTTAATCGAATAATTAATTTTTTTAGGTTAGGTCACGTGAAAAATGTTTGTCGTAAACCCTCCATCACCCGACAACCGCCAATCAGTAAAGTTTGTCAACGTGAACAAAGCGTGCAAATTTGTTCACTATCTCGGCACACCGGTGTGTTGGAGAGCAAACTCGCAGCATTTACAAAAAAAAAGACGTTTCGCTGATAATTGCAATCAGCATCATCAGGCAACCTGCGCCTACTTGAGACGAGTTCGCTTCAGAATAAATAGAAACCGTTTCGATCTCCTGACATGGGGAGGCTGTGATGTCATCAACCGCGTGCTCGCTCGTGCTAGGATCCAATGGGGGGAAAGGGGGGTGGGGGCTGTGGTAACAATTACAGACATTTTGAAAGTTTGGTTAATTAGATTAGATTGGTCACGTGATACCAATTAAGTGAGTCTTATTGGTGGACGGTTTACTGCAAACAATTTTTTAAGTGGCCCAACCTTAAAAATGGAATTCATCGATAACATTGGTCATGAAAGCCCTTTGAATTAAAATTACCTTTAACGTGTGTGTATTGACGCGGCTGTCCCTAGAGAGCAGCTTTTCGAAGCAATCATCATGCATCGAGCCGTGAAAACCTACATCATTACGTTGTTGATTTGCTGTTCATATATCGTTGTTGTTGCTGACATGCGGTTCTTTCCACAGCTCTGTTCAGCGCTTTGCGACCCTCGGGTGAAAAGCGCTCTGGAAGTGCCATTATTAGAACTGTCTATTTTTTTTTAAGTAGTAGTCTCTCTCCGGCCGAATCAATGGGATGTCGGAAGCTCAGACAGTTTGGGCGTGCCTTTCCGATGACGACCAACCACCATGCCTTAAGCTGGTGTAGATGGCAGTGGAGCAAAATGTATTGTGACATTATACTCATGTGTGCTTATAATTTGTGCTCCGAGTTTTAACGTGCACTGACCATCATGGTAAGGTGTGGTCAAATTTTAATGCTTTTTGTTATAAAAGTGTTATTTGTTAATATGGCGTGTGTTTGACTTGCAAGTGAGCTACTGCTAAGGCAGTTCTTTTATTGGTGTTGCATATCTTTCATTATCAATTACTCATCTGCCTAGCCATTCATTTGAGTCATCAATTATAGCATGAAAGGGCGGCACGGTGGCCCAGTGGGTAGTGCTGTCGCCTCACAGCAAGAAGGACCCAGGTTCGAATCTCGGCTCGGTGCCTTTCTGTGTGGCGTTTGCATGTTCTCCCCATGTCCGCGGGGGTTTTTACCGGGCACTCCGGTTTTCTCCCACAGTCCAAAAACATGCTGCTGCATAGGTTAATTGGCTTGCAGACTAAATTGCCCGCAGTGCCCAGTGATGCACTGGCGTCCCATCGAGGTATATCTCTGCCTTGCGCCCTGTGTTTGCCGGAATAGGCTCCAGCTCATTGTCAGGTTTCTGGCGATGAGATGAGTTAGAGCATGAAGAGACTGTTGAACCAGATTATGTTCAAGGAAACATTTACACGGCTGTAAAATTTGTTGATAGATTACTCAATGTATTTTTTTCTGTTTAACCTCTTAAGCTTGTGTTGCTAACTACAACTATGATGGACAAAAAAATCCGGAATCTAGAACGCTTTAAATGACAATTGGGATTTTATTGAATTATTTTAAGAAACTAGCCAGAAGTTAGATTTATTGTTAGAAGCTTATTTTATCTCGTCAATGTTGTTTGACATGTCATCATTCAACCACCTTTGCCAAGTCACCCAGATTGCATCCGATTGCTTCTTATTTTCGAAAGCCAAACAGGATTTAAGTCTGAATCGTGCTTGGCCAGGTGACCACCATGTATAAAACAGGTGTTTAGGCGTCTACCGGAATACCTTGTGAACGGCAATGCAGAAAATCAATTGTATGCTTTTATATTCGCCACGTCTGTGCGTCTGGGCTTCCCCAACATGTAAGGATCAGCATGGTGATACAAGGTCATATATCCCTCTTGATTCTCGCAGCCATGGGTTGGCTGTCATCTAGCAGTGGATTGACTGTGTATAAATTCAGAAAACTGCTTTAAACATTTTTAGGTCCCGGGTTCGAATCTCTCGGCTCGGGTGCCTTTCTGTGTGGAGTTTGCATGCTCTCCCCGTGTCCGCGTGGGTTTTCTCCGGGTACTCCGGTTTCCTCCCACAGTCCAAAAGCATGCTCCTGGATAGGTTGATTGGCTCGCAGACTAAATTGTCCCGCAATGCCCGGCGATGGACTGGCGTCCCGTCGTCGGGTGTATTCCTGCCTTACGCCCTGTGTTTCCGGGATGGGCTCCGGCTCACTGTAACCCGATATAGGATTAAGCGGTTTCAGATAATGAGATGAGAGATGAGAGATAATGAGATGAGATGAGACATTTTTTAGTCACGCTTGTGCTCAAACCCACATCTCTGTCCGCAGGTTCAAATTGAACATCTGGGATGTGGGCGGGCAGAAGTCATTGCGCTCGTACTGGAAGAACTACTTTGAGAGCACAGACGGACTTGTGTGGGTGGTGGACAGCGCTGATCGGCGGCGCCTTGAGGACTGTCGGAAGGAGCTCGTCTCGCTGCTGCAGGAAGAGGTTATCAATCTGCACGCTGTCCTATCAGTGAACCCTTACTGTCTCACAGTCGTCTTGTCTGCACTCGTGTGCAGAGGAAGCATCTGACGGTCACATGTTTTGAATTCTGTTGCAGCGACTGACGGGAGCGACGCTGCTTATCTTTGCCAATAAGCAGGATCTTGCTGGTGCCCTTACAGCGGACAATATTAGAGAGGTGAAATAAAGTTCTGCGTCCAGTTCTAAGCACCCTTGCTAGTTAATGTTGACATATTTAAACGCTTGTTTATATGGCTGTGTTTTGAACCTCTAGCCCCGCATTGTATAATTTTAGGGCGTCTAAAGATGTATCTTAAAATCCTTTTTCTTATGACTGCTTAATGTACAATTGTTAATAGATTTCTATTAAAAAGCCTGTAAGGTCTTTAAGGCTTTTTTGTTCCTTTTGTCATTGTTATTCCAGTTGTGCTATCCTCATGATTATAGGATGACAACTCCAATTGGGCCTCTTATATATGTTAAGAAAAATTCCCTTAGGAAGCAGATTTAATAACTTTTGGGAATCTTTTAAGTGACCTTTTTATCTACACGCTGGGCAGTGGCACTCTCTTACACGCCTCGCTAAAGTGAGAAATATTTATCAGATAACAATCAGAGCACATTATCTTTTTTTTGTGAGACAAAATCGGTGATATTACTGATATTATCAGGTAAGAACTTATGAGAATCCAGTCTAACCACGGAAAATAACTCGAATTCTAACACAGGATCTCAGAAGTGCTGGCTTAGTGCTCTGACCAGCTGAGCCACCTAGCTCCTTTCATTGCTTCCCAGTTTAACGTGTCCAACAATTATCTGTCTGCCAGGCTTTGGTTTTGGATTCCATAAAGACCCATCACTGGTGCATTCTTGGCTGCAGCGCGGTTACGGGAGAGAACCTTCTCACGGGAATGGACTGGATCCTGGACGACATCTCCAGCCGCATCTTCACCAAGGAGTAGCCCCCAGGCGCTCACAGGGATCGGCTGCACGCCGTCGTGGTCGGTGCAAGCTGACCGAACGGAGGCCCCGGGATAGGTGTCACCTGGAGGCGAGGTCATAACCAGTCGCTCCGCGCAAGCATCTTACGGGTGGTGTGGAATCGAACGCTTAACGCGGACGGACAGTTGCACTTCATTGTGCGTGTGCTCGCACAGCCCTTTTGTCAGTCGCCCTGCTGGGAGAGATTCTGGGGTTTATTTGAATACATTTTCACCACGTAGGTCTGTGCAGTTTGGGAAATATGGGCAGCAATAGGTGTATGGGGAGCGTGTAAGTACAATACAGCAATTGTTGGTTGCTTCGAAAAGCTGCTGTCTCAGGACAGCCGTGGCAATCGCTTCCTCTCTCCACCTCGCGACGTTTTGCCTCGCACGATAAGAAGCATCCTCAGGTGCCCGAGAGCAGCTTTTCGAAGCAATCATCGTGCATCAAGCCGCGAAAAACTATATCATTACAATACAGCAATTGATTATAATGGACAATACTGCACGATCTAAGGTCGAACCTGCTTAGTCTGACGAGTTTGGGTGCTTTACAGGTTATTTGGTCGTTAGCTTTTTGGTTGTTTATGCACAGTAACGATGTAAATTTGGTTGTGTTAATTATACAAATAAGCAAACACTAGTAAATTAATTTAAAAAGGATTATCAGTGTTTGTAAGTTGTTTCTATGAAGTGAGCTGTTTTGCCGAATAATGAACTGACTGATTATGTTTTATGTTACCTACATTTTTTTAAAGAAGCCATTCTTTTGTTATGCTGCTTAAAATACGTTGAAAAGTTTCTTTACCTATTTTTTACAGCAATTCATAAAACGGTAAATACCCTAACCATATACAACAGTTGTGTAATGTGTTAATCCTTTAATTAAAATCTCCTACACATGCATTATGGGATTATTGTTATTTCTTTATATGTTGTACATAATTGATTAACTTTAAACCAGCACCCAGTATAGACACATTTTATCGACTCACAAGTCATGTGAATAATTTCTTGATTGATGCCTCGCTGAGTCTCAATCCAATTGCAGGAGGCTCCTACGTTGGGATATTTGATCAATTCACTTCATGAGCGTTTGGAATCATGTGGTGGGAGAACACTGGCGTGCTTGTAAATACCACACGCATGCCGGTTAACAGGCTCCAAAATCTATGCACCTGTCAAACATTTAATTGTGTGGCCATTTGCTCGCCTCTGCACCGAACTCCTAATTGGTTATAAGAAAATGTCAAGTAAATTTGCTTTTTACAATAAGCATTTCATTCGATATTTTGCTGTCAATGCACGTCACACTCGTTTTCAACATGTCATCTTCGATGAGAAGCAACAAGAGGGGCAGGTATGAGCCACATTGCTTACGCCCTGGTGGCACGTTCTCATCATGAGAGCCTTGGCCACACTCGCAGGCATCACGGCGGGTTCCGCCCAGATGGTCGGGGCCGCGCGGAGGCCGCCAGCAGCTGAGTGGGCCCTGCCTTGGCGGACGGCGGCGGTGTCGGCCTGAGCGACGCCCAAGAGAAGGAGCACCGCGACCCCGGCTACTCGCTCGTTGCCGTCGCGTCGCTGAAAGTGACCGAGCGCGCCGACATCGAGCTGCTTCTCCTCGCCGACCGCGGTGTCGCCGTGCAAACGGTGCTCGTGTCGGCCTGAGCCGAGGCTTTCTGGCTGCTGACCGGCAAGCGGGTTGAGCGCGGAGCAGAACTGTTGCCGTGTTCGGTAGTTCTGTGCGCCGTTGTGGCCGGACGTGCCGGTAGTGTGACGCGTTGACTTTGCTTCTCGGCAGAGGGCAACTTTTCTTTAACCGCCGCCCCCGCCGAACCTGCCTTGCGGTTGACGACACCACCGCCTGCCACCACGACGGGCCGTCTGGTGGAGGCCGATTTGGTGGAGAGGCCGGACGTGGTTCGAGAGACTTTGCCCTCCGGCGTTGAGCGGCGAGACACGGTGCCGGTGTGGCCGTGCTGCGATTCGGACGAGTCGGAGCCCATGACGGCCGAGCCGACGGGCGTTAGGACGCCCACGGTGGTGTGGAAGGTGTGTAGCACACGGTCCGTGCGCTGCTGCTCGTTGCGGTGCCGCCGCTCCTCCTTCCGTATGAGCGAGCGCGTATCGTGCACCAGCTTCTTGCGAGTGTCCACGAGACTTCTGAAGAGATCGGGCGGGGTGGGGGGAGGGGTGGGGCGATGGGTGTCATGGCAGTGGATGAATCTTTATATCATGCGGCAGCCGGGGTGTCATTCGTAATTGTGTCACGGCAACTCTGCAGAAGATCTTGGCAATTATCTGTAAGCTGTTCTCTCGGCTCGCAGCAGATCGCATCGCTATCTAGCAGACAGCACAGATCTAGCTTCAGCAGCCGTGGGCTACCGCAAATGCCACCTTGTATAAAGAATGCGTTAGTACGTTGATTTTCAATAGTTCAAGGGTCTATCCGCAGCGCTGCTATGGCTTGCTCGTGCTACTGCTGACAAGCACCTACTATGCACCCTGACATGGAAGAGGTGGGAGTCTCTACTCCACACCACAGGGCATCTGCCTGTTGAATAACATGCGTAATGATGGATGCAATAGAATTATAAATGCTTAACTGGGACTTTTTTTTAAAAGGATATATATCTCTATGGTGTTGACTGAGTCTCATCTCATCTCATTGTGAAGGGCTTTATTCTGTACAGGGTTGCGGGGAGCTGGAGCCTCTCCTGGCTGACGCAGGGCGCATGGCAGGGATATACCCCCAACGGGACGCCAGTCCATCACCGGGCACTGGGCAATTTAGTCTGTAAGCCAATTAACCTATGCAGCAGCATGTTTTTCGGACTGTAGTAGGAAAAGGGAGTGTCCGGCAAAACCCACGTGGACACGGGGAGAGAACTCGCAAACTCCACACAGGCACCCGAGCCGAGAATCGAACCCTGGCCCTTCTTGCTGTGAGGCGACAGCGCTACCCACTGGGCCACCGTGCCACCCGTTGACCGAGTCTTGCCACGAAATTATGAAATCTGCGCTTGGAACTTAGAATAATTTATAATGCGTACAATTTCCGCGCCCGATCGTGAATGAGATGGATATGAAGGTGCGAGGAATCCTTAGAGAGGTAGAGTTAGCCAGGTAGTTAGCTGGTGACAGTTTGCCAGACATGCCATCCTATAATGATATTGGCCAATTCGTGTTTTTGAGTTGTGGAAGCAAACTGGAGAACCTGGAGAAAACCCATGCAGATCAGGGAGAGAGAGAGAGAACACACAAACTCTACACAGAGAGGTGCCCGAGGTGAGAATCGAACCGCCTCAACTCAAGAAGCCATGGAATCGTGACAAACGTCTGTGGGGGAAGATGCGAATCGTTATGATCCTATAGTGGGATATGGTGGTAGATGGGGCATGTCTGCCCTGGGCCTCAGAAAGGGCCAAGGAGGCTTCGTCTGGCATTTGTATCAGACCTCCGAAGCTCTGTGTGGTGAATTATAGGTCAGGGGCCCTTGCAGCGGCATGCGCGTGTCTCTCCGTACGCTCGACGTAAACCGCGGAGCTTACCTGTAGTCGATGCGGCCGTCCTTGTCCCTCTCCAGCTTCACCATGAGCTCGTTCAGCTGGTGTTTGTCCAGGGGGATACTCAAGTGCTGGAAGGTCAGAGTTCAACCATCCGGTTATCTTTTACAAATATATACTTTTAAAGGGTTTTTTTTTCCCATCGCATATTTTATGATAATTAAAAGACCTGCTTTATGCATGGTGGAATACTCTGCCGTATGTTTAAACGGAGGGCGGTACGGTGGCCCAGTGGTTAGCGCTGACGCCTCACAGCAAGAAGGTCCCGGGTTCGAATCTCTCGGCTCGGCTCGGGTCCCGGGTTCGAATCTCTCGGCTCGGGTGGGACGTGAGTCCATCACCGGGCACTGCGGGCAAGTTAGTCTGCAAGCCAGTTAACCTATGCAGCAGCATGTTTTTTGGACTGTGGCAGGAAACCGGAGTGCCCGGCGAAAATCCACGCGGATATGGGGAGAACATGCAAACTCCACACAGAAAGGCACCCGAGCCGAGATTCTAACGCGAGTATTTCTTGCTGTGAGGCGACAGCGCTACCCAGTGGGCCACCGTGCCGCCCCTGATGGATTTGTGACCGTTTCTAAACGTACAGGAATAAAAAAAAACACATACCGTGCGCAAGCACCGCACTGCGTGTGTGCGGATTATTGGTCGGGACGTGTATGTGACTTCGTCTTGTGTACGGTGCACTTCCGGCGTTAGGCATCGTCTATCCGTGGTGGCATTGTCAGGGGACATGCACGCACGCACGCACCTGCACGGCTCTGCGGAAGTCGTCGCTCGAAATCTTCATGGTGCCCTCCTTGTCGGCGGAGCGGAAGAAATCCCAGAGGCGCAGTTTGTGCTCCACCAAGTAATCCTGCAGGTCATTGTGGTCGGAGGCATACGTCGCTGTGAGAGTTGGTCAGACATAGGGTCAAGGGACGCCAGAGCCTATCCCAGCAGACACTGGATGCAAGGCAAGGACATACCCAGGATAGGATGGCAGTTCATCGCAGAGAACCGGGGGAGATTTATACAGCAGGCTAATTAACCTAGGCAATGGCATGTCAGGACTGTAGGAGGAAATTGGAGTAGCCAACAAAAATCCACACGATCACGGTGAAAAACTCTACACAGTAAGGCGGCACCTGAGCTGGGAATTGAACCCGAGCCTGTTGTTATGAGGCGGCAGCGCTACTCACTACGCCACTGTGCCACCTCGGGCGTAATTGTGTAATATGTACTAAAGGATAAGGATTTGCATTTAGATGGCACTGAAATGCATCCACAGCCCAAAGCCGGCGGCGTGGTGGCGCAGTGGTGCAGCGCTGCTGCCTCAGCAAGAAGGACCTGGGTTCGGCTCTCAGCTCGGGTGCCTTTCTGTGTGGAGTTTGCGTGTTCTCTCTCTCTCTTCCCCCCGTGTCCGCGTGGGTTTTCGCTGGGTGCTCCGGTTTCTTTCTACTGTCCAAAGATATGCTGCTGCCTAAGTTAATTGGCCTGCTGAGTCAATTTCTCCCAGTGCCCTACGATGTACTGGCGTCACATCCTGGGCATAGCCCAGCTTTGCGCCCTCTGTCGAGATAGGCTCCGCCCCCCCTCCGCGACCCTGTACAGGATTAAGCGGGTATTGATAATGATGATGAACAGTCTAAAGCACCGTACGTCACATTTCATTTTAACCCCTCAAGTGCCTTGCTGCGGTCTAGCCAAGGGCCCCCCAATGGCAGCTATTCCTGTGCGGTATATGAAGTTCCGGTCCGCACATGGGGACGATACTGTTTTTTTTCCCAATGAATGAATTGCAATCAGAATACAATCGGCACTGCAATCTACAATGCTGCCGTGAATGTAATAAAACAGCTTAATGGAACAAGCAGTTGAAAGTGTTGGTATCAGTTCGAGCGCTTGTTGTCCTGCTGCATGAATCCTACATCTAGAGCTTGCAAGTGTTAGAGACAGGAACCAGTGTTAGAGATAGGAGCCAGTGTTCGAGACAGGAGCTAGTGTTGTTCGAGACAGGAGCCAGTGTTAGAGGTAGGAGCCAGTGTTAGAAACAGGAGGCGGTAAGACAGGAGCCAGTGTTGTTCGAGACAGGAGCAAGTGTTAGAGGACTACGTGAGATGTATTCGCTCAGAGGAAACTTCAAACAGCAATGGATGAAAGGCTCGAAAAGATGAAGTTTCGAAAAGACAGCCGCGTCAATCGCTCCCTCTTCGAATAGAGAGCAACTTTCCAAAGCAATCATCATCATCGAGCAGTGAAAACTTACATTATTACAGCTGAAAGGTTGTTTATATTTATTTATATTTAATATAAACTCAGAGGAGGCGAACACCCCTCTGCTTGTGCTTCAGCTTCTCTCCAAATGAGCGCTTTAAAAAAATGTCCTATATTGATATTACAGGAATAATACTATCTGTATCCGGGATGATCAGACACGCGACCGCGACTCATGGTGATGCTCGTGATGGTAAACAGCGTGGGAGGGGCGGCCGGTGCGGGAGCCGCGGTCGCGCCTGAATGATCTTCATGGGGTCCGTCCGCGGCTTGGATTTTCTCGCCAGGGGTCCCCCGACTCCTGAATGCAGGACCGTCAGTGGCTGCGTGCGCCGGATTGCCGACACGGCCTGCAGGAACGCCTGGTTCACGCGCAACGCCTGCACCGCACAGCGCGCCGTCCGTTAAGCTCGTTCGTCGTAAACATTGATTGTCCGGTCGCATTTAAACTCTACATGAACCCACGATGCAGTTGTAATATCAGCGCTTTGTGACCCTCGGGTGAAACGCGCTCAAGAAATGCAAATATTATTATCCTGGCTAGCGAAAGATAATAATGATAATAATTGATGTATACGGCGATGGACTGGCGTCCCATCGTCGGTATATCCTTGCCTTGCGCCCTGTGTCTGCCGGGATAGGCTCCGGCTTCACCGTGACCCTGTATAGGACTAAGCGGTTTCAATGAGATGAGATTGATGAATAGTACTCACCGACATTTCGAGCCTCTCCAGCGCAGAGTGTTCATTGGCCTTGATCGACCTGATCAGGGCCAGGGCTCCGTCCACAGTGAAGGTGTTGTAGCAGAGCTAAGAGACACGCGTGCGGAAATTCCCTCTAGGTGAGCTCAGCCGAAACCGCATCAATTGACGGAACTTTCTGCCAGGTTGCATCATCATCGTTGCCTTTGACAACTCTCTGTTGCGGTGTTGTTCGGGTCGTGCCGTGTGTTCTTTGGCACAATGCCCGACGTTTCGCTGCACCTGCTGGGAGCTCTTTCACGAACTGGACAGAACCGACAGCGAACCTCCCCCTTCAGCAGCCCACACTGATCGGTGTGATGAAGTTCGGTCCAAGATGACCTCATCTAGCAGCAAATGGAAGCATTTCTGCAAATTATTATTTCCTAACTACGAAATTTCTAAACCTGTCATAACATTAATCCCGTAACATCCGGGTCCACTTCCCCTGTCGGAACACCTCCTCCCCTGCCACTGATTCTCCACTGCTGGACTGTTACCTGCAGCACCCGTAGGCTGTCGTTGGTGACCAGTCCGCGCGCCAGTGCCTCCACGCCGGCGTTGCCGATGCGGTTGTTGCGCAGGTCGAGGTGGAGGAGGGTCCCGTTGAACTTGAGCGCCTCGCCCATGGTGAGCGCCCCCTCGTTCCCGAAGCCGTTCACGGACAGGTAGAGCCGCGTGAGCGCCGAGTTCACCTGGGGAGGCGCGGAGACGGCCGGGGTGGACGGAGCGACGTGGAACAACTAGGGGTGTTCTGCAAGAATTTGATTAAAAAAAAACTTGGTAAACGGGCGGCGCGGTGGCCCAGTGGGTAGCGCTGCTGCCTCACAGCAAGAAGTTCCCGGGTTCGAATCTCGGCTCGGGTGCTTTTCTGTGTGGAGTTTGCATGTTATCTTCGTGTCCGCGTGGGTTTTCGCCGGGCACTCCGGTTTCCTCCCACAGTCCAAAAACATGCTTCTGCATGCTTCTGCATAGGCTTGCAGACTAAATGGCCCTCAGTGCCCGGTGATGGACTGGCGTCCCATCGTGGGAATATCCCTGCTTGCGCCCTATGTCTGCCGGGATAGGCTCCGGCTCACCACGACCCTGTACAGGATTAAGCGGTTCTGACAATGAGATGCGATGGGGAAACAATTTGTTCAACGTCTAAGTTTCAGAAGTGCATTTACACGTATACTTTCCCGATCGAATCTTCGTCATCATTATGAATACCCGCTTAATCCTGTACAGGGTCGCGGGGGGCTTCGAGCCTATCCCGGCTGACAGAGGGCGCAAGGTGGTGGAATACCCAAGATGTGACGCCAGTACATCGCAGGGCACTGGGGGCAATTTACTCCGCAGATCAATTAACCTGCGCTGCAGCGTGTTTTTACACGGTGGAAGGAAACCGGAGTACCCGGAGAAAACCCAAGCGGACACGGGAAGAAGGCGCAAGCTCCACACACAAATAATAATAATAGTTGCATTTACAGAGCGCTTTTCACCCGAGGGTCACAAAGGCACTCGAGCTGGGAATCGAACCCGGGGTCTTCTTGCTGTGAGGCAACAGCCTTACTCACTGCGCCACCGCGTTGCCCCGACCTAATATTAAGGTTCGTAATTGGTTTCTGTTGAGTTCGGTCGTCGTGTAAACGTCTGTGTCGTGAACCCCTCTTCCACCGGACACAGTTAACAAAAGTGTCACGCGAAGCAAACGTGGCCAAACTCGTCACCGTTTCAGCAGCACCGGGAGCGTTGTGGGAGAACGCTCTCACGACATTCGCGTGGCTGCGACGGTACTGAAACTCGATGGCCAGATGTGGTCGTAAGACCCGGTCGTGCCCCGTTACTGGCAGCCCGCCGATCCACCGAGCGTGCGCTCGCGCGTCTGTGCCCGCGATCGTGGGTGCGGAGCAGACGTCGGTGCGGGTGGTCGGGGTTGCACGGGCGGCGACGGCAAAGCCCTCACACGCAGCCCGGCGCACAGAGCCACGGCGCCCTTGAGCCGCAGGTGGTTCCAGCTGAGGTCCAGCTCCTGCAGAGTCTCGCTGTGCGCTGCACGGGAATTGCATGAAGTGAAGGCACGTGTTGCACACGTGCAGGGTATGTTTACCGGTAGTTTGATGACCCCTCCCCCCCGATTACAATTTACTTCATTGCGGTACTCTATTTCACATGCAACGATGTCGGATTTCAGGGCCTGATGTGTGATGAAAATTGCTTTCGAGAGTTTTTCTTTCGGTATAGCCGTGTTGAGCGTTCCTCTTCTCTCCTTTGTGGAGTTGTGTCTCCCATGTTGGAGGCATCATCATTAGCCTGATCGTCAACAGCATGTTTTGCTTTTGATATCTCGGTGATCGAGGTCACTTTTTCGAAGGCGACCATCCTGGTCTTCTACCAGATGTGCGCATGCAGACCACGCAGCATCTTCCAAAAGGAACCGATGCAGCATCATCATCAATAAGTGACTCGGTCTTAATGATCATCATCATCGACAAGGCCCCTTTCTGCCTAACCAGGCTGTAGGAGACACTTACCCAACAGCTGGCCCAGGTGTTCTCCACCCAGCTCGCCGAACTCATTGTGGCTCAGGTCCAGCTCCTTGACGCTGTAATTGGACTGAGAGATGCGCAGCATTGGTTAGCATCGCGTTCTGAACAAACGTAACCGTGCTTAGAACATCACGGCCAGTGTGGACCGTATAGACAAAAGTCAACAGGACACAGCACTGAAAGGTTCTCACGCGGGGAACAGTGGTCAACCCTGAACCACAGCAGGACAGGTAGATGGATAGATGTTTAATATTAGAGCATAGAGTACCCAGTGAGCTTGCAAGCTCGAGATGCGCGATTCCTGCCACACGACACTGGCTCCTATCTCTAACACTAGATAGATAGATGTTCATTTTTACAGCAGAAAGCAAACAGTGAGCTTGCAAGCTCTAGATGTGGGATGCCTGCGACACAACAAACGTGGGGAAAAAACCCAACGTTACCACGCATACAATCAAGAGCATATAAACTTACAGTGCCAACCTCTAAAGAAATGAAACGCTAACCATGATCATAAAAGTAGTCAGTAACACTTTAGATTGTACAAATAAGCAAACTTACAACAACAACTTGTGTAAATATGAAACCCAAACCAATATCATGACATGGCAGTTGCAGTCACCTCCTTCATCAACGAAGAAGAGTCAGCAGCGTTACTGCTGCGGTCACCAGAGCCAGATCATCGGTCACGCGATCCGATACTGTCCCCCGCACCGCCGATTCGGGCGCAGAATCACGGAGGCTAAACCCGAGCAAAGCTCGCCGCGTGCAGGCCTCCAGTGCGTTCGGCGTACTTACAGACATCCCGTCGGCAAAGCGCTTTGCGTCGGCCTCCTTGAAGTGGTTTCCTGAAGTCGAAATGAGGATGCGCGTGAATGGCAGTAATCTGGCCCCGTCACAGACTCACTCGGTCTGCCACTCTCATGGTAGACTCTCAAAGCGTGCATGGCAGTAATCTGGCCCCGTCACAGACTCACTCGGTCTGCCACTCTCATGGTAGATAGACTCTCAAAGCGTGAATGGCAGTAATCTGGCCCCGTCACAGACTCACTCGGTCTGCCACTCTCATGGTAGGTAGACTCTCAAAGTGTGAATGGCAGTAATGTGCCCCCCGTCACAGACTCACTCGGTCTGCCACTCTCATGGTAGACTCGCAATCTTCTCATCCCCAATTCTGAATCCATCACTGTCACAGACACTTGGCTGGGAATTTTAGCGACCGCCATCTCATAAACGTCTCATTTCCCTCCCCCATGCCATCTGCTTACACGTTCCATATCTCTCATTTGACTGGACTCATTCGAGGGATGTGGAGGGGTGGAGGGGGTGGAGGTGCGGAGGAGCGAGGGTGTATGGATGTGGAGGGGTGGAGGGGTGGAGGTGTGTTGTTGTTTCGGACCAGACAGGTTTATCACTCGCAGGCTGTTTGTATCTCCCAGCATCTGCGCCATGGCTTCTGCACCCGAAGCTTCCAGACGATTGTCGGCCAGGTCCTGCAGGAGCCGCAGACACACAGACAGATTTGTATGCGCGGGGAGGCCCTCATCCATCAGTGGAACGACAGAGTGGCTGTACGCTCCTCACCAAGACCTCGATGCAGCAGTTCTTGGTGAGCATGTCTGCCAGGTGTTGCGCCGACTCCCCCGTCAGCCAGTTGTCTCGGAGCTGGAGGTGTCGCACCTGATTGTCTGCCTGTCACGCACGCGCACAGGTGGAGCCCAATCAATGTTCTATCAAATCTCGCATCTCCAAAATCGACGAGTAATCGTGGCCGGAGCCACTAATGCCACCATTGTTACGCATTGTTACCAATGCTTTCCACACTTCGCCAGAATCGGCAATGGCTGCAGAGTAGATGCACTACCTGAAGATCTGCCCTCCAAGCATGCCACTGTTTAAACGCAGAGATTCACAGACTCAGAGACTCACATTTACACAGTGACTCACAAACGCACATCGTGACCCATGGACTCGCCAGTTTTCCACCGTCTGTATGGTCTTAGGCATTTCCTTAGGTTAATAGGCTTTGGAGAATATGAGTTTCTCCAGTCACTGCCTTCTGCAGAGTCCCGGTTAATGAGTTTGATAACTATATTTAGCTGATTATTAATTGGAAACGGATTTAATGAGCTATTTAATTACGGGTAACAATTTTAGTTTCACGGTACTTATTTTTTACATTTGCCATGCTCGTTGAAGTACTTTGCTCGACGCTATACGCACCAGATGATTGCTATACCTCTCCTACTGTGCTGTGGGAAGCGCTGATTTCAAATCAAAGCTCTTCCCACCATGCCAGGCACACCCGGCCACGGTACCTTCACTTTAATCAGCACTGTGTCGCGTGGGTCTTGTTCTGCGATCATGAGGTGCAGAAGAAGGTTAATACGAGTACCACGGAGGGTCGCGAAAGCGTGGTATCCACTATCATACTATCAACTAAATTAAACAAGAGTTTTGCTGGCTGGCTGGAGGGACGGTCACGCCGAAATTAAACAAGCGCTGCTCATACAAATACACGCTTTAGTCTATCAGCCTATTAATAATTAATTCAAATACATTAAGAATTATTGTTTACATCTACATAGCACCTTTCTTCCACAGGTCTCAAGGCACTGCAGGAAACCCCACGGAAGTGAAGGAAGGCAGCCACGCAGTCAGCCTGCGCCAACCCGACAGACACTGCATCATGCATATTATGTCATCTCATCTCATTGTCAGAAACCGCTTAGTCCTGTACAGGGGTCGCGGTGAGCCGGAGCCTATCCCGGCAGACACAGGGCGCAAGGCAGGGATAAACCCACGATAGGACGCCAGTCCATCCCGGGCACTGCGGGCAATTTAGTTTGCAAGCCAAGTAACCTATGCAGCAGCATGTATTTTGGACTGTGGGAAGAAACCGGACAGCCCAGCGAAAACCCACGCGGACACGGGGAGAGAGCATGCAAACTCCACACAGAAAGCAGCACCCGAGCCAAGATTCGAACCCGAGACCTTGTTGCTGTGAAGCGATAGTGCTACCCACTGGGCCACCGTGCCGCCCAAGCATATTATGATATCGGCTGAATTAAATAATGAGTTATTTTAAATTGTGGGAGGAAAACGAAGAACCCAAACAAAACCACGCTGAACAGGCGGAGAGGACAAACGTCTGCACAGAAAGGCACCTAAGGCAGGAATAAGACTGCTTCTGACAGAACCTTTGATTTGCACCTCTATGCCAACGTGCTGTTGCATTCTCCAGACCGATGTAATCTGACAGCATTCGCTTTGACCTGCCTCTTAGCGAGAAGGTCGCTGGTTCGGTTCCCCGGCTCGGGTGCCTTTCTGGCTTTGACCACGGCTGCAGGCGATTGCGCGACTGGGAACTCTTTACCACGAGCGCGGTGGAGAGCGCCCTGGTCTCCTGGGGCCCGAGGCCGCGGTGGTTCATCGACACGGTGATGGAGGTGAGAGCCCGCAGCAGGGGTGAGCAGGGGACGACGCCCAAACTCTCGCACGCTCGCCGGTACTCTCGAACCGCCGCCGTCATCGCCCCTGCAGGGGCAGACCCACGCGACTTCTAACGCCGTAACGTGCCGTGTACATTAAGCGTGGTTGTGGCGAATGTTCGTTTCGGTTATTGGTTAGTCCTGTACAGGGTCGCGGTAAGCCGGAGCCTATCCCGGCAGATACAGGGCGCAAGGCAGGGATGAACCCACGATGGGACTCCAGTCCATCACCGGGAGCTTTTTGCTGTGAGGCGACAGCGCTACCCACTGGGCCACCGTGCCGCCCAATAATAATAACAATTGCATTTTATAGAGCGCTTTTCACCCGAGGGTGGGAAGCCGGAGCCTATTATGGGAAAGGCAAGGCTATATCAAGCATGTTTTGTCAGTTTGTCAGGCCAGTTGACATAGGCAGCTTGTATGTAGAGTGTGGGAGGAAACCGGAGTATCGGGTGAAAAACGACGCGGACACGGGGGTGAATATGCAAATTTCGCACAGAAAGGCACCTGAGCTGGGAATCGAACCACGGTGCGTCTTGCTGTGAGGTGGTAGCGCTACTCACTGCGACACTGTGCCGTCCCGTTTTGGCGAATATTAATAATAAAACAATAACACCTCAAGATTTCTGTAATTCACGTAATTATGTTTTACAGTGTTGCGTAGGACCAGGGCCCATAGCGTAAATACAGGGTCATTGTAAGATCGGCAAGTTCTCCAGCGTTGATTTAAGCACGCCTTACGCTCCTGATGAGACACTGTGGGTCGAAACTAGGTCCAGATGTCTGCTTGTCATCATCCAATGCTGCTGGTGTGATGCACTCACAGAAGAAGCAGCTGATGAGTTCTGTGAGAAATATTTTAATTGATCACATGCAGAGACGGAAAATGGGCGGCGAGGTGACGCAGTGAGTAGCGCTGTTGCCTCACAGTAAGAAAGACCCAGGTTCGGTTTCCGGCTCAGGTGCCTTTCTGTACGAAGTTTGCGTGTTCTGTCTCCCTGTGTCCGCGCGGGTTTTCGCCGGGTACTCCGGTTTCCTCCCACGGCCCAAAGACACGCTGCTGCCTAGGCTAATTGCCCTGCTGAGTATATTGTCTCAAAAGTGTGTCCTGCGATGTACTGGCATCACATCCTGGGCATAGTCCCGCCTTGCGCCCTGTGTCTGCCAGGATAGGCTCCGGCACCCCGCGACCCTGAAGAGGATTAAGCGGGGACTGATTCAGAACTGAGAGATGGAATAATGCATTTGGTTACCTGACATCATAGATCACATTGGTCACACCCCCTTCCCCCCATCATTGGGCAATAATAATTTATAGGGGCGGCGCGGTGGTCCAGTGATTAGCGCTGACACCTCACAGCAAGAAGGTCCCGGGTTCGAGTCTCTCGGCTCCGGTACTTTCTGTGTGGAGTTTGCATGCTCTCCCCGTGTCCGCGTGGGTTTTCGCCGGGTACTCCGGTTTCCTCCCACAGTCCAAAAGCATGCTCCTGGATAGGTTGATTGGCTCGCAGACTAAAATTGTCCCGCAATGCCTGGCGATGGACCGGCATCCCGTCGTCGGGTGTATTCCTGCCTTACGCCCTGTGTTTCCGGGATAGGCTCCGGCTTCACCGTGACCCTATATAGGATTAAGCGGTTTCAGATAATGAGATGAGATGAGATATTTATATAGCCCTGTCTCTCCGAGGTCGCACAACGGTATAGAGAACCGCAGAGAGGTGGAGAGTAAGGTAACCACGTGGTTAGCCGGTACCCAATTGACAGACACCGCGTCCTATCTATTACGATGGCATTGCCCAAACAATGAATTAGGTGTTGCTCTGCTCACTGCTGGATGAATACCTCCGCGACCTTGTCACTAAATTTCTGCGCTGTGCGCATGCTTAACGGATGTTTTCCCTGCTTCTGCTGCCATTCGGTCACTAGTGACGACCACGCGGTCGCAGGGGGCAGTGTCCTGCGATTGACCCGCGTGTCCCGCACCTGTCGACGTCCCGTCGCATATCCGGTCGAGCCGCTGGTCACCCTCACGCACCTGGCGGTACAGGTGGTCACACACGTGGTCATAAACGTGGTCATACACCTGCTCCAACACAAAGATCCCCCGTATAGCCTTAACAGACGGTAGGGTCAAGTGCTGTTAGCGAGTATTACTATTAAAGGCCTGCACGGCACAGAGGGGGTGGGTGACCAACGCCACGCCCGGTCGCCTGTCTCCCTAGTGACAATGTTTACACTGCACTAGGTACTCATTTGAGGCTGAGTTGACTTAGGGGTGGCCGAGGACCGGTTCAGAAAATCTGTACTGATGTCGTTGCCTGTGAGCGAGATTCGAACTCGCGTCATCATGTTTATAGGTCAGCGTGCTAACCGCAGAGCCACCGCTCCCCACATCTCATCAAATCTCCGATCACATGCCTGGTCGCACACCTGGGTTTGGTGGTGGTCAAAGATCCTACTCGCTACGCGTAATCTTTAACAGACTGTCTAGGGACGGTAATGATGGAGGGTTTCACGGCTCGATGCATGATGATTGCTTCGAAAAGCTGCTCTCTCGGGACAGCCGCGTCGATCGCTCCCTCTCCCTCCACCGCGACGTTTCGACTCACACATTAGAGGTATCCTCAGGCGCTTGAGGACGCCTCTGACGTGTGAGGGCGAAACGTCGCGATGATGGAGGGAGAGGGAGCGATCGACGCGGCTGTCTCGGAGCTGTTAACGAACGCCTGTGGAAGGCCGTAACGGCGCGTGTGTGGGTTTGGTGGCGTGGCCGTCACCACGACCGGCCGACTGTATTTCCGCAAGTTATGTTTACACAACGCATCGCTCATCGAGGGCTGAGAGGGAGGCGCGGTACCCGGGGTCTCATACCACGTTACTACCGATTGTTAGCCGTGGCAGGGAGTCGAACTGGGATAGCGTTAGTTTGTAGTGCAGCGATCTAACTGAGAAATCATTCCTCCACCCTACTATGACATTTAAATATCAAGACACGTGTACGTAATTATAGTCATCTTATACGTAAGCACATATACGTGCAGAGTTTAACATTCAAACACGACACGGGGACTAATCCAACACACAGCCTATGCCATACGAGTGGAATTAATTACTGCACGGAACGCACATCGCAAGGTCCCCGCTTCAGTTCCAGGCTCGGGCGCCGATTTGTGTGCAGTTTGTGTGTTCTCCCCGTGTCCGCGTGGGTCCTAACCGGGTACTCCGGTTCCATCCCACCGTCCGAAAAAACGCTGCCGCCTCGGTTAATGGACCTACTGAGTAAATTGCCCCAAAAAATGTGCCCTGCGATGTACTGGCGTCACATACTGGGTATTTCCCCGCCTTGCGCCCTCTGTCGGCCGGGATAGGCTCCCCCCCCTACGACCCTGTATGGGATTAAGCGGGTACTGATAACGATGATGACGAACACACCTCGAGTAATGCGCTAACCACGGCGCCACCGCTCCCAATCCACATGCTCAAGTTCGCACACACCTGGTCGCAAACCTGGTTCTTTCCCCCATCGACTGTGTCCCCGCTTGTTCCTTGGTCCATCGCGTACTCTTCACACGTACACGCAACACAACTCATTATCAAGGTGGGATGAAACCGGAGTACCCAGCAAAAAACCCACGCCATAAGGGCACCCGGGCCGGGACTCGAACCCAGGACCTTCTTGCTGTGAGGCGACAGCGCTCACTGCGCCACCGTGCCGCCCACGTAACGAATGTCCTCTGATAATATCCGACTTTTCTTTCCACGTGGCTGGGAGCCCCTTTAGGAATTGAACACCGTCATTCAGGTATTTGGCGCAATGCCCGACGTTTCGTCGTACGCACCTAGGGTTTGTCCAGCGCTATATTCCGGTATTCGGAAGCTGCCAGCTCGTGGTGCGAATCGTCAGACATCGTCACGCCGAATGACAGGTGGTGCAACAACCCGCACAAACATCGCAGAGCTCCACCGCACACGACCGCGAGGTCCTCTAGCTTTCATCCATTATTAGGACCCGCTTAATACTGTACAGGATCGTGGGTGGGGGGGGTGGTGGAGCCTATCTCAACAAACAGAGGGCGCAAGGTAAGCAGGACTCTACTGTACCTAGGATTGGACGCCAGTTGATCGCATGGCATAGGGAGGTATTTCTCTTTTCCCATTTCATTGTCAGAAACCGCTTAGTCCTGTACAGGGTCGCGGTGAGCCGGAGCCTATCCAGGCAGACACAGGGCGCAAGGCAGGGATAAACCCAAGATGGGACGTCAATCCATCACCGGACACTGCGGGCAATTTAGTCTGCAAGCCAATTAACCGATGCAGCAGCAGTTTTTTTGGACTGTGGGAGGAAACCGGAGTGCCCGGCGAAAACCCACGCGGACACAGGGAGAGAACTCGCAAACTCCACACAGAAAGGCACCCGAGCGGAGATTCGAACCCGGGCCCTTCTTGCTGTGAGGCGACAGCGCTACCCACTGGGCCACCGTGCCGCCCGGTATTTCTCTTTATCACACAAAAAGCGGCTCTTCGCTGCGATATGAACACGTGCATGCATCTGTACACAACGCGCACGGGTCCATAACTCTACACGCTTGAGCACATACAGATTGAACGGACTTAAAGTCAAGACACACGTTTGAGGATTAAACACATGAATACATTATACTTCTCTCCACCTTACCCGCAGTGCGTTGGAAATCCACCTCGGCAGGTGTGTGGTTATTGAGCGCGCAATCGTGCTCGGCTGTATAACGATATTCATACAATAAGAGAACACGCGGCTTGTATTCCGTGCCAAGCAGCCAAGACAAACCCGCAACAGTCACTCACTCACACACAGGAGCCCACCGTGTAGCCTTACGCGTTAGGAGGTGAAGAGGCAGGGAATTATCAGCGATGGTTTCACCTTGCACCGGTTTATTATTTAAGGCTGTGTCGACCTCGGGTGGATCCCGAACCCACCCATTAGCGTAGTCGCAGGATTGGTTCGGCTCTCAGCAACCAATGATGTTAGCCGCTGCCGGGTATCGAACCTAGGTGGGCACGTGCGTAGTACAGCGCAAACCACCCTTCCCCACAATGATCGGCTCGACGCGTGACAGTTGTTATCAAGAACCACCGCTATTCCGAAAGAGAAGACAAAGCTTTAACGGGCGTTGATAGAGAGCACCGAAAATCAAGGCCGGCACGGCACAAGACAAAGCGCTGTTGTTTTACACAACCGCCCCAGGTATTCCATTTAAGGCTGAATCGACGCAGTGGGAGTCCCAGGACCTGTTCAAATATTCTCGACGATTACTGGCCGTCAGCGTACATTGACCTCAGGTCGCCGGATTCATAGAGCCGTGCCATGATCACTACCCAGAGACATACACACACACATACACACGCATACACACATCTGCACACGCACACCACTCAATAATTCAGGAGAGTGTAAAGCGATCTCGAACAGTAGGGCGGCGCGGTGGCGCAGTGGCGCAGTGAGTAGCGCTCTTGCCTCACAGCAAGAAGGGCCCGGGTTCGGTTCCCGGCTCGAATGCCTGAGTGACCCTCGGGTGAAAAGTGATCTATAAATACAGTTATTATTAGTATGTGTGTGTGGAGTTTGCGAGTTCTCCCCGTGTCCGCGTGGGTTTTATCCGGGTACTTCGTTTTCCTCCCACTGTCCCAAACACGCTCAGGTTAATTGACGGCTGGTTAAATCGTCCCCCAGTGCCCTGCGATGGAGTATCGCGGGGCCTGCACGTGGCCTGGCAAACCGTGCAGTAGTCGGTCACCTCGGCGACCACAGCCATGAAAACCCCAATAGGGGTCGATGTCGACACCGTGTCGACTTAGAGCATTGAAGAGAAGAAGAACCTACATCATTACAGAAGAAGAATCTCTGGAACAACGGACGCTTGTCTCATCTCATTGTCAGAAACCGCTTAGCCCTGTACAGGGTCACCGTGAGCCGGAGCCTATCCCGGCAGACACAGGGCGCAAGGCAGGGATATACCCACGATGGGACGCCAGTCCATCACCGGGCACTGCAGGCAAAGATGGTCCCGGGTTCGAATCTCCGCTCGGGTGCCTTTCTGTGTGGAGTTTGCATGTTCTCCCCGTGTCCGCGTGGGTTTTCCCCGGGCACTCCGGTTTCCTCTCAGTCCAACAAACATGCTGCTGCATAGGTTAATTGGCTCGCAGACGGACGCTTGCGTCCCACGAAAACCACCGTATCGCCTTAATTAATTGAACACGTGGCATGTGGTGGCAACCTGTTGCGTTATGTGGGCACTGTGGCACCTGGTGTTTAACGTAAGGCACGCGCAGTGCGAGACGGTGAAGGTGCGGCCCTGCAACGGCTTGCTCACGCCACTCCACTCGACACAGCTGCAGAGAGGAAGGTCTAGAGCAGAGGCTGTCAACATTTCGCAACACGAGGCCCACTCGGTTCACTTAGGTCCGTTCTCCACGGACCGCTAAGTGGACGCATGAATAGGTTACGGTGTCGCTCGGGGCCTCGCAGTTATTAACGGACGCTGTTGCCAATAACACTTTGAAATCCAGTCGCACGTGTTCAGCAAGTCCGACTGCTGATCAGACAAGAAGTTGAAAGTGGTCCAGAGGTTGCCTTATTAAACAAACGCTGATTGATAAAATTGGTCTGGAAAGCCAGTATACCGATGTTTTAAAAAAATAAAAATAAAACCCCACACGTTTAGATTCACACGTAGAAACAAAGTACTGAGACTGAAATTTGCTTTCACACGGAGACAGACGTTGTGAAGAGCCATCCCCATGGCTCTTCACTATGTCTCCGCCAACATGCCCCCCAATAATTGGGCATGCTTGCTTGAAAGCGGATGGGTGATTCTTGGAAAGCACGATTGGCTTGGAAGCCGTTAGGATGATTCTTTGAAAGCACGACTGGCCTGGAAGCCGTGAGGAGGATTCTTGGAAAGCCCGCAGAGATTAAGAGATCACTAGGCTTGCAGACACCCCCTCGCCACTCGCTATTGTCGAGCCACTCAGCAGACGCTATCCCATTAGCGGCGGTGGCAGCGGGCCCAGGCCTCGCGTGGTTAAAAGGCGCGTGGCACCGACCCCACGCGCGGTGCCCGCAGCGGCTTCCGAGACGAGACTTCGATCGCCCCATTAAACACTCGCCTTCACGGGTGCCTTGAGCCGAGCGCTGGATGGCTGGAGTCTCTGTGTATCTCTATGGGTCTCTATGTAGCTTCATGGGAATGTCTGCAGCACTCACAGAGTGCAGCCCCGCACAGTGTGGAGCACTTACAGATAGCGTGCAGCACTCACAGATAGTTTGTAGCAAGCATAGGTATCACACTAAGAATAGGTTAGCTATGCATTGCGTACATTGTTGTGGGGTTTAGTAAAGTTGTACTTTCATGGTAGATCTTGTTTTGCATTTAGATTCTAAAATTGATCTTGTGTTTAATAAGGTTGGAGACCACTGCTGTAGGCCGACACGGTGGCCCAGTGTGTAGCACTGTCGCCTCACAGCAAGGAGGTCCCGGGTTCGAATCTCGGCTCGGGTGCCTTTCTGTGTGGAATTTGCATGTTCTCCCCGTGTACGCGTGGGTTTTCGCCGGGTACTCCGGTTTCCTCCCACAGTCCAAAAAACATGCTGCTGCATAGCTTAATTGGCTTGACTAAATTACCCGCAGTGCCCGGTGATGGACTGGCGTCCCATCGTGGGTATATCCCTGCCTAGCGCCCTGTGTCTGCCGGGATAGGCTCCGGCTAACCGCGACCCTGTACAGGACTAAGCGGTTTTTGACAATGAGATGAGATGAGACCACTGCTGTACAGTGTCGTGAAGGGCCGGAGCCTATCTCTGCAGACACAGGGTGCAAGGGAAGGCTATACCTGTGATGGGACGCCATTTATTAGACAAACACGACACGGATTTAAAGGTGGCTGGGTTCTTGTGCAATCTGAGTGCTGATCTCGCCGCTGTGACGACGGGCCATTGCCTGAAACGTCGCATCATGTCTTCCTCCATAGCAGTAATTTTCAAACTTTTTTTTTATTGCGACCCAGTTTAAAGTAAATGTTCGTGCCCGCGACCCAACAAAGTATTTTGACCAGAGCTCTCATTACAATAAATCAAGCCACATTTCAATTTGAACCAGCGAGGCGACCTATGACCTAATGCTCAGCGACCCAGTATCGGGTCGTGACCTATACTTTGGAAGCCATTGCTTTATCGGGCAGCGCTGTTGACATGCGTTGGGTTCGTTTTGCTGTTGTACAACAGCATTGCCAATGCTGTTGTAAAACAGCATTGGCAACGCTGTACAAAAGGCATTGCCAATGCTGTACAACAGCATTGCCAATGCTGTACAACAGCATTGCCAATGCTGTACAACAGAATTGCCAATGCTGTACAAAAGGCATTGCCAATGCTGGCAGCCGTTGAACTGCTGGGTTGCAATCGAGGTTTCAGCCGCCCGTGATTAAATAGGCAGCGGAGTCGGTGGCCAGAGCTACAGACGAAAAGCCATCGTAAATTTAGTTCACTTTATTTGACCCTTTCAAGCACTTAGGAATGAACGATTTACAGTTTTATTGTCATGTGTTCAACACTATGTCTTTACAAGGTGATCCTTCTAATGTAATCAAGAAGTGAACTGCAGTGATTTCATGGGTTTCCTCCGCGATTCCTCCCATAACAGTGAATAATTGGTGGATAGATTCATAATAAAAAGGACGCAGTGCCTTAAAAATATTGGTGCCAGCTGATCACGTGGCTGCCTTAACCCTGCCTCTGCAGTTTTTTCACGCCTCTGAGTCGTTCTGTCTTCGAACGAATTCCTTGCACATTGAACGACTGCTGTACCGGTTATAAGCTGTAGGTCATATTTAGTGATATAACTTCGTAATGATGTAGGATTTCACGGCTCGATGCATGATGATTGCTTCGAAAAGCTGCTCTCTCGGGACAGCCGCGTCGTTCGCTCTCCCTCTCTCCTCTCCTCGCGACGTTTCGCCTCACACGTTAGAGGCATCCTCACTTTTCAACACAGGGTGGTGCACCGCTCACTACCGTGGCTCCAGACATCACTTCCTCCTTCTCGAGACAACAGTGACTGCACAACCTGAAAATAAACCACCTTTGGGCAAAACAAAGGCGAGGTCTCACAATGCTGTTTGCGTCGCTTTCATTTTTATTGTAAATTAATCGAAACAACCAAGAGGAAAATCACCAAACATTATTTTAAAAAAACAACTGTAAACTTTACCCCTTACGAAAACATTTCACAATTTATTCGTCAACGGAACGGCCGATAAAAAAAATCCCGTCGGCACCAAGGAACCATCCAATGTGGGTTTTTGAAATGCCCCCCCCCCC
>JAZEWT010000010.1:9463210-9481261 GCA_036362905.1 Mordacia mordax
TGCACCGGCCCCTCACGGACCTTCCTGCGGGTGGTGAGCCTACTGGAAGTAACAATCATGATACTTGCATTTCTAGAGTGCTTTTCACCCGAGGGTCACACAGCGCTGCACAGAGCTGTGGAGAGAACGGCATCTCAGCAACAACATCAAACTAGCTCAATCAAAGTAAAACGATGCCTATAAATCAATGAAGGGCATAAAATAATAAAAAATAAATTAATTGTTAAAGAAATAAATGAAAGAATGAGTGTTCCTGAGCAGGCGCAGAACACTTGCTTCATAGCGTATGGATTGTAATACGCGCGCACGCGCTGCGGTGCACACGCGCTGTGGTGTACACGCTGCAGTGCACACGCGCTGTGGTGTACGCGCTGCTGTGCACACGCGCTGCGGTGCACACGCGTTGTGGTGTACGCGCTGCTGTGCACACGCGCTGCGGTGCACACGCGTTGTGGTGTACGCGCTGCAGTGCACACGCGCTGTGGTGTATGCGCTGCTGTGCACACGCGCTGTGGTGTACGCGCTGCTGTGCACACGCGCACGCGCTGCGGTGCACACGCGCTGTGGTGTACACGCTGCAGTGCACACGCGCTGTGGTGTACGCGCCGCAGTGCACACGCGCTGCGGTGCACACGCGCTGCGGTGTACGCGCTGCAGTGCACACGCGCATGCGCTGCGGTGCACACGCGCTGTGGTGTACGCGCTGTGGTGTACGCGCTGCAGTGCACACGCGCACGCGCTGCAGTGCAGTGCACACGCGCACGCGCTGCGGTGCACACGCGCTGTGGTGTACGCGCTGTGGTGTACGCGCTGCGGTGTACGCGTTGCGGTGCACACGCGCTGTGGTGTACGCGCTGCAGTGCACACGCGCTGCGGTGCACACGCGCTGTGGTGTACGCGCTGCAGTGCACACGCGCACGCGCTGTGGTGCACACGCGCTGTGGTGTACGCGCTGCAGTGCACACGCGCACGCGCTGTGGTGCACGCGCGCACGCGCCGAGCGGCCGGCCGAGGATACATGGCGAGGATCACGGCCTCCAAGCACTTGATGGGCAACGACTCTCGCACCATGTCCCGCGCCAGATCCATCAGCCTGCAGCGGGGGCATTCGGGGGCACGCGGGGGCATTCAGAGGCAAGCAGGGGCACCACCGACGCGCTCTCGAGAATCCACCGCCACTGACTGCTGAAATAAGAATCGCTCTCCGTCGGCATAGCCGTTGTCGAGTGCTCCTGATTGCTCCTACGCGACGATTCGATTCCAACGTTTTTGAAGCAGAAAATTCCTGACGATGCATCGCGCAGTGAAAAATAAATAAATATACACGCCGGTGCACTTGAACTAATAATTCAGAAAAAAAACCAACATCAACGTGTAATGATGTAGGTTTTCACGGCTCGATGCGCGATGATTGCTTCGAAAAGCTGCTCTCTCGAGACGGCCGCGTCGATCGCTTCCTCTCTCCACCTCGCGACGTTTCGCCTCACAGGTTAGAGGCATCCTCAAGCGCCTGAGGATGCCTCTAATGGCATCCTCAGGCGCAGAGGATAATAATGCGATGAGAACCTCTCCTTATCGTATTATTATACGATAAATGTTACATTAAACCATTTCCCAATGTATATTATGAACACTGAAAATTCAGCATTTTTTAATTATAGTTGAAAGTTTGATCATATTTTACTTGTTGTTCTGCAGCAATGTGTATATAACAGAAAGGGCCCAAATTTTTGTTGTTGCTGATTTTCCGTTCTGGTGCCATTATTGTTGAGGTGCCGTTCTCTCCGCAGCTCTGTGCAGCGCTTTGTGACCCTCGGGTGAAAGGCGCTCTATAAATGCAATTATTATTATTATATTGTGGGCGGCACGGTGGCCCAGTGGGTAGCGCTGTTGCCTCACAACTCGGGTGCCTTTCTGTGTGGAGTTTGCATGTTCTCTCCCCGTGTCCGCGTGGGTTTTCGCCGGGCACTCCGGTTTCCTCCCACAGTCCAAAAACATGCTGCTGCATAGGTTAATTGGCTTGCAGACTAAATTGCCCTCAGTGCCCGGTGATGGACTGGCGTCCCATCGTGGGTATATCCCTGCCTTGCACCCTGTGTCTGCCGGGATAGGCTCCGGCTCACCGCGACCCTGTACAGGATTAAGCGGTTCCGACAATGAGATGAGATTATTATATTGTTCGGAATGACATCACACTGACGTTAGCCATGACTGGGCATCAAACTCATGGCCAAACAAACGAACAGTTTGCATAAACTAACCAGCGATCATTTTTTCGACGGCGCAATTTAATGCGAGAACCTAAAAATCAACGTCAATCAAAAGGGTGCCCTGACTCGGTGCAAGCCTTGCGACGTACGCTTACGTTCCTGGTACGCGCACGTTCCTGGTACTCGCTCGTCTATAGGCGGTCGCGAGGAGGCGATGTTTGTTAATGACGGCGGCGGTGAAGCATGTCTGCAAACTGCCTACACAGAGCGCTTTGTCAGCTTGGGCAGAACTCCAGTTCACTTTGATGTAAAGAATGTCGCCTGCCTACCTTCAACATTCCAGCGATGAAATGAAAACAGCTGCTACTGAGCTGGTGTTTGTCAGTACCCTCTTACGGGCAGTGCTTTCTGAACTTCAGAGCTCAGCGGTGGCAGGCACGGCTACAGATGTTACACGGTAGTGGGGTGGAGAAGCAAAATATTTCCTCTATAACGCAGATAACAATAACAATAATAATTGCATTTATAGAGCCCTTTTCACCCGAGGGTCACAAAGTGCTTCACAGAGGTGTGGAGAGAACAGCACATGGACATTAACAGCAGCAACATTTTTTTCTGGGTTTTTAAAAAAAATATACAGTGTTGCAGAACAAGAAAAACATGATCAGACCTTCAACTACATCTTAAAAAGCAAAATTATCAGTGAATATAATACATATATTGGGAATGGTCTAATTCAACATTTATCGTATAATAATAATAGCACTTAGCGGCAACAGTGGTGTATGAAACGAGTTTCATGCAACACATCTAGCAACACATAATTTAAGCTCTTTTTAACGTAATATTTGGTGTGGAACTGTTGGGGCGTTTGTTGCCATGTCACGGGCTACGTACTTAGGCAACGCGAGCTTGAATTCTGGCTACAGCTAACATCAACAGCTAGTTATATCAGAATTGGTCCGGTCCTGCTGCCCCTACTGCTTTTTCTCTGTGCACCCCCCACGTCTATTTCAATAAACCACAGTGACCAGTGTTGTCAAATATGGCAGTAAAACAAAAAAGCCCCATGACGAGCATGACGTGGAGAGGCTTTCATCCACCGAAGGACTGAGAATGGCTTTGATTTTGTTTAAAGTCACGAGAATGATTCATGGCAGACCGAGGAAGAAGAGGAGGAGGAGGAGGAACAGATGACTTACCCAGCAATCGGTCGGTTTTTCCGGATTTCAAAGAACTGCGTTCCCGTGTGGTTGTATCTGAGAGCGCGCAATATTAAGCAGAATTCGTTGGCAAACTGAACCGGCGTCTGAGTTTTGTTGTTTTTTAATCATACATTCATTATTTAACTGCGCAGGGAAACTAGACATCGGAAAGCGAATTAAATAACCACCGAACAGGATAGCGATCCACTCACGTCTGGCAGGACAATGGGTGATTCAGTTAAGCAACAATAGTCTTGAGTTGTTTAAAGACATTGTGTCACACGTTTATTGTAACACGACAATGCTGAAGGGTGGCACCGTGGCTCAGTGGGTAGCGCTGTCGCCTCACTGAAAGAAGGTCCCGGGTTCGAATCTCGGCTTGGTGCCTTTCTGTGTGGAGTTTGCATGCTCTCCCCGTGTCCGCGTGGGTTTTCACCGGGCACTCCGGTTTCCTCTCACAGTTAAAAAAAAAAAACCATGCTGCTGCATAGGTTAATTGGCTTGCAGACGAAGTTGCCCGCAGTGCCCGGGATGGACTGGCGTCCCATCGTGGGTGTATCCCTGCCTTGCACCCTGTGTCTGCCGGGATAGGCTCCGGTTCACCGCGACCCTGTACAGGACTAAGCGGTTTCTGACAATGAGATGAGATGAACTTGAAAACAGGATACTGGAGGTCCGTCATGTACTTCTGTATGGCTTTCAGGCGGTCGAGTATGGTCACGGCGGGCAGCAGCGTTGGCAGAGAAGGCACGGCCACCTGTGTGGTGGCGAGAAGGCGGACAAAACAATCAATGAGGAAGACACTAAGACAGCCACGTTCTATCCATTGCTGAATGCCTCCACATTTTTGTGCAAACAGGTAGCCACTCAAGTCTAATTTGCAACCGTGACTTGGGGCATTAGTTTGTCAGAAGGTGATGATTGTGGATGCGAGTATAATCAACATTGAATTACATGCAGAGTCATTTTCGAATTCGGAATATTTAGACCATAATCCTGGCACCTGACGGCCTACTATTGCGAATGACATCAGGGACCATTAACAGCCACTGTGAGTAAAGCAAACTACCGCTTGGCATTATGGTTATTATATATATTCTATAACGATAGCTGCTTTACAACATCACTGTACGCATTGTGTCCAACGTTGGCGTGACCACTACAAGCCGGCAGTGGCCGCTATATTCGCTCCATGTTGTTGTTGACGCAGCTTTGTGCCGCGCTCTGTGACCCTTGGGTGAGAAGCGCTCTATAAATGCAATCGTTATCGTTATGCACCGCAGCACTGATCGGGGTGGCTGCTGAATCCCAACCGTGAACCTTTGCAGCGAGCAGCAAACGCGCTATCGCGGCGCTCTGTCAACGCCCCTCTTGTTTTCACCACCGCAGCAGGCGAGTGAAGTCCGTGAACGCGAAGGATTTACATCCCGCACGGCGGAGGGCATTAATGCGCCCGGGCGCGTGTGCTGGGATTGTTGGAAGACGTGAAAAAGGCTTCAAAATACAATGCTGCTCTCTACAAATCCCCTACAAATCCCCTACAAAGTGTGATTCTAGCGGGGCGTCTGTAAATGGATCACCCTGTAAGAAACTGCAAACACAAGCTGACTTTATAAAGCGGCTGAATGTGGCTGATCTTTGCGTTGCTGCGTACGCAGGAGTGCGTGCGATGTATGAGAATGTGGGGTAGAGGGGGAGATTTATTAGCATTGATGTGTGTTTGCTATGTACGTGCCACACAATGGACATGCTTGCAAATGAAATGATCCATCTCAAGGGTTTATCCAGGGTGAACATTTTTTTAACAAAACAATATATATATTTAACATTTGGGAGGATAGCCAGGTTATGGAGATGAAAACAATATACATATTTAACATTTGGGAGAGGCGGACTATGGAGATGAAGCTTTGGTGAAAAGATTAATAATTGTCTACTCCGTTAGACACTTGTGACAGAGACTGGTCGTGCGTAGGCAGGTGACTAAGAGAGCAGATGACTGGAGCAGATGACTTGGACACAGCCTCGACCAGAAACAATGGAGTCTACGGCACAGATGACTGGAGGGAGTAACAGACGGTGGGGAGGGCAGCAGAGATAGAGCAAGCTCACACTGACTGGAGATGGCTGACTGGGGCAATTCGACAAAAGGCTTTGGTTACTGGTACAGCGAGCATGTTGAGAGCAGCGGCTTGAGAGGCGACCGAGGTGTGAGATTGTGGAGTGACGCAGAGTGGAACGAGAAGCATCTGAGTGTGCGGAGGGATCTACAGCGAGTTGAAAGGTGAGAGGTAGGCGGGCGCACGGAGCAGAGCAAAGAGAAACGAGAGGGGGGGGGGAGAGACGCGAGACTGCGTGGAGGGAAGTAGAGGGCGGAGGGACAGGCAGGGGACGAGCGTGCGGATGATCGCGCAGACGCTAAGGATGACCGATGTGCAGCCATCGGAGGACACGGCGGAGTGATGTTGTCTCCTCCGTAAGTGCCGGTGAGGAATCCCGGAGCGGGATTTATAAACGAAAGAGCGGGCGAACGCGCAAGCAAGGTCGCCTTGACCAGAAATAATATCAGCATCAGCATCGATTGCAGCCGGTGCGCGGAGATCGGATTAACTAACTCCGGCACCTGTGGCGTGCAAACGACCACTGAGAATGTGAGATGGGGTGCCCGATGTCCGTGGCGCTCGCTGATTGAACGGGGGCGAGACGATCGGTTATGATGTAATTAACAATTCACACACTCCAGTCCGATGGCAGACACAACAGCAAGGAGAATTCTTCGTTTTAACCACACATTTAGCGATTATGCTGCAATTTGAACCGTATGTAACTTATAGCTACCAATATTTATTACATTATTATATTTACATGTGGGGTTTTCACCAGGTGCGTGGAAAAACCGTTGAACATTTAGAATTGACGGGCCTTTACATTATTTGGCTGCTCCTAAAAATCTCCACATCCTGAATAAGCCACGTTGATAAACTATCATGTGTGGCCAGGCCTCCCCTGAAACAAAGCTATGAATGAGATATTTCATCGTCAGCTTCACAGCTGCGCTCGATGGTTCAAGTCAAGTATACCGGTTTTGCCTGCATTTAGTTTGGCTTTCTCTTTTGGCCTCAGTGAAGGCCAACTTGTGTCACCTCCGGCAAAACGTCCCGAAAGAGGCGAGACTTCCCAAGGAGAAAGAGCAGCTTAAAGAGCAGCTTTAAGAGCATTTATAATACGACTTGGCTAAAGTAGACTTGAGATCCCTGACAATTCACATCACCAGCTCCGGGGTTTCTGCTTAGCAACTGCGAATACATTTTTTTTAATACAGTGAACCATTGTTCTCCTTCCCGTGAAGACATTTTCCGGTTGTATTTTGGCTGGGGGCGGCAGTCTCGGCAGGATGCACTGTAGGCTGGCGTTAGCTGAATTTTTCGTCCAGTTGTTGCTGGGTAATTGTGTCCTTGGCTTCCGTATCTGTCACGTTTCAAAATTTCAAACCCCCCCCTTCTCCCCATCGATTCATGGCGTTCGTCCCCAACTCAACTCTGCCGCCCCCCCCCTTCCTCACCCCTCCACGACCGCTGAGTCCCACCCTCTCCTCGCCCAAGGATGGGTGGTGACGTCGTCGTCCCTTCTTAGTGCCGAGAGTGACCGCTTCCTACTCTAATCACGCTCCGGCTTACAGTGCGTCCCATAGCTCATGCGGGTTTTGGGGCCGCTTGCTTTCAACGTGGGCGCAGAAGCGCGCAGGAGCGCGCAGGAGCGCGCAGAAGCACGCACGTGGGATTACGACGAAAACCCCGGCAGGGGAGAGCGTGGTTGGTCAACGACTCCGCGCCCTATAGAGACATCGCGCTGACTGTTTGGGAAAATCAGTTGGGCTTGGGCACGGCGCGCCGCTACATGGGATCATGGTGTTGATGGCTGCTGGTCTAGACTAAGGATGAACTAGCAGCTAGAGCATAGAACACGCTGCACCGCAGCAGTCGAGCGAAGGAATTAGCGCGTGTGGAGGCGCTGGATGAGGTGCTGCATCACAAGTCCATGACATTTGATAGACATTACAGAGGGAGGTGGCTATGGTTACTAAAATATGGTTATTGTTTTGTTGTTGCTCCAAAAGTAATTTCATAACGACCTCAATTATTTAACAATGACTTAGTGGTAGCGTTATTTATTTATTAGCACGAGACCACCCTGGGCATAATCACCTGCAACTGTTTAATTATTCAGTTTCTGAGAATGAAAGAGAAACAAACACTGTCTCTACCGTCGAGTCAAGTGACACCACAGACGCGGCATGGTTTTTATCCAGCAGTGGATAGATCATGACTAGTTATAATGATGATAAAATATCTGATTTGCACATTCTTGGCAAATGTCCCGCCAAGTATTATACATTGTTGGAAAAAGCATGCCACGCACCTTCCCCATTGCTTACAAATTGGCGGCACTGCACAGCAAGAAGGGCCCGGGTTCGAATCTCGGCTCGGGTGCTTTTCTGTGTGGGGTTTGCATGTTCTCCCCGTGTCCGCGTGGGTTTTAGCCGGGCACTCCGGTTTCCTCCCACAGTCCAAAAAACATGCTGCTGCATAGGTTAATTGACTTGCAGACTAAATTGCCCACAGTGCTCGGTGATGGACTGGCGTCCCATCATGGGTATAGCCCTGCCTTGCACCCTGTGTCTGCCGGGATAGGCTCCAGCTCACCGCGACCCTGTACAGGACTAAGTGGTTTCTGATAATGATGATGAGATCATGTATTTGCCTTTTCTTGAGATGACGATGTGGTAAGAGTAAGTTTCGTTGTATATTTCCCAAAAAATATGTTGCACATTATAATATTGTGCCTTTTTATTGTGTTGCTGGTATTACGTTACACGTGGTAAAACGATGCTAATGAATGCCAGGAAGATAGGGTTTTAAATGTTCCAATGTGTGATTTAAAACAAACACAACTTTTAATGCTATAAATCAAGGAACAAGTATGTATACATTGACAGTGTTCAAATGCCGCCACTGTATATACGAAACAAAAAAATGTATTGTGGATTTGCCGTTTATATGTCGTTGTTGTTATTTCTGACATGCCGGCCTCTCCACAGCTCTGTGCAGCGCTTTGTGACCCCCGGGTGAAAAGCGTTCCAGAAGTGCAATTATTGTTCAGTAATAATAATACATATTACATACATATGTACATAATTAAATATACACCCAAACGCCAATATTGTGCAATTAATTTATAATATACAACCACGGATAACTCATGAACGCAGGCGCGAAGTGATATGCTCGCAGAGACTCAAGAACTGGCATAGAGAAGCCACGGGACTCACGTGGAAATGTACAACTGCTTCTGCAAAGTAAATATTCCCACTGTTAAAGACCAGCATCCCGGGATGCAGCCACGATACCCAGGTGCCAAACAAGTCCACGTACTGCATCGTACAAGCAAAATCAAACACGTGTCGAGACGCGGGTGCAGTCTTTCGTTTTGACGTGTATTCTCTTTCGGGGTGCCCTCTGTCAATTTGCACGGCTGCGATTATTTCAACCATCTGTCGGAGAGGTTTTAAAGCGACCCCGAGACTCCAGGTCTCCACACCACCGCCATCTCTCTCCGGAGGCCAACTATGCCACACGCGAACGCCCAGATCTGTCTTGGGCTCACGCGGCATGGAAACGAAACTGCCCGACTCGGCGCTGACTCCATGTCGACAGGGATTACGCTGAGCCTTTTTATTTTTCGCTGGGAACACCGGCGGCTAAAGCTTTCCCGCTGATGTGTGTCACATATTTAAATACTGTACAACCCAGCCCTACCAGAGGTCACTTGCAGGGATCTCAGAGACGGTCACCACTACAACCCATACGATCAATTCTAATAAATGTGAATCTATGAGGTTCTACATTCCATGCCTTAATTTCAATAAAATGGAACTGACAGCATGCTGTAAATGTCTCTGTGTACAATTGTAGTGTTTTAAAGTATGCAATGTAATGTGGGAATTTGTATGCTTGTGCTGGTATGCATATATTAATAATACAGAAAAACAAACAGATTCGTCAACGATATTACGGTCCAAAGAGGCAAAATAAGATGCAACGTTTCAGGCAAATGCCTCCTCTTCACTGTATGTCCTATAATTTGTTGCTACACTTTGACTTTCTCGATAGCCTCACGATGCCTCAAACGTGGCAGCCTCTATCAGGAGAAATCGCCAAAAGAGTGGCTATGCCACAACAGCAGCTCTGCAGAGCAACCGGTGACGATAGGGCAACTGTCTCTGGGCATTGTCTTGCAATGCGCTCGGACGCAAATGAACCCACGTTGTGGTACCGCGCGCTGAAGCGGCAACGTTAAATGTAACGATTGCTCGAAAAGCTGCCCCCTCGGGAAAGCCGCGTCGATCGCTCTCCCTCTCCCTCCATCGCGACGTTTCGCCTCGCACGTTAGGGGCATCCTGGATCGACGCGGGACAGCCGCGTCGATCCTCTCGGGACAGCCGCGTCGATCCTCTCGGGACAGCCGCGTCGATCCTCTCGGGACAGACGCGGCAGCTTTTCGAAGCAATCGTCATGCCTCGAGCCGTGAAAACCTACGTCATTACAACGTTAAGTGCTTCCAGTTAAATGCGGCGCCACGTTGCGGCGCGTTCTTGTCGTCACACGCGCGTCTCCGCCGCCACGGGGGGACGGCGCGTCGGCTCCCCAACTGGGCAGTTTCACCAAAACGACCCGCGCTGTTTGTCGCGTCTGCCGCGATAGCGGTCGGAACGCTCGCTCGCGCCGCTACGCGGTCCCCTTTAAAACAAACGGGCGGCACGGTGGCCCTGTGGGTGGCGCTGTCGCCTCACAGCAAGAAGGATCCCTGGTTCGAATCTCGGCTCGGGTGCCTTTCTGCGTGGAGTTTGCGAGTTCTCTCCCCGTGTCCGTGTGGGGTTTCGCCGGGCACTCCGGTTTCCTCCCACAGTCCCAAAAACATGCTGCTGCATAGGTTACTTGGCTTGCAGACTAAATTGCCCCGCAGTGCCCGGCGATAGACTGGCGTCACATCGTCGGTATATCCTTGCCTTGCGCCCTGTGTCTGCCGGGATAGGCTCCGGCTTCACCGCGACCCTGTATAGGACTAAGCGGTTTCAGACAATGAGATGAGATGGGAGACTAAATTGCCCGCAGTGCCCGATGATGGACCGGCGTCCCATCGTGGGTATATCCCTGCCTTTCGCCCTGTATCTGCCGGGATAGGCTAGGGCTCACCGCGACCCTGTACAATACTCAGTGGTTTCTGACAATGAGATGCGATGAATAAGTCGGAGTTCGTGACAATCCGTCCGTGGATAACCAACAGCTGTCTGTAATGTAAGAGCCATCTGTCAATCCACTGCTGCACGCAGGCATCGCCCACGCCGTGTTAGCGGTGGGGGCTGTGTGTGACCATACTTCACCGTGCTGGTCACTGTCAGATTGTCAAGTTGGGGAAGGGTCGGGACCGACTTCGAGGACATGGACCGACTTTTAAGCTACTCGCTGCGTGAAGAAGGAGTTCGGTGCATCGGTGCATCGTGACATGATATGAGATGGCGATGGCCCTGGGGAGGCTTCCATCCAATAGTGGAAAGATCGTGGCCGATTAATAACAATCATTATTATGATTGCACGGAGTGGTGTAACGCATAAAATCAAGACATAGATCCTATTGTTAGTGAGCCCCTATGAAGGCTGGTGCTGCACACGAAGGAGGTGGGTGGACAACACCACGCCCGACCACCTTTGTCTCCCCAGTGCCGATGTGTACACATCACCCCAAATAGTAGGTAAATAGAAAACACACGTCTGCACGCAGAGGTTCACCATCTCGGGGACTTTACTGGCAGTGGCGTTAGAAGGAAAGGCTCAAAGTACAAACGTTATACTCTAGTTTATCATTGTCACTGTTAACAAAGCCACTGCAGGCTCCCTAAATCGTGAACCTCATCAGTGTTATTATTATTGCGTTCGTTTACCCAGGAAAGCCTCGCTGAGCCTCAAGGCCATTTTTTCAGGAGGGTCCTGCCAGGTTTTGTACGGGAAGGGGCGATATTGCTGTGTGTACTCTACTCCCAATTATTTTTTGTTCCCTTAAATACTGTATTTTTTGTTTTTGTCTGTTCAGCTTTTGTCATTCTGGTCTCTCTCAGTTCCTACCTGGTGAAACAAAACAACCTTAAAACGTTTCAGGTTATGTGTCAGCATTTGATGTGTGGCCAATAGCAGTTATTTGCATCTTGTTTTAGCTATGACCAGAGAACCCGGAGAAAACCCGTGCAGAATTATGGGAGGACACACACACACACTCCACGCAAAAAGGTGGCCCAGTTGGTAAGTGAACCCATGATCTTCTTGCTATAAGGCACAAGTCTTAACACATCAGCACCTTGCCACCTTAAACAAAAGTACAACACGTTGCTTAACATTATTCCTTTAAAAGCAGCATGAGAAATGAAAGGGTTACGTATTTTTTTTGGAAACTGTTTGTGCACCACGGTCAACCCAGCAGGAGCATTACCACCAAATGTGCCACCATAATTTGTCAGTTTTGTCAAATTTCCTCTTAATAATAGCTTGGACAACTCAGCAGGGCACTTCCACCAGTCAAGCAACCTTGGAGTCACAATTTCTTGAGAGTCACCCTAATTATATATATGGGCGTTAATTTGAAAGGCAATTATAGGTTTCGGAAATGTGACTTATTTTTGGAATACAATTGACACGGCGACAAAATTACATGCACTGTCACCATCCCAGCATGGATGAAAGCATCAGTTCTCCTGCATACATCCGACAGTGTTTTAAGATAAAAAAATTAAACAGTTAATAATGCACATGATTTCAATCAATATTCAAAGTATTCATTCGAAGAATGATTCAGTGGAGGGGAAGACATCCACGCAGTTACCTGGTGCTAACATCTGTCAGACACTCTGTCCTATATATTGTGATGTTACTGACCAATTCATGAAGGAGTGTTATTTTGACGTTGTGGGAGGAAACCGGAGGACCCAGAGGTAGCAACGCAGAACAGAGGGAGAACACAACAAACTTCACACAGAAAGGCGCTGAGGCAGGCATCGAACTGCCTCGGGCAGGTCTTTCATTCCGTGAGGTAGGGATGTTACCCCTGCGTCGCTGTGTCGTCCAAAAATAATTTCTCTCTTGACGAGAAAGGCGAAAGGACTATCTTCTCTCACTGTTACAGCCCAGGCCACTTTACAGCACGATCATTACCCACATGGCTCCATTGGGATCACCCTACTGAGAGGCTAACGTGCCAGGTCACTCGTCTAAACGGCATTCTCTCTGATCCGTACGGAGTTCTCGCCTATTCAAATGAAATAAACTCATCTCAGATCTTTACAGTGACTGAAACGAGCTGGTCTAACTGCGCGACCAAAGTAGCGATTTAAATAATGACAATTACAAGCTTCAGCACATTTCTTTGTTATTGCCCAAGTATATAATGACTTAGTTAAAGCTCCTAAATGCCAATTTTTTTAACATCATCATGAATGACTGTAAGAGTCGAAAAGGGCGACATGTGCCTTTCCTCGTGACCCTTTTAAACCTGCGAAGCTATAAAATAAAGTTTGATCGTAGCACGAAACGACAAATACAGATGGACTTGTCGCCAAGCAAAGCAATCATTGTTAGAGAACGGTCCACAGAAGCAGACATCACAGAGCGACCTCGAAGATCCTTGCCATTGACCTCCGGGCCCACACGTCAGGGGGTACCACTTGCCCACGTACGCAACCACAAAGATAAATGCTCTCCGCACGACGGTCATCATCATCATTATCAATACCCGGTCAATCCTGTACAGGGTTGCGGGGGGCTAGAGCCTATCCCGGCAGAGATAGGGCGTAAGGTGGGGCTACACCCAGGATGTGACGCCAGTACATCGCAGGGCACTTTTTTGTTGGGACAATTTACTCATCAGGCCAATTAACCTAGATAGCAGAGTGTATTTGGACGGTGGGAGTAAACCGGAGTACCAGACGAAAACTCGCGCAGACATGGGGAGAACACACAAATGCCACACAGAAAGGCACCCGAGCCGGGAACTGAACCTGGGACATCTTGCTGTGAGGCAGCAGCTCTATTCAGTGTGCCACGGTCAATATTATTTGTTTAATTTTCAAGAGCTCAACGTAGTAGCCAAATTAAACACAAAATCATATGTATTGCGGATCATTGCCGATCAGTCAAGAGACCATCAACTCGATACACATGAACGTGGATTCGAACCTAGGCTCTCAACGGTGACAAATCGGCCCTCCGAATTTTGATCCACCAGGCCACGAACATTGAGGTCAAGCGCACCTGTGATGATGGTAACGCAACTCGCACTAATAAATCAATGCTCACCGACCACGCCCGATTTGCGAACTCAAATCACCACTTCCAAACGCTACATCAGTTTTGCTACTCCCACAACTTGCGTATTTACATTAATCAGATTCCCTGTAAAAATTGGCATCATTCCCATGTGAAGAATCCATCAAGAGATTACAGGACACATCAATACTTCAGGGCGGCACGATGGCCCAGTGGGTAGCGCTGTCGCCTCACAGCAAGACGGACCCGGGTTCGAATCTCGGCTCGGGTGCCTTTCTGTGTGGAGTTTGCATGTTCTCTCCGTGTCCGCGTGGGTTTCCGCCGGGCACTCCGGTTTCCTCCCACAGTTCCAAAAAACATGCTGCTGCATAGGTTAATTGGCTTGCAGACTAAATTGCCCTCAGTGCCCGGTGATGGACTGGCGTCCCATCGTAGGTATATCCCTGCCTTGCGCAGTGTGTCTGCCGGGATAGTCTCCGGCTCACCACGACCCTGTACAGGACTAAGTGGTTTCTGACAATGAGATGAGATGAGATCAATACTTCACTGACTGTGCCCTCGCAGCACTTGTCCCATCAACGCATCACTGACCATGCCGCACATACCAACTCCAGCAATGTGTCAAATCACTGGCAAGCTCCCAAGCACTTCACCGACCCAACCACTCCATCATCAAAACCTCCAAAAGATCATTTGCAGCATCGCTACCATCAGCACGTCATCGACAAACTCATCAAACCTTTTACGAACTTGCAGAGTACTCACCTAATGGGCGACATTCTACAAAGCGCGTAACACATTCTTCAACGTCTCAAACGTTCTTAGACGTCATTTTTTAATGATGATGACGACCGATTTGACCTGCATTTCTTCATAATGTTCTTTTTGCTAAATTTGCCAATTCTTTGAATCCCAGACGACTAATCAATAATATTTTCATTTATAAATCGCCTTACACCCGCAAGTCACAAAGCGATGCACAGAACTACACAGAGAACGGCATTTCAACATCAGCATGGATCACTTCAGTAAAATCATTACTGTTATTGTGCAGACACAATTTTCGCTTAAGAATGATTGGATCCTGGTACCCTCATTGCGGACATACGTGGATATAAAAAAACGCCTCGTTATTATAAATGATGTTTAGAAACTTCTCAATTGCAATGCACAACAATACACATGACAAACACGCATTGCGGTGTCCCACAAACACACCAACTCCACCAAGACATTGCCAGCGTTCTCCCACGGAATCTTTGAAACTTCCACACTACCAACTTCATCAACACATCACCAATTCTTCCTCCACACACACAGTCATCTCCCTCATCCACTCACAACCGACCAAGGCCATCACTCACGCACGTCATCGACCTCTCCATCTCACCCACCCACTCACCTAACCACCTCCTTCACCTACCAACACCACCAATCCCGCCATCCAACTACGACCTTTGCGCACCACTCAAACCCTCTTCACCTCGCCCACTGTACACGCACACGGAGACCCCACGCACCTTGGGGAGCTCTTGGCACTGACGGATGTTCCGCACCATCTCCTTGCCTCCAGGATGAACCCGGGCCACATGGCTCCACATGCGCTCCCACGTGCTCTTGTCCAGGGGAATCCCGCTCCTGTTCACATAGAAGAGGGACCCGCCACCCACTCCCTCCCTGCTGTTGTCATCCTCGTCCCCAGAAGCGCTCATCCCTTCCTCGGCAGGGGCACAGCGGCGAGCTGCCACCTCCTCCTCCACCACCACCACCTCCTCGTCCATCACCACGTGCTCCTTCTGTGGAGCTGTAGACATTACCGTTTCAGATATAACCTCGGCTCTGCTTTTGGCTCCTGGCATTCTTGTTGCTGCTGCTTTTGTCCGTCTGTGTCTGTCTTCACTGTGTCTATGTGTGGCTGTCTATGCGTGCCTGTGTCTATGCACTCTATATCTATGTCGCTCTTCGTCAGGGTGTTTGAATGTCTAAATGGGTCTACCGGTATGTCTCCCTCGTCTCGTTGCCTGGCTGTCTGCGTCTCTCGATGCGTGTCTGACTGCGTCCGACGCTTTGTCTCTCTGCGCTTCTCCTGCGAGTCTGGATTTTCTTCTTTGTCTCGTTCAAGTCTGGGAAAGGAGGTGGTCCCAGTGTCCTTGGACCTCCCACGACTTCCCACACCGCGTCCTGTGTGCTCTGCGTGCGCACGCTGTGAATGTCGTACGCATTGTGTCGAGGCGTCTGTGTTGCGGGACGTGCGTTGAGCGTCTTTGTGTTATCTGCTTGTGAAAGTTCACCTGGCCTGGCACAAGCGCCGTGTCGACATCACTGTCACCGAGTGACGACTGGCGGTTCATTGTCGTTGTGTTATTAATCGTGCCTTCGTTTGCTCTATTGCGGCCCGTGTGTTCCCAGCAATGTGCGCTTGTGCTATATACAATGCGTGCCAAGTGTGCACTGTTGTGTGTTCCTGTGTCATTATCTGCCCTGTGCCTAGCCTATTGTGTGTGTATTGTGTACTGTGTGTAACGGGCGCGTTAATGCGCAAGGTTGCGCGTGTGTGGTTGGTGTCAAACACCCAACCAAATCGCCCCCCCACCCCATGCAAGTGGCTCTGGATAAGAGCGTCTGCTTACTGATAATTTATAATAATTCATAATAATAATCATAATCCAGTACCTGCCACCGCAGCGGTCGAATCACACCACCATTCCGCGTACCTGCACGCTTCCAGCCACCTATTGTTCATCCGTTAACAATCAATCCCACGGCCCACCACCACCTGTCTCTCTTTCTTGTCCAAGTCGCACTGTGACTCGTCTGTGTAATATTACACCCAGAGGTGACGTGTACCTGTGTGTGTGTGTGTGCTTGTAGGTATGTAATACATACACACCGGTGTCCAATGTCTGCTAAAACTGAAGCTATTCTGCGCTGTAGTTTAAATAACCTGCCTCGTGTATGCTGCTGTGTGCAGCGCTGGCTGTATCTGTACCTTGTACGGGTGGCGGCTATTGCATATGCTATGTGTTTTGTGTTGACTGTCACTCGGTGTGCTGTGCTGACTTTATGTGAGTGTTGTTAGTGTGTATGCTATGTATCAATAATGTGTGCTGTACAGTACTAGCTCTGTGTTGTGTATTGTTCAGTCTATGTATCTGTGCGTATGCTGTGCCGGCTGTGTAGTTACAGCCTGCGTGTGTGTGGTTACAGGCTATGTGTGTGGTTACAGGCTGTGTGTGGTTACAGGGTGTGTGTGTGGTGTCAGTCTATGTGTGTGGTTACAGGCTGTGTGTGTGTGGTTACAGGCTGTGTATGTGGTTACAGGTTGTGTGTATGGTTATAGGCTGTGTGCGTGGTTACAGGCTGTGTGTGTGTGGTTAGAGGCTATGTGTGTGGTTACAGTCTATGTGTGTGGTTACAGGCTGTGTGTGTGTGGTTACAGGCTGTGTGTGTGGTACAGTCTATGTGTGGTTACAGGTTGTGTGTGTGGTTACAGGCTGTGCGTGGTTAGAGGCTATGTGCGTGGTTACAGACTGTGTGTGTGGTTAGAGGCTGTGTGTGGTTACAGTCTATGTGTGTGGTTATAGGCTGTGTGTGTGTGGTTACAAGCTGTGTGTGTGGTACAGTCTATGTGTGTGGTTACAGGTTGTGTGTGTGGTTATAGGCTGTGCGTGGTTACAGGCTATGTGCGTGGTTACAGGCTGTGTGTGTGTGGTTAGAGGCTATTGTGTGTGGTTACAGACTGTGTGTGTGGTTACAGACTGTGTGTGTGGTTACAGACTGTGTGTTTGGTTACAGACTGTGTGTGTGTGTGTGCGCGTGTGGTGTCAGGCTATGCGCGCCTGTCCGCTCGCTTGGTGTTGGTGCAATGGACAGCAACCAGCGAACAGCTGATGGGCCGGCAGCTCGGGTCCGGAGACCCCTATTGGCTGCTATTGCAATGTCCCCAATGCGGCTATTGGCCCAGGAGCTTCCTCAAGCAACCACTCTGAACGACTTCCCTCCCGAACCGGGGATGACATCACCATGATGCTGCGACCGCGAATTGATGGCACAGCCTGGATGGTGTCATCATCATCATTATCAGTACCCGCTTAATCGTGCATAGGGTCGCAAGGGGGAGGGGGAGCCTATCACGGTCGACAGAGGGCGTAAGGCGGGGGAATACCCAGGATGTGACGCCAGTACATCGCCGGGCACTGCGGGCAATTTAGTCTGCAAGCCAATCAACCTATGCAGCAGCATGTTTTTTGGACTGTGGGAGGAAAC
>JAZEWT010000010.1:9481312-9512842 GCA_036362905.1 Mordacia mordax
CAGATAGACGGCGCAAGGAGAGGCTATACCCAGGATGTGACGCCAGTACATCGCAGGGCACTGGGGGGCAATTTACTCAGTAGGCCAGTTAACTTAGGCAACAGTCTGTCTCTGGACGGTGGGATAAAACCGGAGTACCCAGCGAAAACCCACACGGACGCAGGCAGAGAGACCACGCAAAGTCCCCACAGAAAGGCACTCGAGCCGAGAATCGAACTCGGGTGCTTCTGATTGTTATTGTCATTTCATCATGTTACCCTCCGATGCTGTGAACCAAAAACACATATTTATCTCTTCACGAATCGATTATTGCAACGTAATACTCCCTGGCACTCCAGCCCAATAATGATTAATCGTCTCCAACATGTGCCGAATGCGGCTGCTAGAGTTTCTCACCCGCACTTCCATCCACGATCACATGTCCCCTGTACTGGCGTCTCTCCAATGGCTACCGGTTAAATAAAGGATTGAAGTCAAGATTTTGCTTCTCACCTACAAGGCTCTCACTGGCGCTGCTCCGACATACATCCGTGACCTAGTTCGGGCATCCTACTCAACACGACAACTTCGATCCTCCAATACGGGCTTGCTACCATGTGCCCAGGTCGCACCTCTATTCGGTGGGTGACAGAGCCTTTTCGCGCGCTGCTCCCAAACTCTGGAATGTTCTTCCATTGGAGATTCGATCAGCTGAGTTCCTGGACATCTTCAAATATCGTCTCAAGACTGACTTGTTCTGCAAGGCTTTGAAGTCATCTGGCTAGGACTGTTGATGTTGCTCACTAACGTTGTGCTTGGGTGATGGCTCGCTGTTGACCTGTGCCTGCTCAGAAACACTTATTCCTTCCTTCATTTTTTAACAATAATTTTTTTATCTCTTATTATACGTCCTCTGATTTATAGCCATTATTTATTTAACTTTTAATTCATTTACTCTGATGTTGACATGCTGTTCTCTCCATAGCTCAGATTTGTAACAAAAAAACTAACACATTTTTTAATTGTTGTTGATATGTCGTTAATATGTTATTGTTGTTGACATTCCGTTTTCCCGCAGCTCTGTGCAGCGCTTTGTGACCCTTGGGTGAAAAGAGCTCTATGAGTGCAATAATAATTATTATTTACGCTGGGGTTATCAAACCCAGGGGAGGTGCAGCGAGTCTCGTGGCTTTGTTTAGGAGCGTCCTGCTAAAAGTTTTTGCAATACCAGGCGATGGTTGTATGCTGTATTTCAGAAATGTATTCCAGTACCTGCTTAATCCTATAGGAGGGTTACGGTGAGCTGGAGCCTATTCCGGCAGATACAGGGCTAACCAAGGATAAGATGCCAGTCCATAGAAGGGCACAGGGGGGTAATTTACTCAGCGGATCAAGTAACGTAGGCAGCATGTTTTTGAACTGTGGTTGAGTATTTGATATGGGTCTTATTCTAGCTGTACTGTACCGCTTGTCTCATTTGTACTATCCTTTGTATTGTATATCTCATTGTCCCTTAATTGTGTAAATTGTATTTAAACAATATCAGTCCTGTTCAGTATTGCTTCGGTTTGTTGAAAATCCAAATCAATTGACACATCTGAGGACGTGTTGACTTGACTTGATTGTCTTTGTCACGTCAAACATTACCGTAAAAAATATATACTGGATCAGCACGATCTACCCCAAACTAATTTAATACATAAGAATATTGGTACTGAACGCCTACGTACAACACTACATTTAATATAGTACAGTTCGCCAGAGTCAAAACAATACACTGCAGTATGAAAGTGACGGTTCAATACAAGTGCCGAAAAGATCTGCTGTAACTTATTTAATCTCATCTCATTGTCAGAAACCGCTTAGTCCTGTACAGGGTCGCGGTGAGCCGGAGCCTATCCCAGCAGACACAGGGCGCAAGGCAGGGATATACCCACGACGGGACGCCAGTCCATCACCGGACACTGCGGGCAATTTAGTCTGCAAAATTAACCTATGCAGCAGCATGTTTTTGGAACTGTGGGAGGAAACCGGAGTGCCCGGCGGAAACCCACGCGGACACGGAGAGAACTCGCAAACTCCACACAGAAAGGCACCCGAGCCGAGATTCGAACCCGGGAATCTTGCTGTGAGGCGACAGCGCTACCCAATGGGCTACCGTGCCGCCCAAATTGTTTAATGAGTACTGAATACATGCATATTACCTCCTCTCGAGTGTATAGCGCCCCCTAGTGGCAGGGAGGTTTAGCAAAGCAAGTCACCAGTCAATGCACAGGAGGGAGCTCCATTCGTCGACTTTACCTTGTACGCACGATCTGGGATGGGTAGGCATGACCATATAGGGGTGGTGTTAATGACAGGGTGGTGTAGTGGGGACATCTGCGTCTCACAGAAAGTCCTGCCCGAGGCTGCGAGATCCCTGCCTCGGATGCTCTCTTGTGTGGCATGTGTGTGTTCTCCCCCCGGCTCCCCCGACTTCCTCCCGCAAATAATATAAAAAAGTAACACGAATTAATTGCCCAATAATCTTACAATATATAGGATGCATTGTCTGTAAATGTTGGCACCGGCTGGCGACATGACTACCTTCCCCCTCCCTGCGGTTTCTTCACGCCTCCCTATCTGTTTATCGTCCATGACCGGGTGTGGAATTTGTTGGCGTTACGAATTTTATTATTATTCAGTCGCCTGGATGGGACCTTTAGAAATAGATGGATTAGTATTCAGTTGAGTATCAGTATCCGCTTTATCCTGTACAGGGTCGTGAGGGGCTGGATTCTATCCAGGCAGACACAAGGCGCAAGGCGGGGCAATACTCATTATGTGATGTCAATACATCGCAGGGCACTCGGGGCAATTTACTCAGCAGGTCAATTAACCTAGGCAGCAGCGTGTTTTTGGACGGTGGGAGGAAACCAGAATACCGAGCTAAAACCCACGCTGACACGGGGAGAGAGAACTCGCAAACGACACACAGAAAGGCACCCGAGCCGGGTATAGAACCCGGCTCCTTCTCGCTGTGAGGCAGCAACGATATGCACTGCGCCACGGCGCCGCGCTTCCACCTGGATTTGAACCCAGGTGCTCATGATGGAGAGCAGAGGCGCTCACGCCGCTGAGCCACTGTGCTGCTCCCATGAAGCAGTAAGTTTCCTAAATACAACGAAAATTCCTCAAGGCTTCCACAGTTCATTATCTATGATCTCGTTTATATTATTATCATACGTCCTACATTAACAGAACTTTCTTTCATCACCAACAGCAATCACTTGTCATTTTCCAATAATCATATTGTCCTCAATCATCACCGTTATCATGTTCACTATCATCCTCATCATCAAATGCTAGTTGTAACGATTTAATGAATTGTTGCGATTCAGTGTAATGATTTTAATCACGACTCAATCATCAAATATCTCATCTCATCTCATTATCTGAAACCGCTTAATCCTATATAGGGTCACGGTGAGCCGGAGCCTATCCCGGAAACACAGGGCGTAAGGCAGGAATACACCCGACGACGGGACGCCAGTCCATCGCCGGGCATTGCGGGACAATTTTAGTCTGCGAGTCAATCAACCTATCCAGGAGCATGTTTTTGGACTGTGGGAGGAAACCGGAGTACCCGGCGAAAACGCACGCGGACACGGGGAGAGCATGCAAACTCCACACAGAAAGGCACCCGAGCCGAGAGATTCGAACCCGGGACCTTCTTGCTGTGAGGCGTCAGCGCTAACCACTGGGCCACCGCGCCGCCCTCAATCATCAAATATAAATATTCTTATACACGTATATTTACGCGTGCTGAGCTTAACAATCCATCGATTATTAAGCGATGCACCGGTAGGTAACCTCTTGCCAGGGCTACGATTCTCATCGGGGATCTAAATGCAGTTTAAAGTGAAATCTAGGACCTGTGTGTGGCGAGAACTCGCCACACACTGAGTCAAACGTATTGTGATGTTATCGGCCAATTAATAAGCGTGTTTTTTTTTGTGCGGGGAAAGTGGAGAACCCGCAGAAACCCCACGTAGAACAGGGGTGTTCAGTTGCCTATAGGTGCGTCACGCCTCATCTTATGCGAGAGGAGGTTAGGACTCAGATTTTGTTGTGTTGCCGGAATCCCACGTCCAAAGCTGAAATAATTAACATGTTTCTGTCATATAGTGTTGAAGGCTCGTCTCTCAGCAAGCGTCTCGGCTGAGTATTTGGTGGACTAGATGGCTCCGCCCCCAAACTGCCAGCCTCTCCCCCTGCCCCCCTGTTAATCCTCCGCCCAGCCGTTTCAGTTGCTGGGCGTCGCGTTTCGTCTCTCCCAGAGTTCTGGTCGCAAGTTGGCAGCAGGAGGCAGCCGTGATGCCTCGCGGCTTCTTGGTGAAGCGGCGTAAAGACAGAGCAATTGCGCTGCACAGATGGGATCCACGCAGATTCCTTCATGCGGAGGCAGGGGAGACCCCTCGAGCAGAGGCAGGAGTGACAGCGGCGGCAGCGGCAACAGCGTCAGAAGCAGCAACATTAGATGCAGCAGCAGCATCGGACGCAACAGCAGCAGCAGCAGAATTAGCAATTTTAGAAGCAACAGCATCAGAAACAGTAGCAGCAGGAAGAGTGCTCTTCGCATCCCGTGCACACGGGGACATAGCTGCGCGCACCTACTTTTCGTCCGTGGTGGAGCTGTCCCCGGCCGTGCCTCCTCCATGGAGCAGCCTGGCAGGAGGAGACGATGTTAATAACGACAGCGATGATGGTGGTGGCGGCCGGCAGCACAGATCGGGTGGCGACCTCGACTCGATGTCGCAAATCGGCTCTGTGACCCTGCCGCCCGTGCCGGCTTTGCAGGAGATCTCTGCGAAGAAATTCGAGAATAAGCGGATGAGGCCAATTAATAAGTGCCAGGGCGAGAACGCGCCTAAAAATCAGAAGATGAAGAAGCCCAAATTGGTGGAAAACGCGCTGTCCTCTCCGGTATTGGGCCTCGTGATCACCGTGGAACCCCGCTGCCGAACTGAGTCCGAAGGCTCGGTGGGAGGCTTCGTGTGCCAGCTGTGCGGGCTGTCGTACGAGGATCCGCCTGCACTCGCTCGTCACGGGTGCTCGCGCATTGCCCGCGTTCTCTACACGTGCCCCGAATGTGACAAGAGCTTTAGCTGCTCCGCAAACCTGGCCTCTCACCGTCGGTGGCACAGACCGCGCCTCGACAACGAGGAGGCTGACGTGAAGGAGAATCGGCTGCGTGGAGGCACCATGGAGTGCCCACGATGCGGTCGAACTTTCAGTAAACGCGACTCCCTGCTCAAGCATTTGGCCGCCCTGCACGGCGACTTTCAGAACCAGGGACAGCGGCCGCAGCAGCAGCAACATCTGGGACAATGACCGCAGAAATAGCACTAGCACCAAGGACAGCGACCGGAACTGGAGCAACATCAGTGACAGAAACCGCAACATCATCACCAGAGGGGACAGCGTCTGCAGCCACAGCAGCAGTAGCAGCAACACCAGCACTAAGGGCAGCGACTGCAACTGTACCACCATCGATGACAGCAACTGCAACAGCAGCACCACTAGGGATAGTGGCCATAACAAGTAACGGCACCAGACACAGTGACTTCTGCAACAGCAAAGCTTACGAGCGATGCTCAAGCAGTGCTGCATGTGGCCCAAAGCTGCTCAAAGTTGCTCTTAGGTCCGGAACCGACCTCAAGCGGCGCTCGGAGCCATTGCACGTCACCCACGGCAGTCTCTTTGGCTCTAACAGCAGCAGCGGGTGTTTCTACTCCTTTCGGTTCTGAGATGCGTTATGTGTTGTGTTGTTCGTTCGGTGTGTCCGTTTGTTCGTGTTATTGAATGTTTTTTCCATCAATAGTTTAATTTGTAAAGCAATGTTTAGTCGCGGTGGCATAGAGCGTTCACTGCAGCAAGTCATCATGACCATGGAAGTGAAATTAACGAAACGAAATAGAATTAACCAACAAAGTTATACAACTCGTTATGATCATCCTTAAGAAAAAAAAGACGCATCGGGCCATTATGTGAACTTAAAAGTGTTAGTTTGAAAACGTTTATGCTTTATATGTAATGTTCCAATTCGTTGATATAGTTAAACTATGTGCTGAATTAATTTTCTGACTACATATTCATGAAAATGGTTGTAACAATTTCATCGCATTGTGATAAATATGCCTTTAAAATTATACTATGCTTGGATGTGATCTATATGTATGATGTTTTCTGTAGTATAGGATAACAATGATAATTTATCTACTTATTTCGATAATGAAAACTTGATTCAATTTGTTTTGGGGGTCTTAAATTGAGATATTTGAAAATTTCATTTGTGACTTAACGGGAAGAAACATGAGTCCACGCATACAAGGAGGTGACACGCGAGGCTGCGGTGTGCAGTTGGGTTAGTAGGTCGGTGAACGAGTGGGTGAGTGAGTGGGTAGTTGGGTGAGAAGGTGGGTAAGTGCATGTGGAAGGAATACGGAGCACCCGGACAAAGTCCACGTGTACAAGGTGATGGGATGCAAAGCTACAATGGGCGGTCAAGAAGGAGGGTAAGCGAGTGAATGAGCTGGTGGGTGGGTGAGCGGTTGGGTGAGTGGGTGGATCAGTGGATGAGCATGTGGATGAGTGAGTGGGTTTGGGAGTCGGGTAATGTGTGCGGGCAAAGGTCACTGTGAGTAATAAGAGAAGGCCACGAGTAGGCGTCTGGATGCGCAGGGGTCAGCGTGTCACATTGACAAGGTCAAGTCACTGTCATTAATTAAACACGACCTTACAATGCGCAAAGTCGGCGAGTGGAATGGCAGAGCCATTGACAGCTATTGTCACTAACTTTGCTCTTCCAATGATGGTCAATCTCACCAGTGGAGATCGTGTGTGGACTTCAGTCAACAGATTACCCAATCCGCTTAAAAATTGTTCGAGTCACGGCATGTTCCTATCCTCAGCCATTATCTATATACTGCTGAATGAAGGAGGGGGGCGCGGTGGCGCAGTGAATAGCATTGCTGCCTCACATCAAGAAGCGGGCTCGGTTCCCGGCTCGGGTGCCTTTCTGTGTGGAGTTTGCCTGTTCTGTCCCCATGCCCGCGTTGGTTTTCGCCGGGCACTCCAGTTTCCTCCCACCGTCCAAAGACACGTTGCTGCCTAGGTTAATTGGCCTGCTGAATAAATTGTCCCCAGTGCCTTGCGACGTACTGGCGTCAAATCATGGGTAAAGTCCGCCTTGCGCCTTGTGTCTGCTAGGATAGGCCCCGGCCTCCCGCGACCCTGTACAGGATTAACCGGGTACTGATACCGAACTTAACTGCTGAGTGAAGACCTCTCAAAGCCTCTCCCAAGCCGTCGCTTACTCACGGTCTCACGATGCCGCAATCAATCTGGCTTCATAATTCTTCGTTCAATCTCCATGGTGGCCGTGCCATGCGCATGTTGCCTTTTTTGGCTTTCGCTTGGTCCTTAGTCTCGACTACCAGCAATCGTCCGTACGAGCAAAGTCTCTTGCCCACGGACAGTCTTGTCTATGCTCCCTCGGCGACAAAACTCAGTGTTCCCGCATGTATCCACTTTCGTTTACGTTGTTGCTGTCCTAGAACGACGCCTGTTGTGATGATGCTATTGAGAGGTCATAGCTACACAGAGCGACACATGTTCAAAGAAAAAGACACACGCAGACACAGGCACTGGGATAAATACACGTACACAGAGTGGAGAGACAGAAAGAAACAGAGAGACAACGAGAGACGGGAAGAGAGTCAGATGACATTCGAGATATGGACAGAGAATCACAGAGATTTAAGGCGAGGGAAGTATATATGTAGAGAGAGACGTGGAGCTATATAGAAGTAGAGACATTGATGAAGGAGAAGAGATTGGTGATAAAGAGACAGACAGATGAAATCGACGCAAAAGATATGGGGAGCGAGGTGAGATAAGAAAGAGACAAAGGCAATGAGATATCGGCGGTGAGAGATACAGGGACAGAGGGGATACAGAGAAAGAAATTGCGAGGGGAGTCTGTGGCAGATGGCCAGGGTCTGTATCCCTGGGGGAGGGAGGGGGCACGTGCCGCGTCCCCAGTGACACGCACGGAAAATGTAAGGACAGCTGGTTGATAGAAAGTTGTGGTAGAAAGTTGTGAGGATTAGTGGTGGATGTAGGGGTGGCGGGGGGCTGTTGTTTATAGTGTTGTCTGGGAGTAGGGTTGTTGGGATTCGTGGGTTTTTGTGATAATCGTAATCGGTGTTGGCAATAATAATTGCACTTCTAGAGTGCGTTTCACCCGAGGGTCACAGAGCGCTGCACAGAGCTGTGGAGAGAACGGCATGTCAGCAACAACGGCCACATATGAACGACAAACAAACAACAATAACGTTTTTTTTGTTACAATGGTGGTTAAAACTCAGCTCGCTCAGTAGGGAGCACGGGTGGTGCCTCCGTCAGTGAGCCCAAGGCATCCGGGTTTATTTCGTGACCTCCTGTCGGCGAGCCTTCGGCACTTCACGAAGCCTCAAGGTACACATGGCCAGGCAACAAGCACCGTGCGGACGTTACCACACCTTAGTGGCGAACGGCGGTTGATGTTGCTGTTGTTGTTGAGATCATGACTGGAGGACGTCGTGGTGTTTGGTATTCTGGCTGGAGGAAGTAGTGGTGGTTGGGCTGGTAGGAAGAAATGGTGGTAGCGGTTGGGCTGGTATTTTGAGATGATGGTGGCTAATTTCTAAGTTTGAGCCACATGATCAATATTGAGAAGGAGGGGCCACGGGAGGCGCGTGGCTAGGGTTGGTTTCTGGTGTCAGGCGTGATGCATTGGGGGGGGGGCAACGGGAAGGAGATGTATGGAGGCGGGGGGGCAGGCATTTATATTGGCAGGGGCGGGGGCGCGTGTGGATAATGTGACTGGGCGGGCGGGGTAATTTAACGGCTTTAACGGTCGCGTGTTCTAACTGAGGACAAAGAGCCCAACTGACATTTGCGTTTGGCTGGAATCCCCATGGCCTTTGCCTTGAATTTATAGCTCCTTTATCAATCTACTGCTGGATGAAGACATCGCCACACAGTGACGATCACGAGAAATTACCATACTTCACCACGTTGGTCAGTGCGGCATATTAATTGGGGGGCAGGAGGGGGAGGGCACTCACCGATGATGATTTCCGTGGTTAGGAATTGAATTCAAGTTGCCGATAGGATAATCGTAATAATACAATATATAACGTGCGCAAAATTCCATGTCTGGTCAGCGACGAGACACAAATATAGATGTTCTTAGTGCAGTGCACAAAACAATGCAGCAGTGCCACATATAATAACACTAATGGTCGTTATTGACGGCAAGTTGCTCTTTCGGAATAGCCTCGTTCATTTCACCTCCATCCTTTGCACATTAGCCGATCATATCGTTCCATCTTTGCAGTGGTTATCCTCGCGTTTGAGCCCTGTCACCTTAGGCTACCATTTCATCATCAGTATTGTCCATCAAGCGCTATTATTCTAGGCATCTCTCGCTTGACGAGGTCCTCTTGAGATGACAATTCTTAATCTTCTTCGTCATCGTAACACTTCTTTTGGACACCATAGGCGAATGTAACGCAGCCACATAAGGCACACCTCGCGTTCCCCAAGCCATCAAATGTTGCTCCTCTTTCAATGCGCATATTGTCCGACGTTTTAACTCCACGTCCCGAGAGCTTCTTCAGGCACCGAGCTTCAGAGTAGAGCTCTCAGGATGTAGAGCGAAACGTCGTTACATCGTATTGAGCACCACGTGGTGCAATCCAGCACCACGTGGGGAGAGCCATAGTATTCCACAACCGTGAAATGCCCCCACACAGCAATAACACTCCTCTCTCGCCCAACAAAACAGCGAAAGGATCATATGTCTGGCCACTCATACATCCAGCTGGCAGGACGTATCCGGCCACACATTGCGCGTGTATGTGATAGGGCTGTGCACGCGAAGGAGGGAGGCGAAAGGGAGGAAGCAGACGTGGACACCGAGAAGCGCTGCGTTCTTGCGGACCTCGCCATCTGGCGAGTTTGTTCAATCCATAGAGGCCCTGATGATGTCTTCAACGTGGGAGGAAGAAATACGAAAGAACAGTCGTAGAAAACAATTCTCATACCTCGAGCTATGAAACCCTACATCAGTTCAAATTCATAAATCTTTCCTTCCCTTTGGGTCCATCCACATATATATCCATACCCGTGCCCGTGGGGAGATCGAATTTGAAATACATTGGGGAATAGTACGAGGAACACGCGAATCAGAGATCAATGCTTGCATTGGTGTCTGATGCATCTCGTTTTGAGATATAAAAACCACGCCGAGAATTAAATATTCAAAAACATCATTGAAAAAATATTCACCCTTTAGGTTCCACTTTCAATTCTTAAAAAGTTGCGTCTTCTTAAGATGCGAGGAAAACTAACCCGGTACCATCAGTGCAGACATAAATAGTACATAAAGCACATGCTTCGTTGTAGTTATATTCGAGCTGTCGATAGAAGTCAGTGAGTTTGTGGTCAACACGTACACAGAAGGAATGATAGACACACAGATGCAATGATGCAGGTTTTCACGGCTCGATGCATGATGATTGCCTCGAAGAGCTGCTCTCTCGGGACAGCCGCGTCGATCGCTCCCTCTCTCCACCTCGCGACGTTTCGCCTCACACGTTAGAGGCATCCTCGGGCGTAGTGTGCGTGTGTCGTGTGTGTGACTCCTATTTATATGTAGGTACCATGTATGTGTTGAGTCCCCTCCACAGAGTTGCTGCATTCCAAGATCAACAGACGACTGTCGGGGTCCACTTGAAAGGGTTCCATTGTCTTGCTCACACCCCGGAATCACATTAACCCCATACTGTTCCACCTGTGATTAATCTTCTAGTTTGCATCTCATGAAAGAATGCCTAGTTCCCAAACACTTGGTAATCCCCCTCAGGAAGAACAATAGTCACAAGAAAGAGCACGAGGCAGCAGTGCATTTGCTGCATACGGATAAATAAGCAAGGACAGTACACAGTATGGACAAACAACACACAATCGATTTTGATAAGATGTGAGTACTAGCAGCTATCCGCTATACAGGTCCAAGATTAATTCATGAAGCAATCGAGATTCACAAGACAAAAGAGACTCTAAACCGCAAACAAGAAATTAGAATAATGCTCAGCCAAACCTGGAAGCTAGTCATTGAAGTCAGCAGTGCATAGATATAGAGCTCTGAAATGCGGACATCAGAGGGGAATCACCAAGTGTTTGGGAACTCGGCATTCTTTCATGAGATTCAAACCAGGAGATTAGTCACAGGTGGAACAGGACGGGGTTAATGTGATTCCGGGGTGTGAGCAGGACAATGGAAGCCTTTCAAGTGGACCCCGACGGTCGTCCATTGATCCAGGAATTCAGCAACTCTGTGGAGGTGACTCAACACCTACAAAGTACCTACATATAAATAGGAGTCACACACGACGCACGCACACTACGCCTGAGGATGCCTCTAACGTGTGAGGCGAAACGTCGTGAGGTGGAGAGAGGGAGCGATCGACGCAGCTGTCCCGAGAGAGCAGCTTTTCGAGGCAATCATCTCAGCTGAACTCTTCTGATGTTGTTGTTGACATGCTGTTTTCTCCACAGCTCGAATTTGTAAAAAAAAAAACAACAACCCAAAAACCGTTATTGTTGCTGATTTCCCGTTCTTATGTCGTTGTTGTTGACATATCGTTCTCTCAGCAGCTCTGTGCAGCGCTTTGTGACCCTCGGGTGAAAAGCGTTCGATAAATGCAATGATTGTTATTATAAACTCCACCTGATACAATAATCCTCAGAAATATTGTTAGCAGAGCATTTACGCAGCGCCTATATATTACAGTATACTACGATGCCCATACTTAAAAAAAAATAGAAACACGACAGTACCCATTTGTTTTCATCATATACATTCGTAATGCAAGAACGTCGTAACGTCTACATATTATTATGCCGTTCTCTCCACAGCTCTGTGCAGCGCTTTGTGACCGTTGGGTGAAAAGCACTCTAGCAGTGCAATAATTATTGTATCATATAACGTTACCATGCAACGCGAACGCGACATATGAGCCTGGCTGTTCTTTTCAGACTGGCCAGGTGGCTAACTTAAGTAATATTTGAAGCCATAGATGTTCAAGAAAAGAGTAGTTTTATAACCCTTTCGGGTCTATTCCTAACACATCTGGCCAGCACTATTTAAAGCAAGCAGCACACTGCTGATGAGACACTTGTGTGTTGAAAGCAGTCCAGTGGTTTATGCCACTGAAATTAACTTACGCACTGCCCCAAATGTCCTGGTAGGTAACAGATTTTGCAAAGGGATACACGTAGTTTTTGTTGGAGATATCGACATATGAAGGAAATACAATGCCTCATTCAGGGAGTTTGCATGTTCTTCCTTGTCCCCGTGAGTTTTCGTGGGGTACTCCGGTTTCTTCCCACAGTCCAAAGTCATTCTTGCTGCCTAGGTTAGATAGCCTACTGACGAAATTGTGCCCGGCACCTTGCGATTGACTGTCCTCCCATCATGGGGACAGTCCTGCCTAGCGGCCTCTGTGTGCCATGATAGAACACAGGGTCTACAGGAATATTAACTACTGGTACGTTTTCCCTCTCTATGAATGCGGGTTGGCTTCGTCTCCATATTATGGAGGTACTAATGAAATTCCACATTACTATGACAGTGGCAGTCCATCAACAACACACTATACTCTTCAACGAGGGACCCCGTAGCTTAGCCAAGGGGGGGGTTAATCTCATCTCATCTCATTGTCTGAAACCGCTTAGTCCTATGCAGGGTCACGGTGAAGCCGGAGCCTATCCTGGCAGACACAGGGCGCAAGGCAAGGATATACCGACGATGGGACGCCAGTCCATCGCCGGGCACTGCGGGGCAATTTAGCCTGCGAGCCAATTAACCTATGCAGCAGCATGTTTTTGGACTGTGGGAGGAAACCGGAGTGCCCGGCGAAAACCCACGCGGACACGGGGAGAGCATGCAAACTCCACACAGAAAGGCACCCGAGCCGAGAGATTCGAACCCGGGACCTTCTTGCTGTGAGGCGACAGCGCTAACCACTGGGCCACTGTGCCGCCCTGGGGGTTAATCTCCATTGTTTTAGTCCAGACATAACGGCAATTCCACATGTCTATGACGGTGACCGGTCTATCCGGAGTGCAGAGAAACCACGTGGAATTCCCTCGCGCGACCAGAGCGCGGCGCTGTTCGGAGGGGCGCGGGGGGCGGGGGACGCGGGGGCGGGGGGACCCCGGCATAACGAGACCCGAGGGGAGCTGCGTTCGCTTTGCCCGCAACAGCGGCAAGAGCAACAACAACAAAACAAGAACAAAACGAGGGCTCGGACAAGCCAAGCGGGCATGCCCGGACAGTCCAAGGAGAAGAAAGACGAAGCCCACGACGAAGAAATGGACCAAGAGTCGCCCGACAATGAGGAGAGTTCGGACGACGAGAGCGGGAGCTCCACCGGCTCCGAGGAGGAGGAGGAGGACAGCTCGGGTAAGGCGGCTAGGAAAGTCGCTAGGCCTCGTCTGAGGCCTACTCGGTCACCTTTATTTCTTGTATGCATTGTCACACTGTTTAATCGTGTTATACTTAACGGTTGAAATACGTTCGCGTGATTGTTTTAAGCGTACATTTTGGAGTTTGTGTGTGTTTGTGGTGTTTATTTAAATGTTTGCTTGTAGCGACGGGACTGACGCCTTGTGGTGTGGTTGCTTTGTAAACTTGCAAGTGTTGATTCTGTCAGCGCGCGTTAGGAACGCCACCAAATGCAGCAGCATTTAAACGCTTTACAAGTTTAACGAGTTACATAACGGCGGTTGTTGCAGGAAGTAGGGCTTTTTTGTGTTGTCGACGGTTATGCAAGCGTTGCGGGAGATTGTATTTGTAAAGTATACGTCGAGGAATAATGCGCACTCGCTTCGGTCCAGCTAATGACAGGCATTCCACACGCCTGCACGCAAGTGCTGCAGTGTTGCCACAAAATGCTTAAAGGTTTACTTCGGTTAACTTTCGACGGACACTTTCGGTTGCCTGGTGGCTAGGAGTAAGGCATTGTTAAATCTGTGCGGAGTTTTGAGCGTTATTTCCTCGTGTCCGCGGTCGGTTATACCCTCACGCCTCCAATTTTCCCTTTACATGTGAAGGCACTCACATTTACGAACATTATCAAACATCCCCGTGTACCAGGACCCACCAAGACAATCATTCTTGAGGGCTGTGTGAAGCCACTTAAATTTATGAACAATATCAAACATCCCCGTGTACCAGGACCCACCAAGGCAATCATTCTTGAAGGCTGTGTGAAGTCACATTTACGCACATTATTAAACATCCACGTGTTCTAGGATCCACCAAGGCAATCACTCTTCAAAGCTGAGTGAAGTCACTCACATTTAAGAACATTATCAGACATTTCCGTGTACCAGGACCCACCAAGACAACCACACTTGAAGGCTGAGTGTGAGCCGCTTTATATCTACAAAAGTCACGTTATTTTTTAAGTACCTGTCTCAGGTATTCTTTCAGCATCATTGTTATGAATTTAAAATAAACTTTATAATAATCTCAGATGTCCACTCTAATTCGTGGTGTGTTATGAAGACATACAAGACTCAGTATTGTGACAATAAATGCAAATAAACCGTGTTTTGTAACCCATGTGAAAGTCGAAAATCCAACTAAACAATCATTGCCCACTATTTTTTACTAGTATAAGCTAGCCAGCTTGTTTTATTTTGTTATAATCTTCCCTCTTGAATGTAATGCTATTTTTAGTTTCTTATGTTTAAAAGCTCAGCCCAAGAGCGGTTAGATAGCACCATTACATCGCAATCCTTCTATAACTTGTAATGCTATACTTTGTATTTGGAGTTCTTACGCCAACCTTGAGAAGGACAACAGCTTACCTGATGGCTCCTCGCGTTCCTGCTTCATCAGTAATTTTTCAAGGACACCATCTCCAGACATGGCTTGTCATACTCAGGACTGATTTTTGGCTACCAAAAAAACACAATACACATTACACCCATTTGTGTTTTGATAAACTTCTATCAGTCTCAGCCAAAATGTGTGTGTGTATATTCCGAAAAGAAAACACACGATCCATTTGCCCAAAATAATAATCTGTTCGCAAAGGGTATTTCCGGATCGGTGTGAATACACGAATATTGGATGCATACAGCTCACTTGCTGTATTATTTGTGCTTTACATGGCAGACATGAACGAGGAGGATTATGAAAGGCGGAGGACAGAATGTCTCAGTGAGATGTCCGATCTGGAGCGGCAGTTCTCGGATTTGAAGGAACAGTGAGTACCATTATGTAGTAATATTCCACGATGTTGTTTGTGACCTTGTCAGCTCAGTGGAATTGGTGCGCATGCTTATAAACCCCCCCCCCCAAAAAAAAAAAAAACCCTCACTGTTGCTGATTATCAATTCTCATGTTGTTATTGACATGTTTTTCTCTCTGCACTCTGTGTAGCGCTTTGTGACCCTCGGGTGAGAAGCGCTCTATAAATGCAATATTATTATATTAACGGTGTCGATGACAAATGTACATTGGAAAGAGCGGCAGGTTGTTTATGCAGTGGCAACATTTGTGCCTCGCAGAACGAAAGTCTTACCCAAGGTATAAAAAATGTAAAGAAGCAAAGAGATGTTTTCAAATTCTGGCAATTATACAGGCGTTAAGATCTTAATACACAAAATAGACACACTTCACAGTGTCCAGTTTGCAAAAACCACGTATACTTGTGGCAAGATATGCCAACAAAAAAGCTTTGATAATATTTGCATTGTCTTCGGCTTTGTGAAAAGTGTCTTTGGTGTTTTAAGATCTTAACACATGTATAAGTGCCAGAAATGGGAAAAGCGTTTATCTTTTTTTTACATCTTTGTACTGGCCAAAAAGTACCCATAGATTTATCCACGGTAGTTCGATTCCTGCCTCTGGGTGCCATTCTGTGGGGAGATTGTCTGTTGTTCCTCTGTTCTGCGTTGATTTCCTGCATGTTCACCGGTGTCCTGTCACAACAAAAAAAACCTGGGCAAATTAATTGATCGATGACATCGTGACATATAAGTAAAGCGGTTGTCTGGCAAGTTGGCGCTGGCTGACCAAACTTACGAACCCCCCCGGCCATCTCTGAGCTTCCGTATCTGTGGCTCGTCCATAGCCTGAATGTGGAATTTGCGCGGCGCGTTATACATTGTATAAATATTTCATTATTATTTAATGTACCCCCTCTCAATAAATCTCAAGCGCTCAGCAGGTTTGAAGCTGAATTGGGTGGCTGCATTGCACATTGGGTTGTCATAGACCACTTTGGGGCTGTGCTACATTGTGGGTAGCAGAATGAATGGCGGCATAATCCATTGCTCTACTCTGTGCTCTCAGCTTTCACGAATTTGCCCTGACCAGCGTGGTACTGTATGGTAAAAGAATGTTTATGCTCGATGTGCCATTGGAAAGTTGTATTTTGGACCATTTTTGAGATGTTTCATGAATGTAAAATTGCTAATAAACATCTGTCATCCCTGATATATTAACAACTTTATTATTTACACTAAATGTATTGAACTGGATTAAGAAATAGTAGTTACTTTATATTACCTGTCTGTCTTGGTGTGTCGCTGCATGTGCATGTCCACATGTGATGCCTAACACAAGGTGATTGTAATTTGTTTCCTTGGTACGCTGGAGATTGACTACTGCTGCTTGTTTTGCAACTCTACCAGGCTCTACCGGGAACGGATAAGCCAAGTTGATGCCAAACTTGAAGAAGTGAAGACTGGGAAGGCATCTGAATACCTGGAGCCACTTGCTGCTCTGCAGCAGAACATGCAGATCCGGACTGAGGTGGCAGGTATGTCATTTAGAGGTGGACCTTTGTTGATGTAGTCTTATAAAGGAAAGTAATGCAGTCCCTGTAGATGTGGGGAAATAATTCTAGTCTCTATGGCACTGATTTTCATTCATTCCCAAGTTTACTTTAAGTTTGATGAAATAATTTTTCTGGGTCAGGTCACAAAAAGCCGTGTCGTTTGACCCTCCACCACCCGACATGGCCAATTAGTAACGCTTGTCACGTGAACAGAACGTGCTCATTCTTTACTATCTCAACACGCCGGTGTGTGGGAGAGGAAACCCACAGGATTTACAATGAAATACGATAGGCGAGTAGCCCAGGTTTGGTGCGGGTACCGGATGATGCTGGTTGTAATTATCAGCGAAACGTTGTATTGCATTATTAATGCTGTGGGTTTGCTCTCTCACACATCGATGTGCTGAGATAGCGAAGAATTGGCACGTTCTGTTCACTTAACAAACCATACTAATTGGCCGTGTCGGGTAGTGGAGGGTTAAACGACACGACTTTTTGCGTGACCTGACCCACAAAAATGGATTTCATCGATAACATTGGTCATAAAAGCCTTCGAATTAAAGTTAACTTTAAGTTACCTGTTCGGGGTCTTTTCCACCCTTTCCTTCATTCCTAGATGAGCTTTACGTTTATATTATATGAAGGGTTGCTGCTGCTTCTGTTGTCTATTTGTAGGGTGATGGTTTATTCTTATTGTTATGAGTTACACTTTGTGGTTAGGATTAGGCTGTTCAGGTATAGGGATCGTTATTATGGTTAGGTTTTAGGAATAACGACAGCAGTGCCTATTTCTTGCCTCAAACGTTTTGGGGCAGTAGCTTTTTCCTTTTATAAAAAGCAGATTTTCCTTGGCCACTTACCTGTATCCACTAGAGTTGAGTTGCAGTCGTTTATTTTATCCTCCCCATTGTGGCTTGATAGCTTCTCAATTAAATATTGTGCATATTAATAGAATGAGGTGGCACGGTGGCCCAGTGGGAAGCGCTGTCGCCTCACAGCCAGAAGGTCCCGGGTTCGAATCTCGACTCGGGTGCCTTTCTCTGTGGAGTTTGCATGTTCTCCCCGTGTCCGTGTGGGTTTTCGCCGGGCACTCCGGTTTCCTCCCACAGTCCATAAAAAATGCTGCTGCATAGGTTAATTGGCTTGCAGACTAAATTGCCCGCAGTGCCCGGTGATGGACTGGCGTCCCATATGACAATGAGATGAGATTAATAGAATGACGTTTTGTATTTTCAAGGGGTGTACAAGGAATTTTGTTTGACGGTCGTCAAACACAAGTATGAGTGTGAGCTGCAAGGTGCGCGTCAACATCTCGAGGTGCGTTTAAGTTATTTTACGTGAATATAGTTTTGCATGTTTATGCGTGAGTGTTTTTCTCCCGCTTACGGTGCGATAATGGATTTTTGAGAATTTCTCTCCATAGCTGTTCTTCTCAGGATAGCCATGTCGAGTGTTTCTTCTCTCTCTACTGGACACAGCCATCCTGAAAGGACAGCTGTGGAAAAATATTCTTACGCATTAGGCTGTGAAAACCTACGTCAGCGAATGGATATTTATTGTTGTTGTTCTGTTGCCAGAGTGAAAAACTTATGTTGTATGACACGGTCCAAAATGAGTTGGAGGAGAAAATCAGGCGTTTGGAAGAAGACCGTCAGAACGTTGACATCACCTCTGGTAGGAGGACATCATACCACATTGGAATTGTGTGTCTGCACAAAGTCTGATTGTGTTGCCTACTCAGCAATATCGTTCGAAATGTTTGTGCCTCATTTTCTGCTCTGTTTGTCTCCACACCCCCGTAGAACTCTGGGGTGATGAACTCAGAACAAAAAAAAAGAAGAAATTTGATCCATTTAATCCGGAGAAGAGGAAAAAGCCAGTTACTGTTACCGATATCCTTTTACAGCTCTTTTATACACAATTTATACCCTGCAGAAATCTTTGTTATATTTTCGTTATGTAACAACCACAGCCTTTATTCATCCACTAAGGGATGAAGGCCTCCCTGTGCTGTGTCATTAATGGGTGTTCTTGATCATGCATCTTGACACTGGTTGGTGCAGCTTGGTGAAATTGGAGGACTCATGGCCATTTCAGCCATAATTGGGAATCAAACTCAGGTCTCTGGGATAAAAGTGCAAGAATTCTTGTATTATTAGCGTTATATAAGTTATTTTAGCTATAGTTTCGTGACTTGATAAACTCAATAGAAACTTTGAAAGGTTAGTGACCAATTGAGCAACATAAATATTGTACACTTTTTTTTCAAATCACTACATTGTACTTGCAGTTTAATGTGTGCTTAAAACCCCTTATTAATTTCGTTAATATTTAGCACGTCCATATATCGTCTACATGCTTTGGGAGAGCGAGATTCTGGAAGACTGGACCACCATCAAAAAAATTACGGTACTTGTGTTTTCTCATTGTATAAAATACTATGTTGTCAGGGCGGCACGGTTGCCCAGTGGGTAGCGCTGTCGGCTCACAGCAAGAACCGGGGTTCGAATATCGGCTCGGGTGCCTTTCTGTGTGGAGTTTGCATGTTCTCCCTGTGTCCGCGTGGGTTTTCACCAGGCGCTTCGCTTTCCTCCCACAGTCCAAAAAACATGCTGCTGCATAGGTTAATTGGCGTGCAGATTCAATTGCCCGCAGTGCCCGGGATGGACTGGCGTCCCACTGTGGGTATTTCCCTGCTTTGTGCCCTCTGGCAGCCGGGATAGGCTCCAGCTCACTGCGACCCTGTACAGGACTAAGCGGTTTCTGACAATGAGATGCGATGAGACTATGTTGTCATGTGATCTATTTGCCCTGTATCATTTGTTAGTACCTGATTAATTGGCATATTAAGCCATGTCTGCTTCTGTGTTTTTATTTTTAGGGTAAAGCTGCAGCCAGCCAGCCAAGGAGGAAACCTGATAGTAAGTAAAGTTGTAAAGGGATGGTTTGAATAAGTCTGCATGTGTGTTTGTAAAGTGGTCGTTCCAAGTATGACTTTTAGTAATGTAATGATGAAACAAAGAGGCAGATGATGGGGGATTTGGAGTGCTTTTGGGAAGCACCTGAACTTAATGAAAATCAACTTATCAGTGTGCCTAAAGCATGCCGTTTAAACTGGAGAGCAACTGCAACATTGCCAGACTCTACAGAATCACATGCAATTTCCTCTGTTTTCAGTGGTTTTCAAGCAAGATAAGCACCAGTACTCGGCTCGCTTCGAGGAGGGGAGGCTCTTCTACGAGGGGGACTGGTATGGCCGGGGACACAGCATCATCATCGACACCAAGGACGATTCCCCGATGTTGTACGTGAAGATGATCTCTCATCTCATCTCATTGTCAGAAACCGCTTAGTCCTGTACAGGGTTGTGGTGAGCCAGAGCTTATCCCGGCAGACACAAGGCGCAAGGCAGGAATATACCCATGATTGGACGCCAGTGCATCACCGGGCACTGCAGGCAATTTGGTCTGCAAGCCAATTAACCCATGCAGCATCATGTTCTTGGACTTTGGGAGGAAACCGGAGTGCCCGGCAGAAACCCACGCGGACACGGGGATAACATGCAAACTCCACACAGAAAGGCACCCGAGCCGAGATTCGAACCCGGGACCTTCTTGCTGTGAGGCAACAGCGCTATCCACTGGGCCACCGTGCCACTCTGATCTCTCATTATCATTTGTATTTTCAGTTTTGCTGAGCACAGGCTCAGTAGCCAAAAACAACAAGTGACTCTTAAGAAACACACCTGTGCTAGATAAGAGATGGTTAAGACTGTTTTGGATTGAGCATGGATGTAATAACTTGACAAAAGAGGTGATGTGAGGGTATTCCAAAAGTCTAGCAGTGCAAGTAATTAATCAGAGATGAAACAGTCTGCCTCGCAGTCCTCAATGTGAGTGGTGGAATTAAGATGTGGAAATGTTATCATAGAGTATTGGTTTGCACATCACGGTCATGTTCAGATTCACGTAAAGGAATTGCAGTCAACACATACTTGGCCTCTCCCCACGACCCTCATAGGCTTAACCGCGCATTGATTAAGAATGAATGAATGGACTCGTAGAGACGATTTTTGCTCAACACTGGTGAGCTAATCTTACGTGTACATGATTGTTACCCCATGGCATGTTCGTCTAAAGTGTTAACTGACCACATTTCACCACGCTAATCAGTGTGGATTGGTGAAGTCAAGGAGCATAAATCTGGAGAAAGGCGCTTTAGAAATGTTAACGTGATTGTTGTTACTATACAGTGGATTTTGCTGTATTGCCCTCTGCTGTCAAAACTGTGGCCCCACACTTTATTATTTGATCATCTCGTGGTAATTGTGTGTTGATCATTGCTCCTGATATGTTAGCAGAGTGGCATGGTGGTAATAGTTAAGCTTCACGGCAAGAAATATCTGAGTTCAATTCCCGACTCGGGCTCCTTTCTGTTTGCCGTTTGTACGTTCTTTTACCTGTTTGCATGAGCTTTCTCCATGTTTTGCAGTTTCCTCCATAGCTAAAAATATATACCATGTGGCTGGTATTGATCATAGATCTCAATGCGGTATTATTATGTGCTGATTACTTAGATTGAGGTAGCAGCATTGCCCTCCCACTACGAAAACGTGACAGGATCTTCCTGAAAGAGTCTTGGAACTCGGTGATGACAAAATCACGTAACGTTCCTTTGAAGTAACTTGCGCCCTTTCCATTGCAGCGCTACAATAACAGCCATCAACACGCTGGAGGTGTGGATCAAACGATCAGACAACAGCAAGTCGAAGCTGTACATATCTCAGCTCCAGAAGGGCAAGTATACAATCAGGCACGCATAGCTGCCCGCCTTAAAACCAGCTTGCAACACCCGCGCCACTCTGGAACGGTATAAAGAAAGAAATGCAGAAAAAAATAATAATCAGGAGCGTACCATTGTGTTTTTTTAAAGGTGTGTGTAAGTCCAGTTTTTTATGGTTCTGGGCTATGGAACTTCCTAATACAAGCTGTGCAACGGAATTATTCTTGTTATTATATGGACAATTTTGAAAACGCAGAGATTTTTTTGCGGAATTTGCCGTCATGCCGTCTTTAGTAAAGTAGTGAGCCGCATGTGCATCTCTGTTTTTAAAATCACTTACTAATAAAAGTTACAATAATCAGTAAAACCCCAAATAGGTGTAGAGTATGTTTATAGAAAGAAATTTGTTTTTGGAAGTATATAGCAAGAACTGTAATGTTTTTAAACAATTTTTTTTTTAACAAAAATATCTTTATAACTTTTTTTTCAGTAATTGTATAATGTATTTTTTTTGCAACAAAACCCATCCTAAACTCATTCCTAAACTGTTTTGTAAAATTTTGACACCCCATTGGGAGTGCATAAGTAACTACAATGCTTTGCAAAGAAATTGTAACTTTTAACCGTAGGGTGATATACTCCTATGCCAGTCAGGCATGATAAATCTAAAAGCCAAAGTTAAATTGATGACCTAGTTAATTACGGAATGCAGTGCAACGCGGATATGGTGCTGTTTTGGTTTAGATGAGACATATAACGATGTGTAGAGCAGCTTTTCGAAGCAATCATGATGTGTAGAGTTATCATTTAAAATCGATTCTTGTGCTCATGATTATATGTCCAATTGTCTGTGTGGGAATCGATTGGTTTAGATTTATGAAAATTATATTATTATAGTCTTAACGTTCCATTTTGGGAACTGAAGCAGACAGAACTGTATAAAACGAGACAGGAAAAAACGGACTTTACAAACGAGACGAGGCGAATCGCGACTCCGCACAAAAACACCGGAGAAACAATACTATCGAATTTTAAAATTAATACAATAGAACCGCGACCCCAATCCACGACAGTTGGATTATTAGATGCTTTTCAATGACACATTTCCTTTTGGCTATCCCGGACATGTTTGAAAAGACAAAACATTTGGACGTATTCGGCTGCGACAATATCGCCACGTAATTTGTTTTTAAAATTTAAACCGGGGTGGCGCGGTGGCCCAGTGGTTAGCGCTGACGCCTCACAGCAAGAAGGTCCCGGGTTCGAATCTCTCGGTTCGGGTGCCTTTCTGTGTGGAGTTTGCATGCTCTCCCCGTGTCCGCGTGGGTTTTCGCCGGGTACTCCGGTTTCCTCCCACAGTCCAAAAGCATGCTCCTGGATAGGTTGATTGGCTCGCAGACTAAAATTGTCCCGCAATGCCCGGCGGTGGACTGGCGTCCCGTCGTCGGGTGTATTCCTGCCTTACGCCCTGTGTTTCCGGGATAGGCTCCGGCTCACCGTGACCCTATATAGGATTAAGCGGTTTCAGATAATGAGATGAGAAATTTAAACCGTTTACACTCGCCAGCTGGAACCGGGAGAATCATGGTAGAGACTAACACACAAAAGCAATAAACAGGTATGTTTTGAATCTGATTCACATATTGGCCAAAGTACATTTCATCCAATATGCGATGAAGATTAGGCTGTCTGGAGCACCGTGGCCGAAACCTCTTAAGACGTTTTATTTACTGGAAACGTCTAGAAGAAAAAATAACAACCGTATTTTTACTTTTGTATGCACTTGGGCTGTCCCGTCACAGTGTGAACCTGGCTGAGTAATTGTCTGAATGCTCCACATTCGTTTTGTTCAAACAACGTTTAGCAGCCTGTCGCTGTGTGCAAAAATACACGCTGACGCTTCTGCCGAGATGGTGGGGCTTTCTCCCCGTCAAGCTCGCGCACCGCGTTGGTGTAAGCACGTGGCCGCGAGCACTTGGCCGCACTGTTAAAGAGAACAGCACGGTAAATGTATTGCTCACGCTCTTGTGTTGTATATTAGATCATGTATATAATGATCATGCCTTTAAAAAATGTTTAGTCGTATTCATTTATTTGTTGTTTTTGCAATGTACATTGCTTTTGTGAAGCAGTCTCTGGAGTAAAACGTTTGATGATGGCATGTCATGTGGGTGAAAGAAATATTTCGTGATAAGCTTACCTGCAACACTGGCATTGCAATTGAGGTTGATTTTTTTTTCTTATTTCTAAGTGAAATCTTGCATTTGACCTGTTCGGCATTTGAGATTCGGTGCCAGTTAGACACGCTATAAATCCACATTTTATTGTGTCATGCAGTTATTCTCTTTAAAACCAAGAGGGGGGGTTAGTGGCTTCATCCCATCTCCAAAATGCTGATCCCAACCTGATTGCTTGGCTAGGCATCTCTATTTTTTTGGGTCAGAAGAAAGTCTGTCTGCCATCTCATCTAATCTCATTGTCAGAAACCGTTTAGTCCTGTTCAGGGTCGCGGTGAGCCGGAGACTATCCCGGCAGACACAGGGTGCAAGGCAGGGATATACCCATGATAGAACGCCAGTTCATTACTAGGCACTTCGGGCAATTTAGTCTGCAAAACAATTAACCTATGCAGCAGCATGTTTTTTGGACTGTGGCAGGAAACCGGAATGCCTGGCGAAAACCCACACGGACACGGGGAGAACATGCAAACTCCACACAGAAAGGCACCCGAGCCGAGATTCGAACCTGGGACCTTCTTGCTGCGAGGCAACAGCGCTACCCACTGGGCCACCGTGCTGCCCCTGAATTGCATGTGTTTCCTAAATTTCCGCTTAAGTAGGACAGGGAGCATTGAGCAACAAAGTCACAAATGGGCCATGTCTGCCCTGTGTCATAGTTTTTAAAACTTAAGCGAATGTTTCGGCACAAATATCTGCTGTGCACCCCACACCAAGAGCAGTAGGAGAGAAGGGACAGATGATTAAGGAAGAGGTGAGTCGCTAATCATGATTATGCAAATGTACATCTGCCAAATTTCTTGGAGGGTGAACCAGAACACGTGGTGAGACAGCAGACCCTTCAACCCCTGCTCACAAGTCAGTAGCCACATTTAGCCAAGAGCTGCACTCAGTGAGTTTCCTTTTCCTCATAACTACCCCCCACCCAATGCCCAGATAATCTTGCACTTTCAATCATGAGTGAAGTTTATAACCAAAATACCTTGGACAAAAGTTCAGATTTTTATTCAAGCTTCAGCATACTGGGACAGCGTTTTTGAAACCAAAAAGGTCCCTGCCAAACTAGCTTCTTTGGTATCTTTTTAGGAACATAAATGCGAACAGTACCAGCATAGGTATATTTAAAAGGATGAGATACCTGCCTTGCAAGGTTTAATTTCAAATTTTTTGGTGGCTTGTATTCCTCACTCCCCATCCATGTCTCTTGGGAATGTGCCTTGATTTGATTCTCCGAGCCTTGTGAATTCCCATAGTGCACTGTGACGTGTGTTTTGAGGGGGAAACACAGTAAGGGTGCGTGGAAGGACACGTTGAATCGCCTCCTGATATTCACACTGCCATTTTCATGGCTATAGCAATAATATTCACAACAGTGGTTTTAAAGGCAGTTTCATTGGTTATATATATGGTACAGTAGGCACTGTTACAATTTGCTTTCTTAGTTACAGAGTATATTGAAATGAATGGGTTGTGAGCGGTTACTTTTATTTAAAATAACTCATATAAAACCTTGTGAGACCTGGAACCTGTGTGCTTAATTAAAATCAATATTTGCAGTGTACGACATCCTAATAGAACCACTGTGCCAAACTCATACAATGTATTTATATAAACAAGTTCGTAAGCAAGGAATACAACAGCTTCAAAAGGCGATTGTCCCATTTGTGACATTCGACATTTAACGGGAATACCCAAAATGAATGCCCATACCTTTTTGCAGAGTTGATTCAAAATGTGTATGTCGTTAACATCTGGCTATTTTAAAAAAAATAGTCTTCATACTTTTTAAAAATCTATTCTTTTAGCGACATAGAACCGGAGCCAGCTGTATATCACTTGAAGGATGCTGAACATCTAAACTGGTATATTTTGGTAATGTTATGTTGTGGCACATTTGTCACCTGGCATCGAAGACCATCTTGCAACACGACGATTAAAATCACACACAACCAAGGGAACATCAGAGGATGTTATGCAGTTAAAGTGGACTGTGTTCCCTCCATCCACATTACCAGCCCAGACCTGGTATCCTCAGATTTGCATATATCCACCCCTCTAAAAGGATGACCTTTGTGGGGCATGTTTTGAAAAAGAAACCGCTGTGCAGGACACTTCGCAAATGGTTGTCTCCTCGTGTGATGTCCGTGAATCCTTTGGCAGTGATGTAATGCTTGCGCTCTCATTCTGTGATTGCACGAGCTTGACGGAACGGACAATTTGTTAAATGTTGATGAACTTGACGTGGATGGATTTAATGTTCATATCGGGTCGCAGTAATAAGTTATTGACAATAATCGGCATTGCTTTTTGGGGCATCCCTTCTATAATGAAAGTTGCTCCTTGAAAGAAAATCACCACACTTGTTTATGATATTGTCACCTTTTAGCTTCATAATTTATCACTGAGGCTTGTACTTTTATTTTTATTAGTGTTTAGATCCATTCATTTGCTGTGAATTGTAATTGGCTATCAGCATTGCGATGGTTTTGGGTACAGAAAGGGCTTGTAGTTATGTGTACATACGACCGAGTAGCAGATTGATGTAGTTGTCATTTAGATTCTGATGTGTAAGCATATTTGAATCTTTACTATTAGAATAATAAAACTTTAAACTCAATTTACATATCTGTTGTTCGTTTGTAAAAGTGTTGACGCGCTGAGTTTGAGTGGACGAAAACTTTTGTTATTCGTAATGAATGCAGTCTGTGATCTCATTTCATACGTATCGTAGGTTTCCACAGCTCGGCATATCGTGAGAATTACTCTCAAGTCCTGTTCTTTCTGGACAGCTGTGCTGAGCGTTCTTCCTCTCATACAGCCCATGGCCACACGAGGCCTACCATCTCGAGAGGTGCCCTGCAAAAAATAGTTTTCCATCACTGCCAGCATTATCCCCATACTATTCATGTATTGGCAGGAAATATATATTTGTCCCTGGCAACACATAATTTTCGCATCCCCAGCCACTGCTTGTTTTTACGGTAGTGCTGGACTCAGTGCATACGGACTTAATTTAAGTGGGGAAATAAGTACATGGGATCCAGTACGGCATACCACTAAGAAAGTTCTCGAAACATTCAGTACAGTTACAGGTGGAATGAGGGATGTAATAGGACTGTAATGGTAAGAAATTTACTTTCATCCCCTGCCACAGACTCATGTCTAACTGAGGTGCTATTGTATGTGCGGGTGTGACCCCCTCCATAGTGAGTGTTATGCAAAGTGGTGTGACATACAACACTACCTCCTGCCATGTTATAAAATGCAGAATTCTCTGGAATAAGGTGTTATCAGGGTCAGGATAGGGACAGCCTGTACACGGTAAACACGTGTCCAGCCCAGCGCATTCCAGTACTAATTTTGGCAGTCACGATATACTGCTGGAGGACTTGAATATTTTTTGAGATGCTAGGGTGGAGTTGTTGTTTAGATGTGGCCCACACATCACTTGAGTCGGGGACAGGAGGAGAATTTGCAAAGGCAATTCGCAGAGATGACATGATACGGAGAGATGCACACTTGCAAAGAAACCAGACCAGCGATCCCATGCACTTTGAACGGCATGGCTATGACAGCACGCCAGGGTGAGCGACGTGGCAGACATTCTCCCGGGGAGCGAGATCCAGGCGACCGAGCTCGGCACATCCACATGCGGGGCCAGTCAGCGAGAGCCATGAAACGCCATCGAGCAAGCAGCGGCAACACGCCACAGGATACGAGGGTTAAACGCTTGAGGAGCGAGTTGCTCTGCGGGTAAAGCCGGCTCGCAGAGGTGAACCGCCGACCCTCTAAACGTGAAACGGAGCTGCCCATCAGCACGAGCCGAAAGCCTGGGGGCAAGAAGATGTCCCAGGGGATTGCCCAAGGCGCTCAAGGAGCGGGTGACGAGAGCGAGCGCTGAAAACACTATAACCGCCGGTGCGCACGTGCAAGTCCAGGTGCTCATAAGGTGGCCGGATGCGGAGACTGAGCGGGTGAACCTGGGAACGGAGTGCCCTGATGTCACGCTAACAGAGAAGGGTGCGAGCTCTGCACGAGAGACGGACTTGTGTGCGACGGGGTGGGGTGACGGCCGCAAGAGTGACTCTACGACGACTCTAGCAGTGGAGTGAGCATGACTCACGAGGGCAGCGATCCGGTGCTCGTGAGTTGGGGCATCCAGCATACTCAGGCAGTGTGCGAATGGGCCGGTACCGATATCGACTCCCTGATATCGGTGTTCCACTCACCCACACAACCACCTCCACTTCAGTTTGCGAGCCACTGACGCACCCACACCTCTGCTCGGGTTTGGGTAGCGACGGTGCGATGCGTGGATGTGTCGATCAGACGTGCGCGTTCTCGGGTGTTCTGGCGACCGGGTAACGAGTTTCTGCGTTATTAGCATAGTGGCAGAGTTCCTATCAGAGTGGCATTGAGACTCGGTGACGGTGGGGTTCAGATCAGTCGATGCTAAACTTTGATCACATTAATAATAATCTCATCTCATTGTCAGAAACCGCGTAGTCCTGTGCAGGGTCGCGGTGAGCCAGAGACTATCCCGGCAGACAGAAGGCGCAAGGCAGGGATATACCCACGATGAGACGCAAGTCCATCACGGGGCACTGCGGGCAATTTAGTCTGCAAGGTGACAGCGCTACCCAATGGGCCACCGTGCCGCCCGTGAGAATGGATGTGAATATGATTTACCAATGTTACATCCAAGCTAATAGAGTTAACGTACCTGTACACATGCAACAAACAGAAACAATATCCATTCGACAAAAACTTATATACGTATTGGGTTAACATGGAAACATTGACATTCGAGAATTGTTCTTGAGAGCTGCTCTTTTAGGATTATTATGACGAGCATTTCTCCACTCTCATTTGTGACGTTTTGCCTCCCGCGTTGGAGGCATCATTTGGTGAAACGTCGTGAAGGAAAGAGGAGGGACACTCGCCACGGCTATCCCGAGAGCACCTCAATAGCAATTTCATACATCGAGCCATGAGATCCTACATTAATAAATTGCAATTCCTCATGGTGGGTAAAGGCAATGTATTTTTACACGGCTGTCTCTGTCCCAGGTAGAAGCAGATTTATTTTCTGTGTACCCATATATATGAATAGTTTTTAGCCTATTCATTCAGCGTTTACTTAACTAAGAAACTCTGGACTGATTTGGCCTGGATCTCAGCGCAGTCATGCTTTCGATAAATTCCATTTTTTGGGTTAGGTCACGTAAAAAATGTTTTGTACGACAAACATTTTTTCCATGTTTTTTGGGTTAGGTCACGTTAAACTGTTTTGTACAACAAACAGCTTTTGACCTTACGCAAAAAAATGGAATTCATCGCTAACATTGGTCACGAAAGCCTTTGAATGAAAGTAGTCCTGCTTATTGAATAAATGCTCCTGGATTACCACGTGGAATTGGCAGGAGCACTCCGTATCAACTGTGGGAGCCGTTAGACGCAGGTGAGTTTTTGTTCTTTTATTCCACGTTCCCTTTTTGTGTTTGCTCAGGGTGGGTGGTCTGTGGTGATGGGGTGGTGGTTTGAGAGAAGCCCTGAATCCGGACAATTGGAGCCTGAACCCTTTGACAATGGGCGACTTTATCCACTTAGCTCGTTCCCGCATTAAATGATTTTTTTTTTAAACACCCAACCATTTTTTTGAGAAGAAAACACTGAAGATGATAATTAGATGAGGGTTCCGTTGCGTTGTGTTTTCCGCAGCTGTGCGGTTACATTACGTTTGTGAATGCACGAACATTTTCGTTGCATAATCAAAATGTGAAACGACAAAGCACCTGGTAAACATTTAACATCAATATGGTAAATAAATTGTGTCGGTTGTCGGGACTAAATGGAGCGTCAGTCAAGAGCTGTTCTTTCTGGACAGCTTGGAAGAGTGTTCCTCCTCTCCTTTGCGATGTTTCGCCCCAAACGTTGGAGGCATCGCCAGGCATCAGAAGCGGGTAGAAGATCATAAAAATGTGATGACTTGCATAATATGGAGTGTCAGCCAAATAAGTGAGGCCCAAGAAGGTGCCCCATCGTACCGATGAAGTAATAAACTCAACTCATGTGTCGTCAGATGCATTACTGTATTTTGCGATCGTTCTTTTGGGAGGCCTTCATCCAGCAGTGGATCGACCCAAGGTTTCCACCTGTCCTGGTTTTCCCAGGAGAGTCGTTTTCGAGGTAGCTGTTCTGAAAACACATTCACAAATAATTCAAAATATGGGCATTGCCAGTTACACCATGCGGTCCTTTTTCTCCACGTGTCTGCGTGGGTTTTCGCCGGTTACTCCGGTTTTCCTCCCACAATCCAAAGACCTTTTAATTATCCTGCTGACTAACATACCGCCGGTGCCCTGCAATTGATTGTCGTCACATCCCAGGTATAGCCCTGCCTGGCGCTCTGTCTGCCGGGATAGGCTCCGGTTCACCGGACGCTATTCATGCTTACGCAGGTACTGATAATGAATACACATGACTGTGGCCAATCACGCGACCATGAACAGCGCGCCCCAGGATGTCGAAGATGCACGATACAAACGGGTAACCTGCAATGTCGCGACCTTCACAGATTCTCGCACGAAAATGTGTCGGTGTGATCTTTAGTGGTGGATGGTCTATATTTGCAACGTAGAACCGATGCGCGACATTTTGTTGGGAGTATGGAGGTGGCTTGTGACGCATGTTGTGTTGCAAATTTAAGATCCACGTGTCAAGGGCCTTAATGCCTTTGTCACGATGCCTTTTTGATCTATGCCATCGTGATTTATTTTTGTAACATGGGAGTTCATTCCCAGATGTTTGCGGACGATGGTGTGGTGAGCTTACAGGTGGATTGTGAATTGTTGTGTCGCGAGTTTAACGGTGTATTGACTACAATACGCGGTGTTAAAGCTCATATGTGCAGTGCGCATCTATCTCTCGGTTAAACGTTGATATCCGTGCTCAATATCATCGCTAGGATGGAAAAGGTGGTAGAACAATGCAAAATTAAGCAGTGGCCGGTTGAGTCATAAGGGTCAGAGCACTTAGCTTGCACCACTACAACTCTGGCTTCAAATCCTGGTTCCGGCCACGCTTGATTAAACCCGCATGCGGTGCGTTTATGGTCTTAGCAACATTAATTTGGTGTTTTCACTTAATGTTGGTCAAATCCAGCGCCGAGAATTAAGAAAATGCCATCTGATGGACATTTGAGTGCAGTGAACGAGTGATGTGCTGCTAGTATGAGGACAAAAAAAATGGTCAATTGAAGGGACCTAAGGAGCTGTTCTCCTTTGGCTGCCTAACACGGGGTAGTGCACTGATCGCTGCGAGAATTTCGAATTGATGCATCGTGTGCTCGTGGTGTGACACCGATAGTACAACGAAAATGACATACAGAGTGGAATGAAAGACGAAGACAATATCCATGCGTACATCATCATCCGTGATCTATCCACTGCTGGATGAAGGCGGCCCCAAGTCGCAATTTCTCAATGTTCCACGATAATAAAATGCTGTGAACCATTAAACGAATTTAAGCAACGAAGATTGCAGTCGTGTTTGGTGAAATATGAAACAGTGAAAGCTTTTAC
>JAZEWT010000010.1:9529215-9551495 GCA_036362905.1 Mordacia mordax
GAGATATCCACCTTCCTGCTCATCCAGCTACTCACCACCAATATACTCAGCCGCACCCACCTGCCCACGAATCATCCATATCATAAATCAAATCCCCCATATAGCCCTAACAGACTGTAGGGTCAAGGATCGGCACCACGCCCGGCCGCCTTGGTCTTCCTTTCGGTAATATTTGCACTCGGTCCAGGACCGGTTCAGAAAATTGTCATTCGTGTTGGCCCTGAGCGGGCATCAATCTTGGGTAGGCGGGTTCGTCGCGTGGCGCGCTAACCTTTGAGCCACCGCTCCCCACATACCACACACCCACATTACTCCCCACCCGCGTGAGTGTAGCAGTGAGGAGGAGAGCTTTTCAGGTGCGGGGGAGCGGTGGCGTAGTGGTTAGCGCGATTGCCTTACGAACCCGGCGACTTGAATCCGCCTCCGGCTCACGGCCGTTGGGAATATATGAATCAGTCCTGGGTCTCTCTTAGGTCGACTCTGCATCAGGATTGAGCGGAGAAAGGCGGTCGGGCGTAGTGTTGGCTGCCAAGCTCCTGGTGCGTCGTGTCGGCCTCCATAGGTGCTCGCAAACAGCACTTGTACCAAGAATCTGGCAAAGGCTATGCTGGAGATCTTTATCTTTCAGAGTCGACCGGACGGCACTGGCGAACGACCCGAGCACACCACCTACCCACCCACCCACTCACCTACCCACCCACTCACCCACCCACATCACTCCTCACCCTCCCGCGGTGTGTGCGTAGAGGTGAGGCGGCGGGCTGACGGGGTGAGCCGGCGCACGGGCCGGAGTCCCCGGGTGCCCTTCTCCTCGGCCCAGGTGGCAGCGCTCGAGTGGAGGTTCCGACAGGCGCACTACCTAAGCAGCGCCGACGTGGCCGACCTCTCCGCGTCGCTCTACCTCTCCCACAAGCGGGTGAGCGACGAACTCCGCGCTCACTCACGGTCACCCTTCTCATTGATGTCCTCTTGTCTTCCTGAAGCGCAGCTTGCTGAGCGTAGCCTCCACCCTCCCACACCCTCCGGCTAAGGGCCAGTAACAAACGGCACTGCCCAATGTACTGATGCAGGTTTACACGGCTCGATGTATGATGATTGCTTCCAAAAGCTGCTCTTTCGGGATAGCCGCGTCGAGAGGAGGAGTGATCGACGTGGATACTCCGAAGGAGCAGATTTTAGAAGCAATCGTCAGCACCGTTAAAGTTGTAACATATAATAATAATAATAATTGCATTTATAGAGTGCTTTTCACCCGAAGATCACAAAGCGCTGCACAGAGCTGCGGAGATGTGCAAACAGATGTGTAATTGGGAAAAAAAAAACTCACTCTAACCAATCGCATTCCATTTAGAGTGAGGGTTTAGAGGTCCTCATAAACTCAAAATATTTTGAGTTTATGACAACCGATTTTCTGCCTTTCTGTCACTTCTGAGATGTAATATATCCATCGAAACTTAAGACGATGAAAGTCTAATAGGTCCCCTCTGGAATTTTATCAAGTCTACTCCCGCTTTGTAAAACGTTTGCTTGATTTAAGCAATGACTTTTAAAGTGAATTTAGGGAACAAAAAGAAAAACATATTTAATCGCCAACATTTCGGCCAATGAGCCTGCCTTATGGCCAATAACCTCTTTGCTACATACATATTCAGTGTTGGATAGTATCGAGCAATCGTTGTCACGATCGTGAGGATGAGAGTACGCGTTGTGCCGCAATGACCTTCGTCGCAGGTGAAGATCTGGTTTCAGAACCGGCGCGCTCGCGAGAGGAGAGCGCACCGCCTGGCCGCCGAGAAGGGAGAGCCGTGCGTTCCCCACCCGAGCACGGGAACAGCCGGGGAGACCCGGGCTGGACTCATCCCGCCACCACCGGCACCACCACCACCTTCATCATCGTCATCGTCCTCAACATCGTCGTCATCATCACCGCCAACGCTGTCCTTCTTTCCTCGCTGCACTCTGTTCCTGCAGGGTACAGAGTTTGTCCCGTTGCTGCGTTCCTCCCTGCAGCACCAGCTGGGCAGAGATCAGCGAGCGCCGATGTTACCCTCCGCCACAGCTGCGCCGTGTGGTCACGGCCCCGTGTGGCAGAGCACGTGTGACCGATGAATTCGTGCACGCAGAGCACGAATTCAATCGCCGCAGATGTCCAAGGCTGCGCACCCCTTACCCCTGCTTTGCCCGCTATCCCTGCTCACCGACGACTCCCCTGGCCCCCATCTTCACCTCTGCTATTGGGCTCTGTCAAATATTTTTGGAACTTAGCCCAGGGCAGCTCCAAAGGGCGAGGAGATATTTTATGGCACTCACGCCTGGATGAGATGGTTGGTTCTGGAAAATAAACATTCCATGAGTAACTAGGACCTGGGTAAAACTAAATGTAAGGCGAACTCTCTTTTGTGCCTCCACAGAAATAATAAAATATTAATGTTTTATTGGCTTGTCAGACCAAATGGGATCTCAGCGAGGCTTGTGAAGCAAATGCTGCATCGGGTTATCAGATATTATGGCTAAGAGTGCTCAATATAAACTATTGGGCCCTGTTCAACGCCAAAAAAATCCAATTATTGTACGCAAATAGGCAAAATATATATCAAAGTCAAACTACAAAGCATGATGCGATTGATGACTTCAGTCCGAGATTTATTGAAACCCCTGCCGACCTTGCGTTATCCCTTGTGTTGCCCCGTCACCACAACCACGCGTTGTGCTTTTTCTCGTTTGCTGATTTATCCAGCGTTGAGCACACACGCCCAATGATTGCTGGACGCGAGGCCCGTGGTGTAGACCCGTCATTCTCAACCGATGGGTCGCGACCCCCCCCCCCCCATCAGTGGGCCGCGGGCGCCACCTCGGGATCCGTGGAGACCAGACCCGAGTGGTCTTTGAAGTGCGAATGGTTGAGGAGCCCTGGTGTAGAGAGCGAGAGGATGTCACTGCAGCGTGCTGTCTATGCCACGTACTACACACACATGAGTTCCATCTCACTTGTAAGCAACATAAATAAGCAGACGACATGCCTTCGTCATATCTCTCTCCAAATATTTAAAAGAACTTAAAGGATTGTTTTTTACACAACCCATGGGCCCCACGGCCTTTTTTTGGAGTTAATAAGTACAAGCAATATATCTGGGCAAGCTTCAATATGTAATTGAAATCAGTTCTCCATTCATGAACGCTCGATGCGGCCATCCCGAAAAAGAAGTTCTTAAGATCAATTTTCATACATCGAGCCATGAGACCCTACCTACGTCAAAACATTGTCATCTGGCTATTTCATTTATTGTTGAGTGAGTCACTTGGTAGTGCATGTTGTGAATCATTGTTCAAAAACCTGGTCATTAACAAATATCGAGAGGAACACAGCAAGATGTGCAAGCAATGTTAGAGAGTGACGACACCGCCAGACACAAGGAGAAAGACGTGGATCAGAGAACTTTCGCACTTTAAATAGATTTGCATGGTGGCGCCGGTGAATAGCGCTGCTACTTTACAGCAAGAAGCACCTGGGTTCGAATCCTGACCCGGCTACCTTACTGTGTGGAGTTTGCATTCCGCCGCGTAATCTGGCTTCCTCCCACTGTCCAAGGGCATGCCGTCAAGGTCAATTGTCCATATTAAATTTCCCACAATGTCTTGAGATGATGTAATTTGCTTACAGCTCCCAGCTGGACAACCGTTAAAAGTAGCTACACAGCTCAACGGTTCCTTCCAGCTTAGATTAAAAAATGACTTAGTTCGTTCTCAGAGAAAAAGTCTGTGTGGCCAGGACAGGTGGCGCTAGAGAGGATGGGGTACGGAAATGGTCACAAAGTGATGCATATAGCTATGGAGAGAACGGCTGACAACATCAGAATAGATCACATAAGTATTTATAATTACTATAAATCAACGAAGGACGTCACATTAAAGAAAAATATTTAACACAACAAAAAGGATGGGTGAATAATTCCCTAGCAGGCACAGGTCAGCAGTGTGCCATCATTCAAGCACACAGCAGTGAGCAGCATTGACAGTCCTAGCCAGAGGACCTCACGGCATTACGGACCACGTGAGTCGTGAGACGGGATTTGAAGATGCCCAGGGACTCAGCTCACCGAATTTTCAATAGAAGGCGGTCTGGGAGCAGCGTGGGAAAAGGTTCTGTCACCCATCGAACGGAGGTGCGAGCTGGACACATGCAGCAGTGACGTGGTTATTTAGATTTAATGAGCTATGGGGCGGCACGGTGGCCCATTGGGTAGCGCTGTTACCTCACAGCAAGAAGCTCCCGGGTTCGAACCTCGGCTCGGGAGCCTTTCTGTGTGGAGTTTGCATGTTCTGCCCGTGTCCGCGTAGGTATTCGCCGGGCACTCCGGTTTCCTCCCACAGTCCAAAAAACATGCTGCTGCATAGGTTAATTGGCTTGCAGACTAAATTGCCCGCAGTGCCCGGTGATGGATTGGCGTCCAATCGTGGGTATATCCCTGCCTTGCGCCCTCTGTCTGCTGAGATAGGTTCCGGCTCACCGCGACCCCTGTACAGGACTAAGCGGTTTATGACAATGAGATGAGATTTAATGAGCTCGTGTGCCGATGCGAGTTACTTTGAGCGGTCCCTACAGCCGCTGGAGGCTGCTACATCCAGAGTCAATGTTGTGTAAATTGATTTTTGAAATCAATCGTACCTATTAATGTAATTTCTTTCCATCTTGTCACTGCTAGCCCAGTGATTGTAATGCAGTACTGTACTTTAAAAAAAGCATTCAAAACACAGCCTAAAAGTCGTTATGATTTATAAACAGAGTTTCAACATCATCATCAAAAACGCTGGCCTAAAAGGAAAAATAAAATGCACAGAGATTCTGATGCTCTGTGGAATGGCAATTCTTCCGCTGGGTCAATGCCAGAAACGTCACTTAATGTACGTGTCTTTGGTTATGATGGCAGTGTTGTTGACGCGTGTGTCTGGGTTTTACTCGTGTTTGTGTACCACTACCTGCGCAGTTTCATGATGAACGCTGAACGATGTATAAAAGATCTGGCAGAAATAACGCAAGCAATGTTTTTACAATGTCTAAGTTATTTGTATACATAGTACTGTATATAAATAAGATGTAGCAGGCTGCGAAAAAATTGATCCGTGTCATAGGAACGTGGAATTTCCAGTGGCTCAGGACTTGATATTAACACCATACGCAATGTTGAGCTCTGTGTAGAGCAGTGGCATAGTGATGTATCACAGTGCATGGGCTGGTCGCGTCAAGAGAGCTAAATTGTGAGTACTCCCACCTCTTACCGGACGTCTGGTCGGATCGCTATCAACTTCATAGACCACAGTTCGATTCCCAGCTACGATTAACATCAGCGGCGGGTGACACCAGAAACGGTTCTTGTCGCCGACATAACCGGCAAGACACCGACCGTGGCTGCGATCGGAACCGTCGCGACCCCTGCTTGGTAGGCACTGAGCCACCGCCGTCTCTCTCACACACGCACACGGTGATCCGTAGAGCTACACAGACTGTTGGGGCACCTAGTGTTTGCGAGCACCTATGAGGACCCGTATGAATGCCGGAAACAGACAATTAGAAAATGAATAATGAATAAAAATAATGCATGTGCGTGGATTCGTTAAAGCTTCCCAATATATATTATCAAAATAGCCATCTACGGATCACGTGATTCATTGCTGCCTGTGCACCGCACGGGTTTACAGACCGTGCATCACGGACATTTACCAAGCCACTAACTTGGCTAAATCACCACGATATACACATGGAATGATGATTGCTTCGAAAAGCTGCTGTCTCGGGAAAGCCGCGTCGATCGCTTCCTCTCTCCATCTCGCGACGTTTCGCTTCGCACGTTAGAGGCATCCTCAGACGCCTGTGGATGCCTCCAACATCGCGAGGTGGGGAGAGGAAGCGATCGACGCGGCTGTCCCGAGAGAGCAGCTTTTCGAAGCAATCATCATGCATCGAGCCGTGAAAACCTACATCATTACATACGCATGGAATGTTGTCGTTTCACCTGCCTGTATGAAAATCAGCCGCAAAGCGCAATATCTCGCCAGCCCTATATATGTGTACATTTATACATTCATTAGTTACGGCTATTACACTACGTTTATTGGCATTCCTGCAAGCAAAACGTGTGTAATTGCACTTAATGTGTGCAAAATGAAATTATACTGGTCGTTTTATAAGTTCGCTCGTAAGGTGATAGCGCCGCACGCCAAGGGTTACATCACAGGGCTGGACATCGCGTGGTCAGCGACAAACGGGCACGAGGCAAGGACGAGGAAAGTAAACACGCGGTTTGTCGAGTGATTACCATCTCCGAGTCTCTCTCCACAGACCGAGGCCAAATCCCAGCCTGCGCGTCTTATGCGCTGTCTCTAGGCGAGAATGAGGCCACTGCCACCAACCACATCGCCGCGACTCACAAGGCGCTCGACGTGATACCGATGTAATAATAATAATAATTGCACTTATCGACCGCCTTTCACCCGAGGGTTACAAAGCGCTGCACAGAGCTGCGGAGAGAACGGCACGTCAGCAACGACGACAAGATCAGAACGGCAAATCAGAAATGAAAACATTTTTTGGGGTTTTTTTTAACAAATCCGAACTGTGGCGAGAACGCCATGTCAACAAGAACATCAGAACAGTTCAACTAAAAGTCAAACTGCAGCGATAACTTATAGGACATAAAGTCAGCAAAAAATAATTAACTTCTCAAACAAACAAGGAAGGTATATGTTCCCGAGCAGGTGCGCATCGGAAGAGAGCCAACATCCCGGCACGGAACCACTGAGCCACATCAACAGTCCAAGCCGGAGAAAGGAATAAATGTTCCCAAACAGGAACAAGTCGGAAGAGAGCCAACATCCCGGCACGACAACATTGTAAACTCTCTCGATGTTTTGAGATCGGGATATTGTTCCTTCTATCTCGTCCTTCGCGACGTTTTGCCTCCCACGTTAGAGGAGCGATCAGGCGTCCTTAGCGCATGTTGGAGGCGGTAGTTTATGAAATGTTAGTATTACAGCAGAATATACCCAGGAAGCTTGCGAGCTCTGGATGCGGGATTCCTGCGATGCAACAAACGTTCAAACTACTCAACTCAATATACAAAATCACACGGCAATACTACGAATTTACAGGATTTAATTGTGCAAGGATGAGACCCAAATCTAAATCAGAAACAGTAACATACAGTATTGTTCAATGCGAAAATTACCAATAATTCCAATATGTTATTGAAAGATAACGAAGTACAACATTTGGAGGCGGGCATTCAGAACGCATGATGCTGCCTCCATGGTGGGAGGTGAACCGTCGAAAAAGAGAGAGGAGGAGCGCTCGACACGGCTATCCCAAAAGAGCAACTTTTGGAAGTAATTATCAACCGTTATTTTCTAGAAATATTCTTTATTATTGTTTAAAGATGGTTTGTTCCCGAAATTCAGCAACGCATTTCATGGAGCCGAATTATATTGCGTTTTGATTTCATAACGCAGCGTTATTGACACAAGCATGGTGAGTTAGTAGTTATTTTTATATTTTTTTCATACAAGCTCATTTTCCATCCTGTCAATTGATCCAACACTGTCTCCCGAACCCGCCGACTAGCAGACTAGGCGGCAACATAATCCTGTCTTTCACTCAGTTAGCCACCGATTGGAGCGACGAGAAGAGAGGGCCATTGTTTTCTAACATAACATTCTTAACCGAACACACTCACACACACGGGCACAAATATCCCACCCAGCCTCTTGAACTTTTTTCAATTTTGCCCAATCAACCACGTGGACGCGAGGAGTTGGCCAGCCTCGTGGGGCCACCGAACACTCAAAATCATAAAATTGCACTCGACCGGATTTCTGTCCTCAAAACACAATTGCACAATAAACGATGTAAGCCCAAGTACACCGCTTGCTCAGATCGAGTTTCGTGTCACAGTCGCCTTATTTGATTTTCTTCCGCACTCGACCTTCCATGCGGATAAACCTCCGCTTTGAATTTCCCTTTGAGCGCCGGCGCGACGTAGATTTCGTTCGCTTCTCGTCGCGAAAAGGGTTGGGATTATTGGGCTCTCCGCTGCTGCGCGACGGGGTAATTTGTTTTGCTCGGAGTAGGAGTAATGAGACTTCTTGTTGTCGGGGCTTCAGAGCCCCCCCCCACCCCGATCCTCTTCCACCCCCCCTCCTCTCCCTATCAAGCTCCTATTCTCGGCATTACCCCTGGACCCCAACGCCCACGATTAACGGAGCCACGTTTTCGCGTACTGCGTGCAACTGTGGAGTTGGAGCTTAATGGGGGGCACGGGGGGGGGGCGCGTGGGTGCGGGGTGGCGCGCGAGCGGACGGTGCGTCAGCTTCCTTTTGTTGTGATAGCACCTCGTGTTGTTTACTTATTGTCCCATGGTCGCTCACTCGTGGCACGTGATTCATTGTAACTCGTGACTACGGGTGAGGTCATCCGGAAGGTGCGAAGGAGGGGGCGGCACGGAGGAATATAAAGACGGAGGAGTTGGTCAGAGGGAGGGTTGCTGTTTGCTGTTTGGAGACGGAGTCAGGGAGAGTTGGTCGTGAGGCGGTCAGACGGAGCGGTCATCAGTCTTCAAGATGCAGTCGCCGCTCGTGTTCGTTATGCCCGGGCCCGCGCACGCTGTTCAATAAAACATCAAAAGACAAGAAGTCTCTGCTCGCTGGCTGAAAGATCGTGCAGTGAACGCTGATCCTCGCCGTGGCCGGTATCGTCGAGCCACCACGAGTCTGCGTTCCGAGTCGTGGTGCCACAGTTTTGGTGTCAGAAGTGGGATGCGGATTCATGTTGAGACTCGACGAGTGGCGGCGGAGCAGCGAGCAGAGTGAGCCAGCGGTGCAGCGGCGTGGGCCGGGGGGCGGGGCAGTGACAGCGAAAGCGAGGCGCGGGGGAGAAATCGCCGCAGCAAAATGGCGGAGCAACTCGGGAGTCGTAGGGCGGTGGCGGCGAGAGAGCGAGCCATGGGGGAGAATCGCCGCAGGAGGAAGGCGATGATGGTGGCGATGGCGAGCGGCAGAGAATGGCGAGCGGCAGAGAATGGCGAGCGACGGAGATTGGCAAGCGACGGAGAAATCGCCGCAGCGACGGCAAAAGCGAGGCGCGGGGGAAAATCGCCGTGGCAAAATGGCGGATTGACTCGGGAGTCGCAGTGTGGCGAGCGACGGTGATGGTGGCGGCGACAACGGCGGACAGCGATGGTGGCGGCGACGACAACGGACAGCGATGGTGGCGGCGACGACGGCAGACGGCGGAGCGATGGCGGGCTCGCCATTGTTTGCCAGGCCGCGCCGCGCAGGCGTGCCATTGTCCAGCGGCCGCGCTGTGCAGGCTCGCCGGGCCGCGCCGCGCAGGCTCGCCGGGACACGCCGCGCAGGCGTGCCATTGTCCGGCGGCCGCGTCGCGCGGTCTGGCCATTGTCCAGCGGCCGCGCGTGGTGTTGGAGCCCGCTGGGAGCCATTGTGCTGGTGTCCCCCCGGCGTGTCCCAAGCCGAGAAGAGATGACGGCGAAGGCAGGAGGAGGCGAATCTGCGGCGTGGCTCGGCGGGCCTACGTTGTACGGCGGTTGGTGTAGAGGTGTACGTGTGTGTGTGGGTACGTGTGTGTGCGAGTACGTGCGTGTGTGTATGTGCGAGTGTGGCGCTCCGTGTGTGAGCGAGCGTGGCGCTCCGTGTGTGAGCGAGCGTGGCGCTCCGTGTGTGAGCGAGCGTGGCGCTCCGTGTGTGAGCGAGCGTGGCGCTCTGTGTGTGAGTGAGTGAGCGAGCGTGGCGCTCTGTGTGTGTACTGAGTGGGGAGCGGTGGCGCAGCGGTTAGCGCACTGTGTATTGTGAGTAGGGAGCGGTGGTGCAGTGGTTAGCGCACGGTGTGTGTAATGAGGAAGGAGCGGTGGTGCAGCGGTTAGCGCACTGTGTGTAATGAGTACGGATAGCGGTAGCGCAGCGGGTAGCGCAGTAGCCGCGGGGTGCGCAATGGCGCGGTGGATAACGGTGGCGCAGAGGTAGCGTAGTAGCCGCAGATAGCGGGTAGCGCAGCGGTTAGCGCGATAGCTGCGGGGTAGCGCAATGGTGCGGTAGATAGCGGTGGCGCAGCTTGTAGCGCAGTAGCCGCGGATAGCGGATGGTGCAGCGGTTCGCGCCATAGCTGCGGGGGGGATAGCGGGAGCGCTGCAGTAGCGCAGTAGCCGCGGATAGCGGGTAGCACAGCGGTTCGCGCCATAGCCGCGGGGGGGATAGCGGTGGCGCAGCGGTAGCACAGTAGCCACGGATAGTGGGTGGCGCAGCGGTTCGCGCCATAGCCACGGGATAATGCAGTGGCGCGGTGGATAGCGGTGGCGCAGTAGCCGCAGATAGCGGGTGGCACAGCGGTTCGCGCCATAGCCGCGGGATAGCACGGTGGCGCGGTGGATAGCGATGGTGCAGCGGTAGCGCAGTAGCCGCGGGTAGCAGGTGGCGCAGCGGTTTGCGCCATAGCCGCGAGATAGCGCAGTGGCGCGATGGACAGCGGTAGCGCAGCGGGTGGCGCGATAGCCGCGGAGTAGCGCAGTGGCGCGGTGTGTGAGCGGTGGCGCAGTGATCGGCGCCGTGGCCGCGGGGAGCGATGGCGCAGAGGTTGGCGCGCTGTGTGTATGGGGGGGGGCTTGCTTTTTGCTTGGAAGTGATTGCTGGCGGGCAGTTGTGGCCCAAGGAGGGGCCTAATGCCCGGGGGAGGGAACTGTGGAGTTGGAGCTTTCTGGGGGGCACGGGGGGAGGGGGGCGCGTGGGGGCAGGGTGGCGCGCGAGCGGACGGTGCGTCAGCTTCCTTTTGTTGTGATAGCACCTCGTGTTGTTTACTTATTGTTCCATGGTCGCTCACTCGTGGTGCGTGACTCATTGTGACTCGTGACTACGGGTGAGGTCATCCGTAAGGTGCGAAGGGGGGAGCGGCACGGAGGAATATAAAGACGGAGGAGTTGGTCAGAGGGAGGGTTGCTGTTTGCTGTTTGGAGACGGAGTCAGGGAGAGTTGGTCGTGAGGCGGTCAGACGGAGCGGTCATCAGTCTTCAAGATGTAGTCGCCGCTCATGTTCGTGATGCCCAGGCCCGCGCGCGCTGTTCAATAAAACATCAAAAGACAAGAAGTCTCTGCTCGCTGGCTGAACGATCGTGGAGTGAACGCTGATCCTCGCCGTGGCTGTTATCGCCGAGCCGCCACAAGTCTGCGGTCCGAGTTGTGGTGCCACACAACAACCCAGCCTGCTGCTCACGTGCATTCTGTATGGGTAGGCGTATATGTGTGCAGGTGTGTCCGTGCCCAGGTGAGTGTGTGTGTTCTGGTGGCGTTGTGTAGTTGTGGGAAGCGGTGGTTTAGCAGATAGCGGGCTGCGCCACAACGTGAGTTCGATGTTCTCGCTCCCGGCCACCACCAGTGACGATTATCCACACCGGTGTCTGGGCCTGCCGACTCAACCTTAAATTGGTACTTGGTGCGATGTGGAAACTTCGCTACTAGGAAGATAAAGGCGGCCGGGCGTGGCTCTGGCGACGCACCTCTTCATGAGTCATGCCGGTTAAGATAGGTGCTCGCTAAGAACACTTACCCCAAACATCTGTTAAGGATATAATGGGGATCTGTGTCTTTGTCATGAACCTATAAGAGTATTATCGACTCGTTTTAGTAAACTAATGATTGGGGACTCTTATGACAGTTGACGCATTATATTTTGCAGAAATGTTTAGTAAAATTAGGTCCACGAATTTTGGTCCAACAATTGGTCCCATCTGTATTTTTTATGGAACTTACATGGTCTATGATCTGACACAGGACGTTTTGCTTTAACATACGGATTGCTTCAAAAAGCTGCTCTCCGAACAGCCGAGTCGATCGCTCCCTCTTCCTCGATGTCGCTGTTCCGAGAGGGCAGCTTTCCGAAGCAATCTTCATGCATTGAGCCGTGAAAACCTACATCATTACTTTTACATACTGTTAATTGCAGCGCTTATCTCTAACGAAGCGTGACATCTGGGATAGCCTTCTCTTTATATTTTGGTTGGTTGTATAGCCAAGATCGAGCAATCTCAAAAATGAGTGCTGGGAAATCAAAATTTATGAGAATAATTGTCTTAAAATAATTTCGAAGCAGGGTAAATAATCTCATCTCATTATCTGAAACCGCTTAATCCTATATAGGGTCACGGTGAGCCGAAGCCTATCCCGGAAACACAGGGCGTAAGGCAGGAATACACCCGATGACGGGACACCAGTCCATCGCCGGGCATTGGGGTAAATAATAATAATTGCATTTATCGAGCGCTTTTCACCCGGGGGTCACAAAGCGCTGCACAGAGCTGCGGAGAGAACGACACGTCAACAACAACGGCAGAGAACGGCAAATCAGCAACAATAACTTTTTTGGGTTTTTTTTTTTACAAATCCGAGCCGTGGTGAGAACGCCACGTCAACAATAACATCAGAGCAGTTCAACCGAAAGTCAAACAGTGACAAATCATAGGACATAAAGTCAGCAAAAAATAAATAATTTCTTAAACCAACAAGGAAGGAACATATGTTCCCGAGCACGTGCGCATCGGAAGAGAGCCAACATCCCGGCACAACACCACGGAGTCCCATGAACAGTCCAAGCCGGAGGAAGGAATAAATGGTACTTTATGAATGATAAGCATATGGGTCAACATTGTTTGGAATTAAACTGGTGCGGAATACAGCTATATACAACAGGAGACGCTTCTTCATAGCGCGTTAAATCTTTTTTGCTTGATTTTACGTGCTAGCTATGAAGAAGGCCCATTGCACGAAATGTCACATGTCACGGTTTATTTTTTCTTTCGAGGGCACAGTGTTATTGACGAATGCAATCAGTTTGTATTTAAGCTGGAAATAACCGTTGAGTTGTGGAGCTCTTTTTAACGGTTGTTCAGTGGGGAGGGGTAAGCAAGTTACAGCGTCTCAGGGCACCGGAAGCAAGTGTCATAACAATTAACCTGGGCAGCAGCGCGTTTTCGGACTGTGGGAGGAAAGCGGGATACCCGGCGTAAACCCACGAGAACACGCAAACTCCACACAGAAAGGTACCCGAGGCTTGAATCGAACCAATGAGCTTTTTTGCTGAGGCAGCAGAGGCGCCGTGCCATCCAACCGTTCAGCATTTGTAAGATCTCATCTGGGGGCGATCTTAATGATCATGGGGGTCCAGGTAAAATTCTATTGGGGGAGAGGGTGCCATTGCTAGTGATCATATATGTGCTTATATGTCTATCTCTACTTGTTTATGCTGTTAGCGAGCATCTATAAATGTCAGCACGACCTGTGTTTGTAGGGAGCTGAATTTGATTTCCGTGCACAGCCCAACATCAATGACGATTTTCTGAACCGGTCCTGGGTCTCCCCCCTAGGTCGACTCAGCCTTATATAAGTACCTGGTGCAGTGTGTAAGCATCGCCACGAGGGAGACAAAGGCGGCCGACCGTGGTTCTGGCCACCCGCCCCATTGTGTGCCGTGCTGGCCTTTATAGGTGCCGGCTAACAGCACTTTCAGACCGTCGGGGTAATTATTTGGAGACTGCATCTCCCATTGCTGGGCGGCGCGGTGGCCCAGTAGGTAGCGCTGTCGCCTGACAGCAAGAAGCCCCTGGGTTCGAATCTCGGCTCGGGTGCCTTTCTATGTGGAGTTTGCATGCTCTCTCCCCGTGATGATTGCTTCGAAAAGCTGCTCTCTCGGGACAGCCGCGTCGATGGCTCTCCCGAGAGGGCAGCTTTTCGAAGCAATCATCATGCATCGAGCCGTGAAAACCGACATCATTACAATGTTCTCTCCCCGTGTCCGCGTGGGTTTTCGCCGGGCGCTCCGGTTTCCTCCCACAGTCCAACAAACACGCTGCTGCATAGGTTAATTGGCTTGCAGATCAAATTGCCCGCAGTGCCCGGTGATGGACTGGCGTCCAATAATGGGTATATCCCTGCCTTGCGCCCTGTGTCTGCCGGGATAGGCTCCGGCTCACCGCCACCCCGTATAGGACCAAGCGGTTACTGAGACGCGACCTCCCGTGACGAGCGCGTCGCTATGATGTCACCACGTGCGGGGAGTGGACGGTGGCCGCCCGTGCCGCACCCCCATCGGCCGCGTTTCGTAAAGGCTCCGGGCAACAACGAACCTCCCCCCCCAACGCCTGTAGCACCACCGACCGCTCTCACACCCGGCCACTTAAGCGAGCAAATTAAACAACACCATTACACAAAGCTCGCCCGACTAGCTCAAGGTGGGGGCCGGCGGGGGCGGTGTTGTCGAAGCGACATGGGCCCGCCGTGCCGGGATCTACAGCGAGCCGTGCGTCGCGCCAGGACAAAGGTGCAGGATCTGGAACAACAACTGCTGCACAAGTAAGTGAGTGAGCGTGAGCGCCTTTGTGTCGGCGTCCCGGTGGGCCTCGGCCCGGCTTGCGTGACCATACTTCACCACGCTGGGCAGTGTGCCGCTAAGAGTACTGTGCTGTGGAGCTAACCGCTGCGCCACCACTCTCAACCACCACCACCCTTCCCAGTTTTAATACAATTACTAATGTATCGATGGTTATCTGAGCATCCGATTAGTCTCGGGATAACGAGCCCAGTGATAGTCGAGCCCTGGTGACCGGGAATCGAACCGAGGCCGCCGGGTTCGCGGCGTGAACACGTGGAGCGGGGGACAAAGGCACTCCACTGTCTGATTGATGCAGAGGCAGTTAGCGAGCACCTGTTAAGGTGTGCTGGCGGTGGGTGTTGGTGCAGAAGGGATCCTCACGCCCACTCGGCCGCCTTTGTCTCCCCAAAGGCTGCAGGTATCCGCGTACTGTATTTTAGGCCGAGTTTACCTAGGAGGCACCCAGCTTCATGCACCGTCTGTTTACCCTACGGGCGCATGGTGTTTGGTTTATGGTTGAGATGGTAGTAACCACAGCAACTTAGTAACGGGTAATAAAATTAATTGTCCTGAGTAACTTGCCCTAAAAAGTGTGCGCTGCGATGTTACTGGCGTCACATCGTGGTTTTCCCTCCGCCTTGCGCCCTCTGTTGGCCGGGATAGACTCTGGTCCACCCCCCGGGTATTGATAATGAATGTCACGGCTGGGGAGCGGTGGCGCCACGGTTAGCGCACTGCGGTGTTCACCCGGTGACCCGTCCTTGACGAATGGTCTCTGAACCGGTTCGGTGCATGTGCACTCCGCTCCCACCTTCACCAAAACATTAGCACCAACGTGGTGAAGTATGGTTAAATATTCCCCAGTGATCGAGGGTGTGGCAAAGCATTCATCCAGCAGTGGATTGAAAGTGGTCCGAAGGTAATACGGTACTATGCTTGCTATTATTATTACGTAGGTGCCATAGTTGCTTATAATAATAATTGCACTTCCAGAGCGCCTTTCACCCGAGGGTTACAAAGCGCTGCACAGAGCTGTGGAGAGAACGGCATGTCGACAACAACAATATTAGAACAGTTCAACTGAAAGTCAAATAACGGCTGTAATTTGTATAAGGACATAAAATAAACGATAAAAAATATTGATAGTTATTATTTTACTTAATTCATCTACTGTGTTGTTGACATTCCGTTCTCTCCACAGCTGTGCCGCGCTTTGTGTGACCCTTGTGTGAAAAAACGTTCTAGAAATGCAAATATCGGCCAATTAATGAGTATATATATTTTTAGTTGTGGTAGGAATTCTGAGAAGCGGGAGGAAATCTGCGCACAACAGAGGTGAGAGAGAACACAAACTCCATAGAGAGAGGCTCCCCCGAGACGGGAATCGAACCGCCTGGGGCAGGACATGCTTTCTGCGAGGCGCAGATGTTTCCACGGCGCCTCCCTGCCGCCATAGAGCAGCGCTTTGTGTCCCTGGGGTGAAAAGCGCTTGATTTAATTCAATTATTATTATGTCGATGTTGTATTGCGTGGGGCGATGCAGATATAGTTGTGATCCACCTGGTTGGCTCTTTCAGTCGAATTCACGTATTGTAGAGTAGATAGTGTGGGAGCAGAGTAAAGTACGTCGACTGCTCTACCTGCACTGCCCTCTGCTGCCGAATCTATCAAAGCACCATCCAGAGTTGGACCTGCTTAGATTTTCGAGCTCTGAGGAGGTTAGTGGACATGTTGAGAGATTGATGGACGTTCACGGAATCCTCCGTATCTTAAATCGGACGGATTGCTTAGTTTCATCGTAAATCAAGTGCGGCAGTAATGCGAGAGACTTTGTAGTTTGGAGTCTCTCTGGGCAGTGGGTGAGACATGACAGGTACAACAAACAACAAACGCTGAGTGGCGGTGACGCCATCACGGCGCTTGTGCCAGGCCAGGTGCACCTTGAGGTTACGTGAAGTGTTAAAGGCTTGCCGACAGGCGATCACGGGACAGACCCAGGTGTTAGGGGTTGCCTGATTGAGATGACTGGCAGATGCACCACCTGTGCTCTCTAACCCTACCAACTTGCGGAGTTTAATCCACCCAGCCACTCATTGTTGTGAGCATCGCTCCTCTGCCCTCCGTTGTTGTTGGAGGGCGACTGCCTCCGACTGCTCCATAGCGTCTTTTATGATCCTCCTCCATAGAGGTCGATCTTGACACCGCTGGTGTCAGTCTTCAGATAGGCACACAACCTGGCACCTTCACAGCACCATGTTCACGGTTGTGTTGGGTCTTTCACAGTTTGAATGGCACAGAGTAAATTGTAAACAAGCTCGGTTTCTTGCCTGGAATGCCAGGGGGGCTCAAAACATTTTGACATTATTTTTTTTTCCTCCGTATTCTGATTTCGTGTTGATAGAAATTTGACTCCAAGGTTGTTATGGCATTTTTGCCTAAATTGCTGTGCTTGGTGATGTGTGGAGGGTGTCGAGTTCTTACTTGCGTGGTTGTGTCGGTGATGAAAGCAGTTCTGGACGCGGCATTCGTGTGATGGGGGCATGAAAGCGGTGGGCGACACGTCGGACATCATGCCCTAACAACACGCGGTAGGATCCGAAAACACATCTGCGAAAATCGACACAATTGCGATTGGAAATTCGAGAGAGTGTTGCTCTTTAGAACCGCTCTTTCAGGAGAGCCACGGTGAGCGTTTTGCCTCCCTCGTTGGTCGCGTCAGCTTCAATCCTACGTCAGTACATTGGCAATTCACAAATTGTAGCGCTTAGGGACAAAGGTGGGGCCAGAACCGGTTGACACGTGATTGAGCATTAAAATCTCAATTAGCATGGGAATTTTCTGCAGAGCTCTATCGCAAACATTTTTTTGTAGGGAAATCGAACCATTCCAAATAGATCAACGTTTATTTACAACAGAAAGTATTGGTATCTTAACCACAATAACTTGAGTAAATGCTAACCTTCACAGAATGGTATATAAAGCGAGGAAGCATCTGGAACTAATGGTGTTATTCTGGATTGACATTTTGCTGATGCTTGTAGTGTTGTACATTGCAATAATAACAATAATGCAGTCAAAGCAAGAGATTAATATGTAAACGGATCACTGACTGTTAACACTTTTTTCATGAGGGCTCCACATTGAGATGTTTGACCAATTCCTTTCATGAGTGGAGCGTTCGATGCGCGCGGGTGGCCGGAGAATACTTGCGCATGCGAGAGGCTGTCACTTCAAACTCTGGAAGTATGTTGGTGTCCTACCGGCTATGCTGCTGTCTTCAGACTTCATCTCAGCGATCCACCAATTCTTTATTAAATGTAACTCATTTCAGAGGCTTGGCCAAACGTCCCTTTGTAGTGTAATGCAATCGTAAATTATTCCTGCCATAAAAAAAAAACGGCTTATGTCCTCTCTTCGTAACAGGGCAAGTCTAAACAGGTGACTGTAGAGATTGTAACCTGAAGTGGATGGGTGACTTTCCGGCCTGTAATGCAGCATGAAGTCGATTTAAAATCGATTCTTTCCCCTGTGATCACATTCGTCGCGTGTGAAAGTGTTGTTTACAATCTTTGCGCATTACAGTCGACACTGGGTGTGAGGAAGAGTCCTCAGGGGCAGACATTAATCCGTGCTTTTATCCAAGGTGGTGTCCTTGTATGAGTAGTTGCCGTCTGTCTTCCTCCCACCAGTGTAACGTAAGCGTGTGCTGCTTACGTCACAATTGTATCGGTCTAGGTCAGTGGTTCTTAACCTTGTTGGCGGTACTGAACCCCACCAGTTTCATATGCGCGTTTCACCGAACCCTTCTTTATTGGAAAAATAAAATGTGATCACCTGCAGCCAGTGATGGCCAAGCGGGGCGTGTCATCACGAATCATATGAGTGAGGTGTGTGTCTTGACCTCCACCGAACCCCTGAGACTGACTCACCGAACCCCTGGGGTTCGATCGAACCCAGGTTAAGAACCACTGGTCTAGGTGTTCATGGCTCGGTCACCCTGGATAAGGGTGTCTGCTAAATAATAATAATAATGTATCAGACGTCTGGAGATGCCTCTAAGCTAGTTGGTGAAACGTCCCGAACGAGAGAGGAGGAATGCTTGCCACGGTGAGCCAGAAAGAGCGGCTCTTAAGAGAAGTTCTGATATCACAACTTTGCTACTTAACGTGTACTCGCAAATGTGGGCACAAGGGAGAGCACAGCTGGTGCATTTACCAGCCATCTTCGTTTGCCAATAACATGGGTATGCCCCTGGATATTTTTGCCAGATAGCCGTGGCACTTCACGTGGCGTCAAAGTGCACCTAGCCTGGTACAAGTGTCGTGGTGACGTCATTGCCGGTGGTGGCCTGGTGGTTGGCGCTCCTATTCAGGATAGAGCAGACAACGATAATGAATGAAATGATGTAGAAGAGGCATAAGACTCTCGCTTGTCTTGCGGTTCGTTGGGCACAACGGCAGTTGAGGCACAACGGCCACATTGGGCACTCAGAGACTCTGCCGTGCGAGATAATTTCACAGTTTAGGATTTGGCTTCGTCCTGTGCCTGCGCAATGACTGAGGAGTTGGCCGCCACGTGGCTCAAAATGTCAGAGCGCTGAACAGGCACACCGCTGAGATCCTTGGTCCGAATGTATTGCTCTGGTATTAAACGGAGTACTCGAGTGTGTTGAGTTGACGGTACCAGCCCGGTCACAAAGGACTGCACAAGAAATTGACAGTGTGGATCAGAGGTCACGTTGACGGATTTCAGAGGTAGCTGAATGATGACATTCCGTGGGCTGTTTTCCATTACTACATTCCATTCCTGCCTCGCACGTCTTTCTGTGTGGAGTTTGTATGTTCGCTGCCTGTTCTGCTTGGATTTGCTCTGGGTTCTCAGGTTTGCGTCCACAACAAAAAAAAACTCGTGAATTTATTGGCCGATATCATTATAATATATGTGGTAAGCAGATTCTGGCGTGCTGGTGCCGCACGTTATAAATTGCGCTATTACTTATCGAATTTTGTTTGATCTCGCTGCTTTATGTCGATAGCACAATGCTATGTAAATTGGTTTATACACTTTTTGCAAAATGGCAGCAAAGTAAAAATTGTGGGACGATAAATCATGTGATGTTTGTGGTCAGGTGGGGTTAGCACACGTGCCTTGTTCACACGCTCAGGGGCCTGTGAGTGGGCAAACAGAAATCGGTACAATGTTTGCCCAAGGACATACTACTGTTGGTCACGGTCCACTTGCAGGTTTGTGCACCTGTAAGAATTAATAGTAATAAATTGCATTTATGGAACGCTTTTCACCCGAGGGTCACAAAGCACTTCACAGAGTTGCGAAGAGAACGGCACGTCAACAACAATGGTACCAGAACGGAAAATCAGCGGCAATTACATTTAAAAAAAAAATATACACATCGTTACAGAACAACAAGTAAAATATGATTAGACTTTCAACTATAATTTTTTTAATGCTAAATTATCAGTGAATGTAATACATATATTGGGAAATGGTTTAAATGAACATTTATTGAAAATAATAATAATAGCATTTCTCGAGCGTTATCACCCAAGGGCCACAAAGCGCTACACAGAGCCGCTGAGAGAACAGCACATCAACGAGATAACAACAGCAAATCAGCAACAACGTTTTTTTCGAATTTATCGCCTCTCAAATTTTTTTTAGGAAAGTGGGGGGGGTTGTTCCTCATCCAGTAATGGATTGACATTAGGCTACCACTCAATCTTGAGGTTTAGTATTATCAATGTCACTGGTTTTACTAATGTTCCTATTAAACTGAAGCACTGCGAGTTTCAAGATACTCTCACTACCTGTGTCTTTGCTTGGTGGCTTTTGAACATGTATTGCAGTGAAATGTATAATCACAGAACTGCCGAGGCCCTCCACAGCCCTGTGTAGCACTGATCCTCGGGTGAAACGCGCTATTGAAGTGCTCTTATTTTATACAGGGTACAAGAGGAGGAGAGGAATGGAGCAACCTGCGTGTCTATGACATAATTTCCTTCAATGAGCAAAATTACGGAATGTGGTGACTTTGCCTTTTGGCAGCGTGGAATGACAACAATAATAATACGCATTTGTAGTCGCGCAAATTTCGCGACTAGTTTCATACTGCGTGCGGACTCGGGAGGCGCGGAGCTGATCTCGGAGTCCACTTGTACACCGAGTTTGAAGAGGGAAACTTTTAGTTGCTTACTGAAGGTTGTGGTTGAACGGGTTCGCCATATTCGTCGTAGTCGTAAGGTGTTCCAGACTGTGGATCCCTTCCCGAACCCCCCCCCTCGCACGCTGTGCCGATCAACAGCGCGTTTGCCCAAAAACACGTCGAGAGAGTTAGAAGAGGACATGAACTAGTTTTTGTTTCGTTTAAAGAAAGCCGCCTCGCTTTTTCTTTACGCCCCCCCTTAACAGCGTGACCACGCGAGCGGCAGGCGCGACGTTACTCCTCGTGCTGTCAACGCGAGGCAGGAATGTGACGACGCTCACGGGCCGTAGACACGCACCGTACGCGCGGCCCTCTCCGCACACGCCTGGCTGCCCGCGTGCAGGCCGCCACTGGCCCGCCGGACACGCCTCGACTTGCCGGTGCCCACTGCCGCCCCGTTCCCTCGCGGCGCAACGCGTTAATGACCGACCTTGCCCCCCTTCCTCCCCGGTGTTTCGGTGGGGAAGTCGAAAGTCTCTCCGTGAAATTGGACCGCGTAAAATTTGGCCTCGTTCCCCTCGTTTCCGCTGATTAAACGGATCAAGTGTCTGCACGGCATCGATTTGAGAGCGTGATTCGAGCTCCCAGCGATACGATGTTGCATCTCCATTGGAGGGTTGTGATTCTATTTGACAGTTTTTAGCATTTGTATTTATAACGTTTTATCTGTTATATTTTTATTTTTTCTACCATTTCTGCAGTTTTGGTTGATGGCTTTAACAATCTGATTTCTATATTAGTAAATGGATATTTGTATTACTTTCATACAATAATTTGATGATCACAAATCGTGTGTAATGTATTAATACACGCATTGTGCATGGATCACGAGTGAAACAATTAACTTTAATTGGGCAATTAATTAAGATATCAGTATGATTCATGTATCATACCGGTGGCAGGGTGGTAATGTCTGCGCATCACGGAAACAAATCCTTCCCCAAGGCCTTTCGAATCCCACGCCGAGCGTCTTTCTCTGTTGCGTTTGTGCGTTCTCCCCATGCTCTGCGTGGCTTTCCTCTCACAACTAAATAAAACCACTCAATATCTAAGGGGGGCGGCACGGTGGCCCAGTGAGTAGCGCTGTCGCCTCACAGCAAGAAGGTCCCGGGTTCAAATCTCGGCACGGGTGCTTTTCTGTGTGGAGTTTGCATGTTCTCCCCGTGTCCGCCCACAGTTAAAAAAACATGCTGCTGCGTAGGTTAATTGGCTTGCAGACTAAATTGCCCTCAGTGCCAGGTGATGGACTGGCGTCCCATCGTGGGTGTATCCCTGCCTTGCACCCTGTGTCTGTCGGGATAGGCTCCGGCTCACCGCGATCCTGTAACAGGACTACGCGGTTTCTGACAATGAGATGAGATGAGAGGTAATAACAAAATTAACGGGTTTATTTCTGCCCATCTTGTGGGAGGCATTGATTTTTTTTCAATCAGGAACCCTAAGACGTATTCGACATTGCTAATTAGAAGTCGTAATATGCGCTCAGTTAAATAATGTGGGTTCTTTCAGCAAACAGCGATGAGATGAGATTAACTAATTGGCCGATAACATTGCAATGTATAAGAAGCAGTGTCTGGCTGGCTGGTGTTGGCTGAGCTCTTGGACGCCTCTCCCATTCATCTCTCATCTCATCTCATTATC
>JAZEWT010000010.1:9566948-9577105 GCA_036362905.1 Mordacia mordax
CCTGGTCAGTGCACCACCTACCTCCCTCCAATAGCGATAAACATTTATCCGCGCAACATAAAAACAGCTTAGTTTTTGAGGTAGGTTTTCACGGCTCGATGCATGATGATGCATCATGCAACATAGTTTTTAGTGATTTGTGGTGCTTTGTTAAACCACTTTTGTATTAAGTCCAAATCAAACTATGGATGTGTTTGAATAAGAAGACAATAAAATTGTGCAAATAACATCAATTTATTGGAATGTATGTTCTCTGAAAACAGACCTTGTTGCCTTGACAATGGCAGTGGGCCTCACACTTCGTAGCCCAGTTGGTCCATCACATGCCCAGCATTCCATCCCACACCACTCCCTGCAGACCACAAATCTGTTCGATTTCATATCGATTCGATAACACGTCGGTGCCAAAGCTCAAATCGCCGTGAATTCCCCCCAAACTTCTTATCAGACCTCAACCGCCCTCGCCTTGTTTCGTGAGAGGGACTGTGGACTAACTAAAGGGCTGTCCGCGTGCTTGTCATGTAATCGAGGGGCTCGCTGACTACACTATTACTTCAACCGCCTGTACATTGACGAAGAGGCACGTTCCTGATAGACGAAGCAGAATTATCTTTAACTTGGTCTCCACTTACAAATGCCAGGTGGTGGAGCATCGGACCCACTCGAAAAACGGCCCTACTCTAGTTCTGCAGAGGAGGAAGAGGAGAAGAAGGAGCACGTGAACGAGGAGGAGGAGGAGATGGAAGACAGCAGTATTTTTTCATCGAGTTCCGGAACCAGTGAATCTCGGCTACGATCACCAGCGCTGCTAACATCCTCCGTCCCTCCTCGGCCGCTCCCAAGAACCTCCCTGCAGGTCCGCATTCATTTGGTCGATGTTACTAATGCACAGTCGTCAGTTTAACCACGTGCGCACACCGTACGGTCCAAGGGCCAGGTCTGGCCCGCCAACGCATTTTAGCTGGGCTGTAATCAATCGAAAAGCTGCTCTCTCGGGACAGCCGTGCCGATCGCTCCTTCTCAACGCGGCTGTCCCGAGAGAGCAGCTTTTCGAAGCAATCATTATGCATGGAGCCGTGAAAACCTACATAATTTCAATAATCAAATCAATTTTATCGAAAATAAATTAAATCATTTTGGCCTACATTAAAATTCATTAACAATATTCTGACATAGGCCTGTACGACTATAGCCTACTACTATAAACTGTACTACTCTATGCAATACACTACTCTATATACTATGAGAAAATATACATAATCTTATACACTACCCTATACACTGCACTACCATGCACTACCTTATACCCTACACTACTATACACTACCCTACACACTAGACTTCGACACACTACACTGTACACTGCACTCTTAGACACGACCCTACACACTGCACTTCTATACACTACCCTATACACTATACACTACACGACTAAATACTACCTTATACACTATACTGCTATACACTACACTATACACTACACTACTATATTCTACACCATACACTACACTGCTCTATACAATACACTACTATACACTACCATATACACTACACTCCTATACACTACCCTATACACTACACTCCTATACACTACCCTATACACTACACTCCTGAACACTACCCTACACACTACACGCCTACACTCTACCCTATACACTACACTATACACTGCACTCCTATACACTACACTCCTATACACTACACTCCGATACACTATCCTATACACTACACTCCTGAACACTATCCTGCACACTAAACGCCTATACACTACCCTATATACTACACTCCTATACAATACCCTATACACTAAATTCCTAAACACTAGTTACACTACTCGTCTTTGTGACACAGGCCTATACCGCTATAGCCTTCTGTATGTGTTCTGTGCCCCTGTGAGGGAAGGGAGGATGCAGAGAGGTAGTGGGAGTCAGTGACCAGTTCTACCTTATCTGCTTGCTTTGTCTGGAGCTGGCCATCACGAAAAATAAGTTCTACACGCCTGGGCTTAGCCTTTTCACTCTCCTAGTCTAGTCACCTAACGTGATAAAAACGCATTAAATGTTGGTGCTTAATATTATCAGATCAGTCAATCGGTGAGCTCGGGAAATATGTTCACACTCCGTTATCATGTTTGGTTTTGCGCAGGCCACTGCAGTCCCTAATAATGTAATAAAATCATCATTGTCTGCATCTTCATTCGGACTTTGTCATTGTCACGGTCATGCTTCCGTTGCTGGTGGACATCAGCTGTGGTCTTGGTCACGCTCGGCGACCTTCATCTTCTCGTCGTCGTTGCCTAAAAACGAAAGCCCCGCACTGACGAACCATCTCATCGTTCATTTCATCGCAAAACGTACGCCGTTGCAGGTGAGACGGACTCCGTCCGATCCGGACTCGAGTCCCCGGCCACCGGCCAGCACGACGCCCCCTCCTCCTCCACCGTCTTCGGCGGGATCGCAAAGTCTCGACGACGACCCCAAGGGCCCGACCGGCGGCGTGCGCCGCTGCAACGGATTCCCGTCGCGCCAGAACGTGCGGGCGGGCACGCTCGCAGGCGTCGGTCCTGCGGCGCCGGGAAAGGTTTCCCTGTGGAGTTTGCAAAACCCGTCAGCCGTCGGTGCACCACCTGGCAGCATCGTCGCGGCCCCCCTGTCACCCGGCATTGCCACGCGATCGTCCGTCCTCAGGTGCTGATGCGAGTCAGGGACTCGCAATGGCTTGTGGGTAGAGGATTTTCATTTTTTTACTCTGTACTCTTTCGGGCGGCTGAGTCGGACAGGCTGCAACAAGGCTCTCCAGGTCTGTTCTGTGTCTCAAAGAGACCGCGTCTTAACGCCATATGAGGGTGGGGAGGGGGGGGTGGCATTTTTGGAAGCAATTTGGCTTTTATTTTTCTTAAGGAGTGCAATTGAGGTAATTCTACAAGACAGTGAGAGAGGCGAACAGTTTGTGAATTCAAGAATGAAGAAACTTCCTCGGAGAGACAGCCAGAAGCAAATTAAAACCATGGCTCCATGCAAAGTCAGCATATTTTGCACAATGAATATAATTAGCCCTTCCATAGGGATATAAAATGTATACTACTGGGTTCGGGTTTCTATTGAAGACGAACAGCGAGGCAACACGCGTTTGAGCAGTGAGACTCTTGCTTGGATGTTGTGTTATGATCTCGAGAAAAAATTGCGACTATAAATTCTAAAATATGTATATTTTTCCATTTACAGTGCGTTTGTAAAATGTCACCAATATTGCCGAGTGATGTAAAAATGTGACTTCCCTGCCACGCAACAAAGGAGAGTGAGGTCACATGACTGGGGTCCTCGAAGTCAGGTAGTATTGGGGGGCAGACAAAGTGGGGTGGGGGGGGGTGCTGCTGGCAGAGCTCATCTTGTTGAACAATGCCTGAGCTTCCCAGGGTTGTTCGAAGACCTCGAATTGCCCTCGCTATTGCATAGGCGCGACACGGCGGTAGGACAGTGAGCAGCGCGGCGCTTTCACAGCAAGAAAGTCCTCGGTTCGATTTGTGCCTCGGGTGCCACCTTCCGTTGTGGAGTTTGCACGTTCTCCCATGTGTCCACGTGGGTTTTAACCGGGTACTCTAATTAACTCCCACATTCGAAATACATGCTGCCTCGGTTAATTGGGATGCCAGTTCATCAAAGTGCCTTGTGATGGGCCAGCATCCCATCCTAGATATAGCCCAAGTTAACTGCTTTAAAGCTCAACGGTGCCTTCCAACTTAAATACAAATTAACCGGTGGACTGATTTTCAGTTGCTATCCTGTGGAAATATCCACCTCGTCGGACAAGGCAGAGGATAGATTGGGAAAGGCATGGTTCCTGGAAAGTTTTTAATCTGCGCTCAAACTCCTGGATTCTCACCGCTTTAATCTTGCTTTGTCTGCTTTTAATTTCACGATAGCCAGGACGATATATTTTAACCCTTACGCGATTATAATTCCGATTTCATCTTTCGCGTGAAAGCTCTCATAAGTTGTGTGAATATTGCCTTTTTGAGAAGTTGGCACGTCCGATTGATGTTGATTGCCGCCGATGATTGGGTTTTTTTTTTAATCAACGAACGCTTGTTCTACGACGGTTGCGGAGTAATTTCGTCTGCGACCGGCAGTGGGAGTGGCGCGGGCCCACTTGCTGAGCCGGGCGGGCACCACAAGCACATCCCGCTGCTGCTCGCCGAGCTTGAGGCCGCGTGGGAACTCAACAAGCAGGTGCCGCCCCCTCCTCGTCGCCCTCATTCACGTCGTCCTCATCTTGTCTCCGCCAGATCATCACGAACGTCGTCGTCGTGTCCTTCGTCGTCATCATCAGCCTGGTCCATCACCTGTTCATCCGGAACCTCCTGTCCCTCATCATCATCATCATCCTGCTGGTCACCCATCTTCATGCCACCTCATCCTGCGCATTCGTCGTCGTTGTATCCTCTCCATCAGCCTCCCCCATCCTCTTCTCCTCCTCACCTTCCACTGCTGTGAGCGTCACCTGTCACCCTTCGCCTGCTTGGGCCACGTCCTGCACTAGCGTGAACTGGATCCAAGCGGGGACTCGTGGAACCTGTGCCTCTCTCCCCGCTCCATGCCCCCGCCCCGCCACCTCCCGTGCCGTCGCAGCTCCAGGAGCGGCTGGGCCGTGCCGAGCGTGAGCTGCAGACGATGGCCGTGGACGCGGAGCTCCGCAAGGAGGCCGAGGAGGCGCGCATAGCCGAGAGGGCAGCTGGTGAGGGGGGGTGTGGACAGGGAGCGGTTGTGGGGCCTTCGTCTATGTGCGTACGTACGTACGTGCATATGGAGGGGGTGGGGAACAGTGGCGCAGCGGTTAACGCGCTGGGCTACAAACCCAGCGACCCGAGCTAGAATCCCGTTCACAGCCAACACCAGTGACGATTTTCTGCACCAGTTCTGGGCCTCCCCTGTGTCGATTCAGCCTCAAATTAGTACCTGGTGCAATGTGTAAATATTGCCAGTAAGGAGACAAAGGCGGCCGGGCGTGCTGCTAGTCACCCACGCCCTCGCGTGCCGTGGCAGCCTTCATAGGTGCTCGCTAACAGCACTTGACCATAGTCGGTTAAGGCTATACGGGGGGTTTTTGCATTTGGAGGGAGGCCATAAAGGGCGCCACTGGGCAGTTGCAAGTAATCACCCTCAAGTAGCAAGAGGGCGGGAGGAGCGACGCTGTCAACCAACAGCGCACCGTGCAGCTGAAACTCGAAGAGTTGGCACAGTAGGGAGTGCAGATGGTACCTTGGCCAGTCATCTCGGGCAGTTAGTCCATTGCATCTGGGTCTGTTCCGGGACCTCCTATCAGCAATCCTTCAACACTTCACGTGGCCTCAAGGTGCACCTGGCCTGGCACAGGCACCATGGTGGCATCACCGGAACTTGGCAAACAATGGCGGTTGTTGTTCGTGTGTGCATTTTACGTTTTTGTCGGCGCGTCGTGCGCGCGTCGTGCGCGCGCGTAACTCTGCGTTGCTGCGCGCGGGTCTGCGCGCGCGCGCAGCACTGGTGCAGGAGGTGTACGCGGCGCAGCGCGAGCGAGATGCCGCCGTGCTGGCGCGGATACGCTTGGCTCAGCAGGAGCGCGACGACGCGCTCCTTCGTGCGCGGCACATGGAAGAGGAGCGACTCCGGTAATGCTTGCCCACCTAACCTGGCGTTCGCCCGCCCGCTCGCCCACGCTCGCGCTCGCCCACACTCGCTCGCCTGTTAGCTCGACGGCACAGTCACCCGTTCAACATGACACTCAATTTCACGCAATTAGGTACTGCCTCCTCCTCTTTCTGCTGCTCATCAGGTCAACCTCAGACTGGGTCGGCGTCATTCTTTCTTAAGCCCACGCTGGCTCAACCCAACGGCCGACTCACCCTCATCCAACACTCACCCACCTTAGGTTTGAACCCAGCGACCATCCCTGGTGCCCCTCCCCTCTGAGATACCATTTATTTACTCACAAAAGCCTCACTCTTTGTTCAAGAAGGGTCTCCAATGGAATGTTTGGCCAAGTAAATTAATGAGTATTTTGAGAACTGGAAAACCCAGAGAAAATCCTCACACATAAGGGGACGGGGGGGGGGTCGTAACTCTCAAAGCGCCATACAGATAGATCCAAGAATCCGTTGTTGACCTGCCATGTGGGCCACCTTGCAGCCCAAGCGAACATTCAGATCTGATGCGGTGAAATTTGGGGCAATTTGACGGAAAGGTGCAGAGAACAGCTGCCAAGCCGACAAAAGACGTCAGCGTTATCGCGGGTGCACGTTCTATTTTTGGTAAACTTTTCCTTTCTCTTATACTTTACTGTGACCCGCAGACCTTTTTGTAGGGTTTACCAATGTTTGCCCAAGTGGCCAGTCTGACTAATAAGAGTTAGAGGTCGTCTGTTTTATAGCAGGGGCAGTTGGAGTAGAGGAGGGGGGGCTCACACTTTTTATTAGAAGTGAATTTTTTGTTGCCATTGACTCCCGATGCCAGGGAGAATCTCCCCCCCCCCAATTCTCCTCCTAGTTTTACGTCCCTCTCCTCTCCCGCACCCGTCACAACCAGCGTTCCGTTTCCCACTTTATTGCGCGAGCTCCCCGCCAGCGTTCGGGCAAAGTAACGCGGAGCGTTCTAACGCTGGCGAGTGCACGCGGAGGTGGGAGCTCTGGCGAGTGACCCTCGTGTTACCCCGAACCTCCTCCCTCCGCCCTCGCTCCCTCCGCCCCCGCTCCCTCCCCTATCCTCCTCCTCCCTCCTCCTCCTTCCTCCTCCTCCTCGCGTGGCCTCTTCGTGGGTACCAATGCCAGCTCCTTGGTTCGGTAAGCGGCGTAAAGCACGGCGGCGGCGTCCCGTAAACAAAGTGGCCGGGTCGCGTTGTTTGCCGGGGGGCGGGTTGCCACTCGTCCGCTCTCTATGTCCCCGTCGTCGCTCTCCTCGTCGCATTCCGTAGCGGCAGTGTCTGGCCGCGTGTTTTTTTGTGGTTTCCCTGCACAAGGTGGTGGGGGCGAGGGAAGCTGGGGTGAGGGCGGGGGCGGTATTGTGGGGGGGTTCTGGGTGCAAGGGGGGGGCAGACTCTGGGCTTGACGCGGCCGCTGCCCTTGTTGAGCAAACACACCTTGCCTGTGTGGAGTGTTTGCCGAGCGCTCAGAACCCGCATTCCTGCGCGTTTGTGTGTGTGTTTTTTTCTCTCTTCCTCGCTTCTTTCTCTATCCGCTGCGGCCTCGGGCGAGTCCCGTGGGCACGGTTCCTATAGCGTGCGACTGTGCGGGACCTGCACCCCATCCATCTCCTTCCACCGGCCCCCCACGACCCCCCTCACTACCGCCACCCTCACGGTTTCCTCTGCCGCACGCTACGTTCACAACCTAGCTGATGGGGATCATTGATTGGCAGCTTGCCACCGTGAATATCGATATTTCATTGAATTGCCGTGGTGATGAATTGTTAAACTCCTAAAATATATCATTTTGTGATGGGGCGGCAAGGTGACGTAGTGGGTAGCGTTGTCGTCTCACAACATGAAGGGCCCAGGTTCGATTCCCGGTTCGGGTGCCTTTCTGTATGGAGTTTGTATGTTCTCCCCGTGCCCGCATTGGTTTTTGCCAGGTACTCTTGTTTCCTCCCACCATCCAAAGACACGTTGCTGCCTAGATTAATTGGCCAGCTGAGTAAATTGGCACACGAAAGTGTGCCCTGTGATGTCCTCTCGCCACAACCTGAGTATTTCTATGCCTTATGCCCTCTGTCAGCTGGGATAGGCTCCAGCCCCCCGCGACCCTGTACAGGATTTAGCGAGCATTGATAATGAATGAATGAAGTCCACTAATGGGTGAGTGCCTGGTCTGACCACTAGAGCATGTTGGTCAGTGTGGGTTTTTGAAGGTGGGTTATGGGCAGCCATGACTGGTTTATAGATATTTCTTACAACTGATGTTCGCTCTGGGAATCGAATTCGGATCACCCAGGTTCATAGCGCATTGCACGAAAAACCGCTGTGTCATCATTCCGTCGTCTGTATAATGTCCACCCCCTCTCTCACACCCTCACCACTTACTCCAAACTCTCTTTCCTAGAGTTGTTTGCGTTGGTCAGTTTGAACGCTTGTTTTGTCGCAGGAATCCTTCATCCAGAGCTTGCAAGCTCACTGGTACTATCTGCTGTGATAATAAACATCTGTCCAGTTTTAGAAATAGGAGCCAGTGTTCGAGATAAGATCCAGTGTTAGAGATAGGAGCCAGTGTTATATCGCAGGAATCCCTTATCTAGAATTTGCACGCTCACTGGGTACTTTCTGCTGAAATAATAAACATCTATATCTATCTAGAGTTCATAGTTTCATTTACTTAGATATAGTACGTTGAACTTTGTTGTCCTTTTCTATTTTAGTTTACAGTAGTTATATTCCATTGTGCTTTTGGTCCCTAATCATCAAACGCATTTTTATTTACATTTCAATAAATTGTCGCTCGCTATTCTGCGCCAATATTTTATCGGATGACGATTTTTAAAAAAAGTAACAGCGGTGAATGTATCAGCCTCGAGTGAGTGTAACGGCCCCACTGACCCATTACGTTCATTGTCTATCAACAAAGCGGCGTTGATTTGTACACGTGCCTGCTGATGCCCGTACCGCGATCCGAACGACCGATGTGAGTGGACTACATTACAGCCCGCGTAGCGATCCCACCCCTAATAGAGTTATCGATGTGAACATGCGCCCTGGGCAGCGGGTGGCCACTCTGGGGGGGCCGCGATCGTGACCGCGTCTCGTAAACACGTCTTTACGCGAGGCCTCTCTCCGTCAAGCGCCGCTCCGGGTTTTTCCAACTAACTGAATGCAAACGATGCCGTGTGCGTGCATGCTCTAGGTCCGAACCCCGGGAGCTCACCGACTCAGACGCGGTACGTTGCACCAGCTCGCGGAGTGCGCGGCGCAGGCACGGCGCGCGCGCGCACCGTATCGCCATTGTCCCCGTTGATGCCGTGCGCGCTCCGCCGCCGCCGTAGGTGGGCGCCGGGTAAATAAAGCGACGCGCATTCCGACACCGCCGCAGCAGCAAAAAACGGCTCGGGGTCAGGCTTGGGGCAATAGGGCAATGCCGTATTACTACTACGACTGACTACCGCCGACTTGACAATAAATACGAACGCCCTTTATTTAACCACGAAAGTGTCGCCGAGTGTCTAGACCGACGAGTGGGGAAATCGATGGCGCGTTGGGCCACACCTGGCTCATGGCTACGTGCGGCAAGGACTGTGCCGTACGAGGTTTTCCACCGCGACGCGGCACACACCACGGTATTCATCAGCAGCAGTGACCGCGACGCGGCACACACCACGGTATTCATCGCGCAGCAGTGACGCCGTATTTATATTTTTAACGTGCTCGGTCGCTTCAGTCGCTGCAAAAGGCCCTCTCGTGTGTTCCGTCAGATATGTTGGAAGTTCTATTTGGCTCTAGGTAAGAACAAAGTTGCCCGATCCTGGTCTCCACTGATGATGATGGTGACGATAACAATTACGGTTACAAAGAAGATTGATTATGATGCAGTTATGATAGTGATGGGCGGTGCGGTGGTCGCAATGAGTAGTGCTGTTGCCTCACAGCAAGAAGGCCCCGGGTTTGATTCCCGGCTCGGGTACCTTTCTGTGTGTAGTTTGCGTGCTCTTCCCATGCCCACGCGGTTTTTCACCAGGTCTTCCAGTTTCCTCCCACCATCCAAAAACACGCTGCTGCCTAGGTTAATTCGCCTGCTGTAGAATATTTCTCCCAGTCCACTGCGACTTGCTGACTTCACATCCTGGGTATAGCCCCGCCTTGTGCCCGCTGTCTGCGGGGGATGATGATGATGATATACAATGCTAACGATGACAATCACGACAACGATGATCAAGAATATTACGATGATGACAACGATAACGACGACGTGACTCGGTATCGCCGTGCGTCCCGGTGACCCCTGCCAGGCGCTGGAGGAGCTGCTGGCCCGGATTGGCAGCGCCGACTCAGGCCCGGCCATCGAGCAGGACGGCGCCATCATCGTGCAGCGCATCGCGCGGGCACGCGAGCGTTCGCGACGCATCACCGCGGAGGAGATGCGGGCCGTGCTTGCGGAGCGAGACAGCGCCCACGCACAGGTTGGTCCTCGCCGCTGCTGCCCT
>JAZEWT010000010.1:9577392-9594319 GCA_036362905.1 Mordacia mordax
GCTGCTCTTGCAGAGGCTGCCCTGCCCCGATGCTTCAACACCTTTCCATTGCTTCCCGTGCTCTCCCTTACCCTGCCCTTTCCTATCTTCCTGTGTCCTATCAAGTGCTCTGCCGCTCTGCCTCTCTCCTCTACCACGTCCGTACAGCTCACACAACAGTCATCACCATTACGGCTGAAGCTTAATCATGTACGGGGTTGCGGGGGCCTGGAGCCTTTCGCAGCCGACAGAGTTTAAGGCTCGGCTATACCCATGATGTGATGCCAGTACATAGGAGGGCACACTTTTTGGGGCAATTTACCCAGCAGGCCAATTCACATAGGTAGCAGTGTGTCTTTGGACGGTCGGAGGAAACCGGAGTACCCAGCAAAAACCCATGCGGCATGGGCAGAACACGCAAACGCCACAACGTAAGGCACCCGAACTGGGAATCGAACCTGGGACCTTTTTGCTGTGAGGCGATGGCGCTGCTCACTGCGCCACCTTTCAGCCCAGCACAAATATTGGTGTTCAACTTGTGTGGCTTGTGATACCAGATATATATTTCAAGGGTGGGTCCACTAGCTGGTGAGCGAATACAGGTGTTTGTACTTTTCAGAATTCAGTGTACCGGTATCATGAAATGTGAAATATTGTCATCTCATCTCATTGTCAGAAACCGCTTCGTCCTATACAGGGTCACGGTGAGCCGGAGCCTATCCCAGTAGACACAGGGCGCAAGGCAGGGTAACCTTATTCCAAAACAACATCTGAACTTGATATATACCCACGATGGAACGCCAATCCATCACCGAGCACTGAGGGCAATTTAGTCTGCAAGCCAATTAACCTCTGCAGCAGCATTTTTTTTTGGACTGTGGGAGGAAACCGGAGTGCCCTGCAAAAACTCACGCGGACACGGGAGAACATGAATACTCGACACAGAAAGGCACCCGAGCCGAGATTCGAACCCAGGACCTTCTTGCTGTGAGGCGACAGCGCTACCCACTGCGCCACCGTCCCGCCCAATGCGAGACATTGTTTGAATAATTTCTATTGAACGTAGCGATTTTTTTTAAACAACAAAAAAGTCTTCCCTCAACAATAAGGCAAGATAACATTTAATAGCCCTACCATGATGCTCTCAGATGGCTAATATTTAGCTTGTGTTAAGCTGGAACCAGGGTTATATATTAGTAAGATCTCTTCCACTTTAGCCCCTTATCACTAAGTAGAGAGTGGCTCCATAGTCTTAAGAGTCCTTGGGTGGTGCTGTCTTAAAAAAAAGGATTGTAGCCTTCCTAATCACAACGGCTGGATTTAATCCGAAAGTTTGGTGAGATGACATTAATTATTAAAACCTTGAAAGAGAATAGCTATTCACAGAATAAATCTTGAGGATCCACAGCAGGGATGGTAATTTTCTTTCCTGCGCCCAGGGCGAACACAAATCTCAAATATCTTGTGCGGAAAGCACTGGTTAACACGCGCGTCTTAGTCACGTCTGTTGCTGTAAGAGTCCACACTTCTAGCAAAAGGCACTGAGTAAAGGACCCTTCCCACCCCTCCTATGAACTCTTTACCCACCTGTCGGCTGGCAAAACGTACTGCAGCATCCTGGCTAAATCTACCAGACTCTGCAACAGTTTCTTCCCCCAAGCCATCAGGCTCCTCTTCATCATAACAAGCAGGACACAGACGCTCCACTCCCTAACACATTATACATACCGGCACTGGCCACTTCATTCTACTATATGTAGTCTATATCGTCTGCGTGTTTTGCCCTGCTCTGTTGGATGTGTATTCAGCCTTGTTTTGTGTTTGCACCGGAGACCACGAGAAACATAATTTAGTTCCTCGATATACTGTGATTGTATACAGATGGGATGACAAGAGTCTGTCTATATATCTAAGTTGAAAATATTCTCTATCCCATCCTTGTTCAATAAACCTTTCTGGTGAGGATCACAGAGCACCATGCTGAGGAGGCCCGAGCAGACCTCCCTGTCCCGCGCACAGTCACCCTTTAGTTCCTGATCATTGTGCCGCCCACATCTTTCAGCGGCGGCGAAATATAATCTGCTTACCGATGTGCACACTATGTGGCCATGAGGTTACGTGAAGCGAAGTTGCGGATCGTACGTATCAGGCTGCACGGGTTCTAGGTTCCTCACCCCCTGCTGACCTGTTTTTAGGTTCCAGGCGATTATCGTGAAAATTGTGGTTGGGAAATCAGGCAGTGCGGACGGGCAACAGCGTCGCCGTTGACAGGAGGAAGTGAATTTCTGTTGGCGGTGCGGAGCGACCAGGCCCCCCCCCCACCGCCCCCGAGCAAACGTGACACCCGAGTGTCAGCGGTCGCCCACCTGCTATATCCCAGCCGACCCCCCCCTCCTCCCCCACCGCGTTACGTCTGCCTGCGCTAAATGTGCGAGTGTTTAGATGTTTGCGCGAAAATCCCCGAGTGTTAAATGCTTCGGTTCTGCACAGCGGTGTGCAGTGACGTAGCGTACCCTGAATAGGCTCTGGTTCAGGAATTACCCCCCCCCTTCCCCACACCCTCCACCATCCCTCCCTTTTGTTGCGTTGGTCAGTTCAAACGTTCGTTATGTCGCAGGAATCCCGCATCTAGAGCTTGCAAGCTCACTCGGTACTTTCTGCTGTAATCATAACAAACGCCTGTCTATTTAGCCAAGCTTTGTAACCTGGCGCTGGAGCCCTTTCAGGGGACCACAAGCACAGGTGCAGTTGCACTGCCTGCACACTCAGTACTCACACCACTCGCACGCGGTGGCCGTTCTGGCGGCACCGGTAACTTCGCGCACCGCAACCAAAGCAGGCGCCACGGTTAATAATAAAAAAATGATGCTTACAATGCTTTGTACGCGCGATCCAGCAGGCCTTCCTTCCCCCACACAGCTGGCTCACAGGCAAGCACCACCACCACCACCATCATCATCACCACGGTCGCTTAGATATTTGCGCCGAGGCGTTTGCCCGATTGAGCGAGCGGCCTGCTCCGTGTTTTATTTGAATCATATTTGTTCCCGCCCCGTTACCCTCCCCCCCCGCCTGCCCACCTCCTCCTCCCCTTCCACCCCGAACAGTGCGCGATGCTGGAGGAGGAGCTGGGGCGGTTGAGGGAACAGAACGCGTCGCTGGCCAACAACAAGCGCAACGCATCCTGCGAGGGCGTCGCTGACCGCGCCTTAAAGGTCAGGTCCCCGGCGACCGTCCCCCCCCCGCCCCGTCTCCCTTGCCTCGCGCCAGCCCGCCGGAGGCTTGGCTCCACCGGCAGAGAGAAAACTGGGGAATCACGGCTGGTCGACACAATAGTAATAATAATAGTTGCACGCGCAAGTGGATTTCTGCTGCGCGGTCACAACGGCCGTGACTTGCGAGGAGGGGGGAATCAACTAAAGGACACTGCGCTGTGTGCGTCGAGAAGAAAATCTGCTATGTTTTGTTCCAGCGGCCACATGGGTTCTCAGTGTCGCTTCGTGGCATTCATTAAACAATGCAAATTGTGGCGTCGTTTCCAGCTTCATCTGCAGAATTGCTAAACGAGTCGGCATTTATTTTTTAGAATTTCTCTCTACACCATGGGCCATTAGCGCGGAAAACAGTCTTGTTTGAAATTCCCACCAAGCACAGCAGTGGCTAAATCACAGGCAATTGATTGACAGATTTAAATCTCAATTTATACCAATGACAAATCATTTGTGTCGATGTGAAGCTCCCTCCCTAAAATACGTCAGTGCACTACATATTTTCCTGCTCTTTCATGCTGTTGGCGAGTGTGGTGAGCATTTTGTTTGCCCTGCGGGTGGATGGGTGGGTCAGCGGCTGGTTTCGAGGGAGGCTTGCATTGTTGGCACGGCAGGGTTGGCGGGGAGGAGGGACGAGCGGAGGGGCTGAATGTGCGTGGGGGGGGTGGTGGTCTGGTGGGGGGGGGCGCTGGTGTGGTGAGGGGTGATATGGCCACTTTGAGTTTTCATTTACCTGCTCCTCGACTTAACAAGATCACCAAGGGTCCTCTGTTATTGTTGTTTTTTGTTTTCTAAAAGTGTTGAGTGTTGGTGGGCTGCCCTTTGCTACAACCCTAGTGCCCTCCTCAATCAATTCAATGGGTGCTCCCGTGGCCCCCTGTGTTCTGTGCCGCTGACCCCGGTAGCCCTGTGAATGCGGGCGCGTGTGCGTGCGGGCAGCGATGGGCTTCAGTGGTTCACGCACAGCTACGGCTGAGATGGTGAAGTCTATTTTAACATTAGCATCGCTTGTTTTTTCTCGTCCCGTCTTTATATATTTTGCCGGAAATGTCGGTCGACGGCGACAGCGCTAATAGAGCGACCCGCGATCGTGCCCTGAACGCACGAGTGAGAAGCGCGCATGCGTGGTAGTGCACGTACGGGGAGCGGTGGCCCAGCGCATAGCGTGCTGGCCCGCAAATCTGTTGACCCGAGTTTGAATCCCACTCTCGGCCAATACCGGTGATGATTTTTCTGAACCGATCCTGGGTTTCCCCTACAAATGAGTGCCCAGTGCAGCGTGTAACCATTGCCACTAAGGGGACAAAGGCGGCTAGGGGGTGGTGTTAGTCGCCCATCTCCTTGTGTGCCGCGCGCGTATGCGTTTGTGAACTCTGACCCGGCGTTTGCTTCCCCGTGCATCCACCGCCGCTTCACTCCTCCGTCCCTTCCCGCAGGCTCAGCTCGCGGCCACGCAGCAGGAAAGAGACGTCGCGGTGTCGCGCTGCGAGAAGCTGGAGGAGGAGATCCAGACGCTGCGGGTTTACTACAGGTGTGGCGCGATTTTACTTCTTTAAACCCGTTCTGGGCCTCCCCTACGTTGACTCAGCCTTCAATGAATACTTGGTGCGGTGTGTAAACATCGCCACTAGGAAGACAAAGGTGGCCAGGCGTGGTGCTGGCCACCCACCTCTTTATGCCTTGCCGACCATCATAGCTGCTGCTTGCTAACAACGCTTTACCCATACATAGTCTGTTAAGGCTGTACAGTGGATCTTTGTGTGTGACAGTTTTAGACCCCGTGTGTGTCAACAGTGTCATATCTGAAACACTAGCTGCTGTGTTTTTTTAATGCATATGTATATCACCGTTGTGCAAATCATTCATTTCCCGAGAGCTGGTGGCACTGTGGAATACTGTCAATGGCGAGCCATACATTACGTAATACGCCCATGTAACGTCTATCCGTGGAAGAGGGCCACTGTGGCCAGAGTGTAATCGTCTGAGAAATGCTGCTGAGAACTGCTATCTCGACATAGCGGTAGCGAGTGTTCCTCCTCTCTATCTCGGCTATCCTGAATACCTACATCAACAGAGATGGCGGTTCAAAAAATATCCCTCGTACCTGATTGTTATCGCTAAGATGCTTGCGGTGGCGTGCGAATATCAGTTGCGGGCCATCTGGAAGTTTTGTGTATCCCGTGGCCGTGCGACTTGCTGGCCCTATCCGCCCTGTGAGCCGTGGGTCCCCCACACCTGGTTTCAGCGGCGACCATAGCCACTTTAGGGGAGAGGTAACCCCCGTTTGTGGAGGCAGCGGCTGGACAAAGGGAGTTTACATTAGGACCACTAAGCCAATCACTTGAGCTCAGCTGACTGTCAGCGTCCAACAAAAGGGAGTCTGGAGCCAGCTAAGGGCCAGCTCTGAGATAAGGTGCTGAGTCCCCATCCCTTATCTTGATGGTGGCAGTTTTTTAATCCAAGCAGCTAAAAGGACCCTTGCTGTGGCCTCAAAGGCTGGCTGTGATGTCTGTGATTACAACAAGGAAGGGTTTTTTTATTTTAAATTGCCAAATCAAACGCTTAGTTCATGATTAAAAATAAAAAATATGTATGCCGCCTTCGTATATTAGGCTCTCCGCTTCATAAAACTGAACAGGTTTTTAAAAATATCGTATCAAGTCACATAGCCCTTTGGGAGTGTGTAATTTCAACAGGGTTGGCTCAGTGCAAGGAAAACTCTTTTGTCAGGCAGGTTTTATTCATGCAGCTCTTTTTAACAGTTGTTCAGCGGGGAGGTGTATGCAAGTTACATTATCTTAGAGCACCGGGGGAAATTTAGTCACGACAATTGACCTAGGTAGCATAACTTTTGATTATGGGAGGAAACTGGAGTACCCGGTGAAAACTCACATGGACACGGGGAGAACATTGAACATCCACGCAGAAAGGCAGCACCCGAGCCGGGAATAGAACCCGGGTCCTTCTTGTTGTGAGGCGGCAGCGTTACTCACTGCGCCACCACCATATTCAGTTTGCCGTTAGCAGTCAGGTTCGCTTACACCAATGCTTGTAAACGGCCAGATGTTTATAGACAAGGGACCCCTCTCTTCAACTTTTCGTCTAAGTTGAATGCTTGCGCCGTGATATTCGCCAGCGTTTCGTGAGCGTGGTCCCGTACGCACATCAGAATGACAACGTCTCGTTGCGTAGGGTGATATTAACCTCATGACCACACTCGGTTTACCGAGACCCTCATCCAGCAGTGGATTGACGAAAGGACATGCGCACGTTGTTTGTTTTTTAATTTTTAAAAATGTTTTATAAACGACCGGGACGTCCGATGTGTAGACCAAAAAAATGTGCGATGTTGGTAAACCAAATACCACCTCTGAGTGAAGCTCTGCCTCCTGCTCTTTCAGATTTTTCGTATTAGTTTAATGTAACGTGGTTCGCAAAAACGTAATCAATTAATCCTCAATCACCAGTCCCTACTGGCGTCTCCCGGCCTGGCATTCCCGTGTTTATCAAGGTTACCAAACCCCAATGCAAGGTCGCAGTATGAGATAACGAGATGCCCTTTATGAGCAGGTAAGAGCCCCCCCCACCTGTTGTTGGACCATAAAAATTAAGTGCAGGGCTTGGGTAGGGCACGTCTCTAGGAGACGATTGTGGGAAGGGGGCAAGGCAAACAACGGAGTGGCACACGAAGGGAGGCACATGCCTTGGAGATGGAGCGATGGAGTTGTGTCACATATGCAGGTGCTATAGATAGATCGTTAAGTCGTGAGAGCGCGAGAAATGCCGATGGCTTGGCGGGGCAGTGGGGGGGGGGTCCTTAATCCAGCAGTGGATAGAGCAAAGATGACAATTTACGGGAATCTGCGATGGGCTTAATGAATGCACGCCCCGCTCGCTGCAATGGTTCGGAAATGAAAGTAGATTGGTCTCGCAATTAACCTTCGTGGGGGGTGGGGGGCAGGGGGTGCGGGGGGGCGGGGGGGCGGGGGGGCGGGGAGGTGTTTAATGCGAGTTGACGGTACCGCATCTGTTTCCAACGTGAATCTAATCATCTGGTAGCGCGGTGTGAGACAATGGAATTGTCAGAGCAGCAGAGGCAATGTAACGTAGAGTTGTCATCGTCACGTGTGCACAACAGCCTCCACAAGGCTCTGTCCCAAGAATCGGGCGGCCTTGACGAGCGGCGCGGCAACAACGGCCACGACGGCAACCACGTCGGCCGCGATGGCGGCGGCGCGGGGTCGCGCTCGCCGGACGGGGCCAAGGGCCCGGCGGCGGGGTCGGCGCAGGCGGGGGCCGAGCGGGGCCCTGGACGCCCGGCGGACGCGCGGCTGCGGGAGGCGGATGCGGAGCGCGACGCGCTGCGCGCGCGTCTCCGGAGCGCGCAGCGCGAGCGCGCCGCCGCCGACGACAAGGCGGAGAGGTGATGCCCGCCGGCGCCACCGGCGGCCCTCGTTGACGAAGGGCCGTCACTCAAAATGTCATCTGTTATAATCTCATCTCATTGTCAGAAACCGCTTAGTCCTGTACAGGGTTGCGGTGAGCCAGAGCCTGTCCCGGCAGACACAGGGCGCTAGACAGGGATATACCCACGATGGGACGCCAGTCCATCACCGGGCACTGAGGGCAAGTTAGTCTGCGAGCCAATTAACCTATGCAGCAGCATGTTTTTTGAACTGTGGGAGGAAACCGGAGTGCCCGGCGAAAACCCACGCAGACACGGGGAAAACACACGAACTCCATGCAGAAACGTGCCCGTGGTGGGATTCGAGCCACCTTGGGCAGGACTTTTTGTGAAGCGCAGATGTTACTACTGTTCCACCTTGCTGCCCAAAAACTATCTTGCTCTTTAGGACCAACCTTATTAAAACTGGCCACAGTTGATTAAAGAACAATATGGCACAAACCAAATACGCAAATGGAAATTCTCGGAACCCAGCGCGTGGTAGTGGCGGTGGTGCGCTGTCCGAGCCTGGATCGCACAAAAACTCAGATGCCCAACTTTTCCGGCGGCGCTCGTTGTATATTTTCCAAGCCGCCGATTTGACGGCGTGCGGTGCGTGGGCCTTCTCAGCGCTGGGTTTGTTGCGGGTGGCGCGGGCAGCTTTACGAACGTCCTTGAGAAAGATTTCCACTTCACGGTAATAACAAAGGGCGGCATGGCGGCCCAGTGGGTAGCGCTGTCGCCTCACAGCAAGAAGGTTCCAGGTTCGAATCTCGGCTCGGGTGCCTTCTGTGTGGAATTTGCATGTACTCCCCGTGTCCGCGTGGGTTTTCGCCTGGCACTCCGGTTTCCTCCCACAGTTCAAAAACGTGCTGCTGCATAGGTTAATTGGCTTGCAGAATAAATTGCCCGCAGTGCCCGGGATGAACTGGTGTTCCATCGTGGGTGTATCCCTGCCTTGCGCCCTGTGTTTGCCGGGATAGGCTCTGGCTCACCGCGACCCTGTACAGGACTAAGCAGTATCTGACAATGAGATGAGATGAGAGGTAATAACAAAATCAACGGGTTTATTTCTGCCCATCTTGTGGGAGGCATTGATTTATTTTCAATCAGGAACCCTAAGACGTATTCGACATTGCCAATTAGAAGTCGTAATATGCGCTCAGTTAAATGATGTGGGTTCTTTCAGCAAACAGCGCCATAAAGATAACCGCTCGCTATGTGTGCGAGCGCTGGAGGATGATGGGAGGTTTGCGTGTTCGTGTTTATTTTCTCCCTGGCCAGGTTGGAGAGATTGGTCGGGGTTCTGCGCAAAAAGCTGGCTCATCAGACGTGACGTGGCGGTGATGTCATCTGCACCGGCAGCTTCGTCGACAGCATCAGCGGTGGCGTCGCTGCCGTCATCGACCGGACCATTGCCGTCGTCGTTCTCCGTCGGCAGGAGCATTGGCGTCAAATGGTCGCAGCGGTGTCTTTGGTGTTAGCAGTCGTGATTACCGGCAGCGTTGTTGTCAGCAGTGCCGTTAATTTCATCACCGGCGGTGTATGCAACATTGAAATCATTGGTAGCCGCATCGTGTTGAGTGGCATCGTCAGCGTATTCTACGTCGTTAACACAAATGTCATCATCAGTATTAGCATCATCGTTATCATAATCGGTAGTATTATAGCGATCGTCTGCAGGAACAAGACAGGAAGCAGTATCGTCATGATTGGAATCATCACACCGTCATAGTCAGTAAATGTACTGTTTGCATTGTCAGCACTAGCAGAATCCTCAAGAACAGTTCGTTCTCATCTCATTATCTGAAACCGCTTAATCCTATATGGGGTCACGGTGAGCCGGAGCCTATCCCGGAAACACAGGGCGTAAGGCAGGAATACACCCGACGACGGGACGCCAGTCCATCGCCGGGCATTGCGGGACAATTTTAGACTGCGAGCCAATCAACCTATCCAGGAGCATGCTTTTGGACTGTGGGAGGAAACCGGAGTACCCGGCGAAAACCCACGCGGACACGGGGAGAGCATGCAAACTCCACACAGAAAGGCACCGGAGCCGAGAGATTCGAACCCGGGACCTTCTTGCTGTGAGGCGTCAGCGCTAACCACTGGGCCACCGCGCCGCCCACAGTTCGTACTCTCATCAGAAATAGTAGCAAGTGGAAGCCGTGTCCTTTTCAGCATTATCGAGTGCAGTGCCATAATCATTCATCATCAGCGCATTGTTGGCAGAATCTTTATCATTACGAGCAGCAGCGGTAGCATCAGCATCGTCAGCAGTCTCAGTTGTGGACGTCTCTCGTCCTCCTCGCCCCTGCTCGTAGCTTCGCGTGGCTTCACGGATGATGTCAGTTAGTATCAGTGCCCGCTTAATCCTCTACAGGGTCGCGAGGTGCCAGAGCCTATCCCGGCAGACATAGGGTGCAAGGCGGGGGCTATACCTAGTATGTGATGCCAGTACATGAGACCTGCTGTAAATCTCCACTGCTTCAGGACAGTTGGTTGTGTCGAGCGTTCCTCCTCTGTGTTGTTTCGCCTCCCATGTTGGAGGTGTCATCAGAGAGAAGGAACGCTTGGCACGCATGCCACGAAATACCATCTCTTAAGACAATTCTCAATCGATGACTCTCCCCACAATCGGTTAGATTATTGGACCAATCAGATAAAGCGTAAGCGGTTGCAAATTTAAAAGAAAAACGCTTTCACCCCCGCTTTGACATGTGCCGAAGGACGGGAGGTGACGGGCTGGGCTTTGCCAGATCATCTGGCTCGTCGGCATAGCGCGTGGTTCGTGGTGGTGGGGGGTGAGTGGTTTCCAGCGTTCGGGAGAAAATGTTGTGTTATTGTGTTCGCCACCGCGTTTTTAAAAGGGGCACGCGGAATCGACGACAGAAATCGACCGCCAGTCGATTGTTGATCGTCCCAGCTCTAAACCAGTATTGGCAGCGGAAGGGCCTTGCGTGTGGGTTTGTGAGTGTTCGCCATAAGTTTCTAAACGATGCGAAGCAATTCGGGTGCGGCGTCGCCTTGACCCGTCGGGGTTGACCGCGGAGGCGTCGCGGGCAGTCGATTTGACACCGGCGCTCAATCTCGCGGCACGCGCCTCCGGCGTCGTGCGGTGAGCAATCCGGCGTTTTGCGATTCGCCACGTGAATCGCCCCGCGGCCATGCAACGGGCAGACCGACGCAGCCGCCAGAGGCACGGTGCGTCGAGAAGCGATACTTTAATCTGAAGCGTGCCGCCGCCGAGCCGCGACGAGTCATAGCGTCGTGCTGCCGGATCGCCGTTGGTTGCACCTCTTGGCCGGTAGTTGTTTCTTAACGAGAAGCTTGCCTTCGAGATCGTGAATCGTTGATGTTGAAATCGACCCGTGTTGAGAGATTTGTCACAAGAGTGCAGATCCAAATGTTTTATCCGATGAGATATTTTTGTACACTTCACAAAAAGAGTAAAGTCAAACAGTGTTTAATCTCATCTCCTCATCTCATTGTCAGAAACCACTTAGTCCTGTACAGGGTCGCAGTGAGCCGGAGCCTATCCCAGCAGACACAGGGCGCAAGGCAAGGATATATACCATGATGGGATGCCAGTCTATCACTGGGCACTGCGGGCAATTTAGTCTGCAAGCCAATTAACCTATGCAGCAGCATTTTTTTTGGACTGTGGGAGGAAACCGGAGTGCCCGGCGAAAACCCACGCGGACACGGGGCGAACATGCAAACTGCACACAGAAAGGCACCTGAGCAGAGATTCGAACCCGGGCCCTCTTGCTCTGAGGTTACAGCGCTACCCACTGGGCCACCGTGCCGCCCCATACAGTGTTTAATAATAAACGCTAACAGGCTGGTTAACTATTAATAAAAGGATACGATTAATTAGGAATTACAAATTTCTGTAATTGGTGCAGCTCCCTTTGCTAATCCACTGCTGGATTAGGACCGTGTCCGTGTTAGGCAATTTGTTCGACTATATTTCACCACACTGGGCAGTCCAGGTTGAAGGCGGTGGGGATGGAGCTATGGTGGCTTAGATGTCACTCGTAACAGAACTGTGACCCGGAGTCAAACTCAGGTTGTACTCAGAATATAGGGCACTAATCACTCTGCAACCAAAAACTGTTTTAAGCACCACTGTTAGTTTGTTTTTGCGATATTTTTCTACGTTTTATATATATATATATACACACGCAATATTGTTTAATTTTAACAGCTTTATCAAAGCCCAATAATGGCAGACAATGATCGTATTTGATGAAAAAAATATTAAAGTATTTGTGATTTATGCCATCAAATCATAACGCATGTATGCGATGTCTTCAGTCGCATGATAAGTGTTTTGTTATAACATCAGTCGGATGTAGACTACAGTATTTATTTTGTCTCTGGTGAGTGCTAACGTCTAATAAACGATTTGCGCGCGGTTCACTTGTGCATTGTCTGTGTTTGCGTCTGTGCCTGTATTTGTGGCTGTCTTTGTCCGTGTTTATTTTGTGGATTTCCGTCAGTATGTGACTGTCTGTAAACGTGTCTGGGGAGCTGTGGCGCAGTGGTTAGTGCGCTGCGCTGCAGAACTGCGTTTGACCAGGGTTCGAATCCGGCTCAGCAAACCGTTGATGAATACCCGAATGGGTGCTGAGCCTCTGTTAGGTTGATTCGGCCTTAAATGAGTCACCTGGTGCGGTGTGTAAACACTAGGACGGTTGAGGTGAGTATACCGCAGTGGCGCTTGCCGCACCACTTCGTGTGCCATGCCGGCCTTCATCGGAACTTGTTCATAGAAGCTGCCCCATCAGTGGTAACATCTGATGATTGCTTCGAAAAGCTGCGCTCTTGTGACATCCGCGTCGATCGCTCCCTCTCCCTCCATTGCGACGTTTCCCCTCACGTTAGAGGCATCTTCAAGGCGCTTTTTTGGGTTGACTCGGCCTTAAATGAGTAACCAAGACGCCTGAGGATGCCTCCAACGTGTGAGGCGAAACGTCGCGATGGAGAGGGAGCGATCGACGCGGCTGTCCCGAGAGAGCAGCTTTTCGAAGCAACAAGCATGTACTGAGCCGTGAAAAGCTACATCATTACAGTGGTAACATCTGTTAAGGTTCCTCAACCAGTGTTTTTTTTAAGATTATACAATAGCCCAGGGGGTTTTTTATCGTTTGCGCCTCAAGACCTACTTGGGTCTGGCCTCCACGGGCCTCTAGGTGGCGCTTGCGGCCTGATGGTCGCCATTCACCGCTTGAGAACCTCGCAGTCCTCCGATGTAACGATCCACCTGGACGCTTGTGCTCGAGCCGAATTCATCGCTCCATCCCCTCGGTCGGCGGGCACGGTGGTGGCCCAGTGGGTAGCGCTGTTGCCTCAGCAAGAAGCCCCGGGTTCGAGTCTCGGCTCGGGTGCCTTTCTGTGTGGAGTTTGCATGTTCTCTCCCCGTGTCCGCGTGGGTTTTCGCCGGGCACTCCGTTTTCCTCCCACAGTTTAAAGAACATGCTGCTGCATAGGTTAATTGGCTCGCAGACTAAATTGCCCGCAGTGCCCGGTGATGGACTGGCGTCCCATAATTAGTATATCCCTGCCTTGCGCCCTGTGTCTGCCGGGATAGGCTCCGGCTCACCGCGACCCTGTACAGGACCAAGCGGTTTTTGACAATGAGATGAGATCTCCTCGGTCTTCGTACTCCTAATGCAGGCCTTCCTGTCCCCGAGAGCGAGTTTGTTGTGCGGTATCGTCGTCATCGAGTCATTCGTCATTTCACCGAAACACGTTCGCAGCGCCCGCATGCACACACGCGGTGAAGATTTATAACTTTATTTAGAACAATAATTTACAAATTCAGAACGCGACAAAGGACGACTGCATCACAAACCGCACCGCAGTGTCTCGCTTGTAAAGAAAAGTGCACACGCGCGCGTCTGTGTCCTGTTCTATATCCAGGGTGCTTCTTCACTCACACAAGACGTATGACGACGGGCCAGCGCAACCCTGTGGGGTGGGGTGTGCAAGGGACAGGGGTATTCTGTGGACCTCAGCCTCGGACAGCTCCGGCTGAACAATATGAGGCTTCAGAGGATTCCTACCAACGTGCAAGGCGAAACGTCGCGAGGTGGAGAGAGGAAGCGATCGACACATCAATATGAAGCCTAGTTTCACGTTATTCACACACCGGGTCCCCAAATCGTTGTGTTTGTCGCAGCTGATTTTTGTTGGCCGGCTTGTTGATGGAAAGTCGACGAAAAATTTCGGTCAGCTTGGAAGATTCGAATCGTCGCTGCCTTCCGTGCGTTTGTGGTGAGCGGTGGCGCAATGGTTAGCGAGCTCTGCTACGGACTCCTCGACCCGAATGCGATTCTCACGGTCAACGTCGGTGATGATTATTCGGTCTAGGGCTTCCCCTAGGTCGACTCGGCCTTAATCGAGTACCTGGTTCGCTCGATCGTTTATTGTATTGCAGGAATCGCGTATCTTGAGTTTGGAAGGTCAATGGGTACTTTTCCGATGTAATAATAAACATATATCTATGTATAGTTTGGTGTGGTAAGCATCGCAACTGGGGATACAAAGGCGGCCGGGCGTGGGTGCTGGCCACCCACCCGCTCGTGTACCGTGTCGCTCGTCATAGGTGCTCGCTAACAGTACTTGCCTCAAAAGTATGTTAGGCTATACGGGGGATCTTTGCCTTGTTTAGGGTATGTGTGTGCAGTCCTGAACTTCAGTTGGAGCTGTCCACGGCTGAGCTCTGGAAAATATTCAATGTAACCTCCTCCCCGCATGATTTAAAATCCAGCGCAAACGTCATCGTTTTATTTTAACCGAGAAAACTACTTACTAACGCAATCTAAGTTATCACGTGTGCAGAAGTGTGTTTTGTATGTATAGACTATGTATGTACATTTGTCTTAATTTTGTATATATGTATGTACACACATATTTGTCGTAGTTGACATTTTTCACTTAACACACACGTACAGTCACGTATAATTATAATCCGGAGGCACGACTGAAGGAACATTATACACTTGCGAATGTTTACAAATGCGCGCGTTTGGGTCATCGGAGGTTTTGTCACTGAGAACATATTGAAATATTGCATGCCTACATTCCCGTATACGTAAATCATAAAACACGAATGATCAAACACACGTGCGGTAAGGTGGCGCCGTGAGTAGCGCTGCCGCCGCACAGCAAGAAGCTCCCGGGTTCGATTCCCGGCTCGGGTGCCACTTTCCCTTGAGGAGTTTGCGTGTTCTCTCTCCTCTTGCCACCGTGGTTTTTCACCGGATACTCCTGTCTCCTCTCACAGTTCAAAGAATCGCTGCCTAGCTGAACTGGCCTCCCGACTAAATTGCCCCTCAAGTACCCTGCGATGGACTGGCGTCCCATCAAGTGTATATAGCCCTGATTTTCGCCCTGTGTCTGCCGGGATAGGCTCCGCAACACCGTACAGGACTGATGATGATCTAAACCCCCAAGGCGCATGTATGCAGTGACGTATGACCATTTATCGCATGTTTGACGTGCACACATACAGGCTACAGCAGTCGGGATGACGCATCACCACGAGCGAACATTAAGCACACGAGCAGACGTTTACGAAATCGCAAACATTAATTTACAAACAGTAAACATTCAGGCGAACATTAATTTACAAACAGTAAACATTCAGGCGAACATTACGAAAAACATCACTGATCGCACAAAAAATACATGCATCGTGTTCTACACGCGAATATCCCCCTATAGCCTCCAACAGACTGTTGGGGTCAATGTTGTTTGCGAGTACCCTACGTAGGCTAGCGCGGCTCAAGAAGGGTCGGTCAGCATTGCGCCCGGCCGCCTTTGTCTCCCTAGCGCTGATATTTTATGTACAACGCATCGGGTACTGATTTAATTATGGCTGAGTGGTTCTAGTGGAAGCCCATGAGCGATGTAAATATTCGCCTTGTGTGGGAATCAAACTGGAGTCGCTGGGTCGGTAGCACGGAAACGCTTCCGCACGAGCGAAGCCCCTTGAATCTTGCGTGCACACAACACGTCAGACGTCACAACACACACATAACTACATAAAACATAAACGCACGTGTGTACATCAATTTGCTGAACCATAAATTACACACACGTCTTTATATCAACATTATAGGCAAATATTGCGCGCACACAAACATATATACCCTACACAGCAGCTCTAACACACAGACACGTACATACATCGTGATGAGAGCCATCACGAACGGTACTCACGACACATATACACATATACGTATGTACATCAGATCATACGCGCACTCAGAACACGTCACCAGATCGAATTTACGAACACGATGACAAAGAGGCGTGTGAGCGAATTATCGTTACACTGTCGCGAATCGCAATCTGTACACACACACAATAACGAGCAGGTATACAATCAAATTACAAATACAATACACTGACACACAGACACACAAACGCGCCCGCAAAGCAAGATAAACTCAGCACATTCGTAAATAACTGCGCGTGGCCTTAAAAGAAACATACAGGCTGCGGCATAAGTCGCTTTACCGAGAATCATTGTTTGATACGCCAGGAGTTCGAGATATTGAACATAAATGTGCCGCCGCTGCGCCGGGTGTTGTTATTCAGTGGTCCAAAGATGCAACATGTGCATTGAAGATGATGCAGGACGCTTTGAACTCTTTCTGGAATAACTAAAAAAATATACTGTTTCTCAGTCACCTCAATTATCGGTAAAGCGACTTATGCCGCACACTGTGTATACGAAATTCGACGTTTCGGAAAACGACCCCACTTTCATGGCGCACACAGCGCGGCATCAGAGTTGATGAGACTTGGACAGTTCACTTTATACTAGGTCGCCTCTGTACGGATAGACTGTGAAGAAGGGACACTGCCCCAAACGTCGGCTATTGTTTGCTTATTATTTCAGTGAGTGCCATTGAAGCGCAACGTGTTGTGTGTTGTGTGCGGTGGTGCTGCTGCACCTGCAGCAGGGTCACCAGGTACATCGTCAAACCTCAGGCCGCCTCTACGCAAGCGGGTTTACTCTCCATCATTAACATTACTAAGAACAGATGTTAGTCACCTACCCGTGTGTGTGTGAGAACCGTGTGTGTGTGTGTGAGAGCCGTGTTTGTGTGCGAGCCGTGTTTGTGTGCGAGCCGTGTTTGTGTGAGCCGTGTTTGTGTGTGTGTGAGCCGTGTGTGTGTGAGCCGTGTGTGTGTGTGAGCCGTGTGTGTGTGTG
>JAZEWT010000010.1:9595536-9607647 GCA_036362905.1 Mordacia mordax
CAGCATGCTTTTTGGACTGTGGGAGGAAACCGGAGTGCCCGGCGAAAACCCACGCGGACACGGGGAGAACATGCAAACTCCACACAGATAGGCACCCGAGCCAAGAGATTTGAACCCGGGACCTGCGGGTAAACTTCACGAGGTGAATGTCGCGGCTGCAAGGCGTTCTCAGCAATCATCATCAGCCACCAGCCTTGATTTGTGTCCGCTGCTGGGGTGATGGCCTCTGTACGACGTCTTCAGCTCGTGGTCTCGCGATACCACGGTGCCACCGTTCGCATGGAATTATGAGCGGAGGCGAAAGTAAGCCGGCACTGTCCGGTCCGGCGTATCGGCGAAATAGTGGCAAAAGTATTCGGCAGGGTACAGGTGAGGTGTGTGTGTGTGTGGGGGGTGTACTCTGCCCCAGCCAACCAACAACTGATGTCTTAACAAGCTCGGGTCTAAAATACAGGTCTTGAACGCGCGACTATCGTCTATACACCTATCGCTTAGCTTATGAATCGATTTAGCAATCTATTCTCGTAACACCGGCTCGTTTGTATTCGTTTGATTCTTGATGATGTCCTGGTTATTTTGCGGACTCGTTTGCGCGCCCTTCTATTGGAAATGGAGCCTTGCTCGGGCGATATGCATCCACTGAGCCGAAGAATCGCGTCGATTTTGTACACTTATCGTGGTGGATCCGTCGTAATGTACATCCATCGATGAATGAATGGGGTTCATAGTCACGCCGCTTGCCCCGAGCGCAGTGTTCGTCACCATCGTGCGTTCACGATTAATAACGTTCGCTCGAATCGCCTTCACTGTGCGTGTGTCCGTGCCCGGACCGTCCGTGCCCATAAACGTATCAGCCCCTTGAGAATTGCTCTCCAAAGGGTGTTCTTTCGAGATGGCCGTGTCGTGCGCTCATCCCTCTCTCTTCTGCAACGTGTTGCCTCTCACGCTGGAGGGAGCGCTCGACACGGCTATCCCGAAAGGACAGCCGTGAAAACCCATATCACTACAAATCGTCCATTATTCAATTAGTACTATTACACGAAGCGTGTACTTCACTCTGCACCTCCACTGGTAATCTGAGTTCGATTCCAGGCCACAGCTAACAGTGGCGAGGGATACCTGAGCCGCCTCTCTCCTGTTCCCCATTCACCAAGCCGCATTTACCAAAGCGGTGAAGTATGTTTACGCATCCCCCCAAATGATGAACGATTGAGTGGGGAGATTTTCATCCAATAGTAAATTGATAAAGAGGCTGTCTATATTGTATCAACCTATTAAAGTATTTCTCCTGGATAATCAGTTAAGATGAAACTTTTTTTTTTATCATGGTATCCACAATATTTATTCACAAATACCTCTTTTAAGGATGATACGTTCATGGACACCCTGCTACGTACATGACGCACACACAGATGCGAGTTCCTATCTCATCACGAATTCATGAGTGGCCGGGCATACAAACCTCTGTAGACCGCTGGGTCACTGCTACTGATAGGCGACGTGTGGTCGATCAAAGTCTTCCCGTGTATGGACGCATGCATCTCAGGCTCGTACCCGGACAATCCATGCACTCCCTGCTCGTAGCCCTTGTAATCCATCCTCTGCTGGTGATGCTGCTGATGCTGTTGCTGCTGCTGCAGCAGTTGCTGTTGCTGATGCAGCTGTCCGGAAGAAATGAGGCTGGTGATTGAGAACGGGTGGCTGAAATAGTTAGGGTCCATCTTAAGGTGTAGGGAGGCTGCGTCGGCCGTGCCGTGCTGCTGCTGCTGATGCTGAAGATGCTGATGATGATTCTGCTGATGGTGGTGGAGGCTTTGTAGAAGAGGTGGCAGCACCAGCGTATCGTCCTGGCGGTGAGACGACGAGACCATTGCCTCGGTTGGTGGCGAGTCCTCGTGGTGGTGCAGAACGGAGGCCGAGCTCGGCCGAGTCTGCTGTTGCTGTTGCTGCTGCTGCTCTATTTCTTCCGCACGGGTGCTCTGCAGTTCACCCCCCTGTTGCTGCTGCTGCTGGTCTCCGCCGGCGCTCCTGGCTGCCTTCACTGTCCCTTTCCTGTCGCACTTGAAGCGTTTCTGCCGCCGCAGGTAGCAGCCGTTCTCGAACATGTTCCCCGAGTCCGGGTGCAGCGCCCAGAAGGAGCCCTTGCCCGGCTTGTCGGGCGAGCGAGGCACCTTCACGAAGCAGTCGTTGAACGAGAGCGAGTGGCGGATGGAGTTCTGCCAGCGCTGCTGGTTCTGCCGGTAGAAGGGGAAGAGGTCGGTGATCCACGAGTAGATCTCGTTGAGCGTCAGCATCTTGCCGCTGGACTGCTGGATGGCCATCGTGATGAGCGAGATGTACGAGTAGGGCGGCTTGGCGTGCGTGTAGCTCCTCCGGTAGCCCTTGAAGGCCACGTCGCGCGCCGGCCCGCGCGAGTCCATCGCGCCGCCACCGACGCCGCCGCCCTGGAGGAATTCCTCGCCGCCGCCGTAGGGGTCTCCGCCGAGGGGGCTTCCCCCAGGGTTGCCCATGAGGCCCCCGTAGCCGCCCCCTTGCAGGGAGCCCGGCGCCGTGCCGCTCTGCTGCATCACCCCGCAGAGAGCTGCCTGGGGAGACGAGGTGGTGCTGTGCTGCTGCTGCTGCTGCTGCTGATGCTGCTGCTGCAGGGAGCCGTACGTGGGCAGCGCCACGGAGGGCGGCGGTTGCAGGGCCACCTGCATGTGGCCCATGGGCACGTGGTAGCCGTTCATAGAGACAAGGCCGCCCAGGCCCGCGTTCATGGCCGCGGAGGTGCCGTAGGTCTGCGCATCCCCAGCAAGCAACGAGACAAGCACAGGTGGCCATGTGAGACGCGTGCCTGTCAACTTAGCCTCCCACGAGTACCGCGTGCAGTATAAACATTCGTCACTGGGAATACAAAGGCGGCCGAGTGTGGGTTCTGACCACCCACCAACCCCCTAGTGTGCCGTGCTGAACTTAATAGATGCTCGCTAACAGCACTTGACGTTAGAGTTTGTTTCGGCTATATGGTGTCTCTTGAGTTTAGTCCGTGTGAATGCATGCTGCCTGTATGGGGCGTCGAGGTGGCGTGGTAGTCCGATTACTCAGTTTTTATTGAAGATGGAAGGAACCGTTAAGCTATATAGCTCTTTTTAACAGTTGTCGAACGGGGGAGGACCCAAGCATGCGGGGGGACCGGAGCCTATCTCTGCAGACACAGGGTGGAAATCAGGGATATGCCCATAATGCGACGCCAGTCCATCGCAGGCCACTTGGGGGACAATTTCGTCAGGCCAAATTAACCTGGGCATCATATCCTTGGACTGTGGGAGGAAACCCTGTTATGTGCCTCCTCTGTTAAGTCATGCGCCGCGTCCGACCGTCTTTGTCTCCCCGTGCAGATGTTTTACACATCGTATAAACCAACCAGGTACTTATTTATGGCTGAGTTGATTTAGCGGAGGCTCCTAGAGCAACCGTTAAGCGTGATTGGAAATCCAACTCTGGTATCCGTGCTCGAAAAGCAGCAGGTGCTCTGGTGGTGAACATTTTCTGTTAGCGCTTAGCCATTTAAGTGTAAGACTACCTGGGGATCTTTGTCTTTGTTTGAGTGGGGTTGGCCGCACCACCCCTCACCCCACACTCCCGTGTGCCGCTCTTAATCATTAACACAGCACGACAAACCTTACATGGACTGTAGGGTGAGTACAGTACTGTACTGTCAGCAGGCATCTAAGACATCGTGAGCGGATAGGGTGCTGCCTTGCGAGTCCGACGACCTGAGTTCGAATCCCACTCACTAATACAATAATTATTATAATTAGATAATCAATAGCAGACACCAGTGACGATTTTCTGAATCGGTCATGGGCCTCCCCTCGGTCGATTCAGCTTCAAATGAGTCCCCGGTGAGGTGTGTAAACATCGCCACTGGGAAGGCACAAAGGCGGTCAGGTTGGGCGCTGACCACCAACCTCGTCGTGTGCCGTGCTGGCCTTTAATGTAGGCGCTCGATAGCAACATCTCTACAGTAGGCGCTGTGAGCAATCACCTACGACCAAACGATCTGGAACACGAAGATAAGCAAAGTTACTCCTGTTTGGTAAAGCATTATTGCCTCGGAATAGTCGGCTTTGGTTCCGAGACGCTCTTAAAATAACGGATTAATGAACCAGTCTGCAGAGCTCATCATCTCATTGACAGAAACAGCTTAGTCCTGTACAGGGTCGCGGTGAGCCGGAGCCTATCCCGGCAGACACAGGGCACAAGGCAGGGATATACCCAGGATATACCCAGGGCACTGCGGGCAATTTAGTCTGCAAGCCAATTAACCTATGCAGCAGCATGTTTTTGGACTGTGGGAGGTAACCGGAGTGCCCGGCGAAAACCCACGCGGACACGGGGAGAGAACATGCAAACTCCACACAGAAAGGCACCCGAGCCGAGATGCGAACCCGGGTGCTTCTTGCTGTGAGGCGATAGCGCTACCCACTGGGCCACCGTGCCACCCGCATATGTATATTGTGTCTCATATGTTTGTAATGTCTGTCGGAAAAAAATGTTAGCAGCATATGAGTGTGTTTGGAAGCTCACCGATAAGCAGATTCTTATCATTTCCCTAATTTCGAAATCCAGTTAAGGTGAAGCCACATAGTCAACAATATTGAGTGTGGCCTTCAAAAGGAAACATATAAATGAAAGGCCACCGTTGTTTTCGCATATAAACAGAGCCTATCGATGAGGGACCATCGTCTGAAACGACGTTGATTATATATTTACACTTTAAGGCCACATGGCGTTATTGACGACAGCATCGAGTTACTTTGTGTTATTTGTCCTTGAGCCCCACTAGCACTGCAGCCATATCGTCACCAATGTGTGTCACTAATGTGGTGACGACATGGCTGCTGCGTGTGTTTAAACTGGGGCGGCACGCGCTCGTAACGCGGCCAGGGCTCCTGCCTGGTGGCCAAACTCAGGGTTCGACTCCCAGCTCGGGTGCCGACGTTCTTTGTGGAGTTTGTGAGTTTTCGCCGGGTACTTCGATTTCCTCCCACTGTCCAGAGACATGCTGTGCACCGTAATTGGCTTGCTGGCTAAAAAAATTGCCCCCTTTGCCCTGCGATGAACTGACGTCCCATCATCGGTTTAGCCCTTCCTTACGCCCCTGTGTCTGCCGGGATAGGCTTTGGCCGCCCGCGACCCTGTAAAGTATTAAGTAGCGAGTACTGACAATGATGTAATTAAACACAGAACCTCTGTTCCGGTATCAAGGTAAACGGGCGTTATCAGTGGACACATTAACGGAGGTCTGTACTAATGTAGATTTTCACGGTTATCTCATGAGAATTGCTTTTCAGGGCTGCCTTTTCGGGGTAGCCGTGTCGAGCGTTCCTCCTCTGTCCGTCTCTAGCTTACGTCTGTTTGAGGATTGCTGCTTTACAACGATTCGACACGCGATGCCTAACTACATAGAGAGCACGTTGCGGTTATCAGTTTAGTATCAGTACCCGCTTAGTGCTATACAGGATTGCCGGGGGCGGGAGTCTATCCCGGCAGACACAGGGCGCAAGGCAGGGCTATACTCAATGATGTGACGCCAATAATAATAATAGAGGAAAGCATGATTTTCGAGAGGCAAAGCAAGGAAACAAGTTGCAACATTCACGCACATTATTTATTATCATCGTTATTTATTATTACGGATGTAGGTTATTATCAAAGTATCCACAGCATTTGCAACGTTGTCAATTATTTTTCAAGTTACGTCTCGTGAGTTGCTATCGGCTGATGTTGTTGCTGCCGCGCCGTTCTCTCCGCAGCTCTGTGCAGCGCTTTGTGCCCCTCGAGTGAAAAGCGCTCTATACATGCAATTATTATTATTATTAATATACAGTACATTGCAGGGCACACGTTTGAGGAAATTTAATCAGCGGGACAATTAACCTTTGAGACAACGTATATTTGGACGGTGGGAGGAAACCGGAGTACCCGACGCAAACCTACGCGGACACTGGGGGAGAGAGAGAGAGAACTCGCAGACTCCACACAGAAAGGCACCCGAGACGGGAACCGAACCCGGGAACTTCTTGCTGAGAGTCAGCGGCGCTTCTCACTGCGCCGCCGCGCCGCCCACGTTGCGATTTTAATTTTCCAAATTTATCGTCTCTGAAATATAGCAACAAAACTGTACCAGAAGTATAATTCCATCAGAATTCATTGTACAAAAAAAGTACAGCTAAACTATAGTTCGCGTATAAGACACGGCGGTGGAGCGGTGGCGCAGTGGTTAGCGCATCTTTTAGTTTTGACTTCGACTACCAGTCACGACTATCATCATCATCAGTGTCCGGTCAATAAACCAGGGCTACCGCGCACCGCCTTCACCCACGCTCCGTATTGACCAGCGTGGTGAAGTATGGTTAGACATCCCCCATGACTAACAGGGCCATGTGGAAGGTTCATTCCGTAGCGTTGTCAATATTTTATAGTAATTAACATGGTTTTAAGTTTGATTACGAATGTTAGTAATAGTTTAATAAATCACACTGACTTGTAGAGCGTACAATATATATTTTTGTTATATATATGAACGTATTTAAGTATATGTTTAAAGATAATGTGCATGTCGAGGCAGTTTGATCCCAATCCACTGCGGGATGATAGCCTGCCTCTGCCGTGTGGGTCGTGAGAGTTTACCAAACCATACTTCACCACGCCGGTCATTATTGCTGGTTGGTGAAATAAAACAAGTATAAAGATTCCCCTTATAGCTTTAACAGACTGTCGTGTCAAGTGCCATTCGCACCTATAAGGGTCGACACGGCATGCGGAGGTGGGTGACCAGCTCCACGCCCGGCCGCCTTTGTCCCCCTATTTTGGCAACATTTATACACAGCGCTAGGTACTCATTTGAGGCCAAATAGACCCAGGGGAGGACCAGGACCGGTTCAGAAAATCGTCGCTGGTGTTGGCCGTGAGCGGGATTCGAACTCGGATAACCGGGTTTGTAGCCCAACGCGCTAACCGCTGCGCCACCGCTCTCCATAAATAATGTATTAACGAATATAGATACACGGATTCATTTATACTCTAACATTAATGAGCAATTAATATCGAGATGATAACGACTTTATATTTTGTATTTCAAAGCCTCCTATATCGGTCTGTCTCCAAACCCAAACCACAGCGCGGTGGCGCAGTGAGTAGCGCTGCTCCATCACAGCAAGACGCGTTCTGGTTGCAGTCCCGGCTCGGGTGCCGTTCTGTATGGAGTCTGCTTGTTCTCTCTCCGTGTTGGTGTACGTTTTCGCCGGGTACTCCGGTTTCCTTCTACCGTCTTAAAGCACGCTGCTGCCTTGGTTAATTGTCCTGCCCTGCGATACACCGGCGTCACATCCTTGGGTATAGCCCCGCCTTGCGCCCTGTGTCTGCCGGGATAGGTCCCCCGTAATCCTTAACAGTATTAAGCGGATACTGATGCTGAACGGAACCAACCACATCCCTTGGAAAGACTCAGAGCCATCGCTTCCCCAGTTCCACTCAATTCACCTATCTGAGAAAAACATGGGATGAATAAGGGTCAGTCCCTCTAACGTTATCTCTCTTTTTAATTTATAAAAATAATATTTGCACTTCTGGAGCGCTTTTCGTCTGAGGGTCACAAAGCGCTCCACAAACGAATGTGCTGAGTTTTATGTACGAATACACAACAAGTTGCTTTAATGTGCATCACTGCCAACAAAGCATTATTACAAAGCTGTAAGGGGGGGTAAGGAGAAGGGCATTGGTGTATTTACGTCTCAGCCTGTACGTGTATATTCCAGATATTGGGAGCCAGTGGGGTGTCTGTAAATGGATCACCCTACACATACACATATATTCCCGATACCAATAGTGAGGGGTACATTACGTGCACCGAACTTCGGGACGAGTAAAATCAGGGGGCGGCACGGTGGCCCAGTGAGTAGCGCTGTCGCCTCACAGCAAGAAGGTCCCGGGTTCGAATCTCGGCTCGGGTGCCTTTCTGTGTGGAGTTTGCATGTTCTCCCCGTGTCCGCGTAGGTTTTCGCCGGGCACTCCGGTTTTCTCCCACAGTCCAAAAAACATGCTGCTGCATAGGTTAATTGGTCCGCAGACTAAATTGCCCTCAGTGCTCGGTGATGGACTGGTGTCCTATCATGGGTATATCCCTGCCTTGCGCCCTGTGTTTGCCTGGATAGGCTCCGGCTCACCGCGACCCTGTACAGGTTTAAGCGGTTCTGACAATGAGCTGGGACCAGTAAACTGAGGAGGAGCAACAGCTGTAGTTTCGCTCGACCCGCCTTTCGTCGTGCGCGCGTCTCTCACAGTCTCCTCTGGTGGACACCGATGGTGTTTTCTCGATGATCATTTCCCGTGTGAAGGTCTCGTTTAAAAAGTTTTCCGCTCTCGATTTACCGTTAACCCCCGTGCGGTTCGCTTGAACGTCAAGATACGAACCGCGTCTAACTTCCAGGTTCCAAATTGATATGTTGTAGGCCGTACGGTGGTACAGCGGTGAGTAGAGCCGCCGCCTCACAGCCTGAAGCTCCTGGGTTCGATTCCCGGCTCGGGCGCCGCCTTTCTGTGTGGCGTTTGCGCATTCTCTCTCAGCGTGTATTCACGTGGGTACTCCGGTTTCCTCCCGCAGTCCGAAAACACGCTTCTGCCTCGGTTGATCGTCCTGACTAAATTGTCTCCGTTGCACTGAGATTTTGCGACTTGCTTACACCTAGCCGCTGGACAACTGCTAAGAAGAGCTGCATAATGCAACAGGTCCTCCAAAGCAACTATATATATATACACACACACAAAATAAAATAACACTATTCGTAACGAGTCGCGCATGTTCATTCGATGTCGAAACTATTCGAAGATAGACTCACAGGGGCGAGGCAACCACAGAGAGGTGATGGGAAGGCAGCCACGCGTATAGCTGGCGCCAACATTCACCAGACACCGCGTCCCTGAACTGGGGGCATTAGTCTGCCAGTTGCGGGGGGCACCGATTGCTGCTGCAGCTGCGTGTGCTATCCCTAATGAGTAATCGCAATATCTTGCGGGCAACGTTTCTACAAAACCATCAGTGTCGCGTCGCAGTAGTGGATAAAACGCCTGAGAATCAAGTACTCATACTCGCCGTCTCGCACGCGAGTGTGGAGTCGGGACAGCCAGGTGTGACTGTTTGAATGCTCAGGACATTTAGACGAACAATTGCGCTCTATTTATTCACGTCTCACTAAATCACACGATTGGTTGACAGTCCGTTTGTAATCAAGCTGGAAGGCACCGCTGAGCTATGCATTTCTTTTTAACAGTTGTCCGGCGTGGAAGGGTACGCAAGTTATAATATCTCGGGGCAATTTAGTCAGGACAATTAACCTAGGCAGCATAGTTTTTGGACTGTGGGGAGGAAACCGGAGTACCTGACGAAAACCCACGCGGACACGGTCAGAGAACGTGTAAACCGCACACAACGGCAACCGAGCCGGGAATCGAACCCAGGCACTTCTTGCTGTGAGGCTGCAGCGTCACCTTACCGTCCTGCAGTGGGACGTTTGGCCAATTCCAATTGGCGCGGCACGGTGGCCCAGTGGGTAGCGCTGTCGCCTCACAGCAAGAAGGACCCGGGTTCGAATCTCGGCTCGGGTGCCTTTCTGTGTGGAGTTTGCGTGTTCTTTCCCCGTGTCCGCGTGGGTTTTCACCGAGCACTCCGGTTTTCTTCCACAGTCCTAATAACATGCTGCTGCATAGGTTAATTGCCTCACAGACTAAATTGCCCGCAGTGCCCGGTGATGGACTGGCGTCCCATCGTGGGTATATCCCTATATTGCGCCCTGTGACTGCCGGGATAGGCTCCGGCTCACCCATCCCTCTACAGGACTAAGCGTTTTCTGACAATGAGATGAGATGAATTGTGAACGTTTGGTTTTCCTATTGCTGTACAGTATACATACAGTATATGGTATGAAGCCTCGTTCACGACATTTAACCAGGGTTGTGTGCTTTTTAACGCAATTCTGAAGCAAATAAAATTAGGGTAAATTATGAACAATCATCTACGCTTTGTTTTAACGCTGTCAGAACTATTTTCGATTAAAACTCAAGCGCTATGGCCATTAACACTAATTCACAGCTCCTTTGTCAATCAACTGCTGAATTAAGGCTTCCCTGCGCCGTGTCGGCCACGGGGAAGTTGTTTGACCATACTTCACCACAATGGTCAGTATAGGTTTGGGAAGAGGGAAGCCTCAAAACCAGTTAATCACTCGCACAATGATGTTAGCCGTGGACGTGAATAGAACTCGGGTGCGGGTTAATACCTCATCTCATCTCATTATCTGAAACCGCTTAATCCTATATAGGGTCACGGTGAGCCGGAGCCTATCCCGGAAACACAGGGCGTAAGGCAGGAATACACCCGACGACGGGACGCCAGTCCATCGCCGGGCATTGCGGGACAATTTTAGTCTGCGAGCCAATCAACCTATCCAGGAGCATGCTTTTGGACTGTGGGAGGAAACCGGAGTACCCGGCGAAAACCCACGCGGACACGGGGAGAGCATGCAAACTCCACACAGAAAGCAGCACCCGAGCCGAGAGATTCGAACCCGGGACCTTCTTGCTGTGAGGCGTCAGCGCTAACCACTGCGCCACCATTCCGCAGAGGAGACAACGCTGGGTCCGATCGCATTACTATACAGTATGCAATATACTGTCGATATACAGTATATATAGACGAATGTTCTCTGTGTAACCAAGTGTAACGTTAGAGGGAGTGCTATTAGCGAGTGCATATTAAGAAGCGATTCAGCGTGGCCAGGTATGACGCCCAATGTGTATTCACGATGCTAAGTTGACTTAGCGGCTTCCGAACAAAGATGTAAACGCCACTCCGCTGACATTGAGCCGCCGTCCACGGGAATCGAACCGGGGTGGCCGAGCTCACAGGAGTGCGCATCTCACGCCGCGAGGCGGGTTTGTGCGGAGCGCAGCCGGATCGTGAGCGAGCAGTCGGCAGAGAGAGAGACAGAGAAATCCTTTTTCGACCGGAGGGAGCTCCATTCATTCGTTCGTCTTGCAAGGTGCGTCTCACCTCGCTCGGGTTGGCGTAGTAGGAAGTCCAGTCCTGCTCGTGACCCCCCTCCATCTTCACGGACGCGACACCCACGCACGGCGCGTGCATAGCGTGCTGATGAGTCTGCTGCTGCTGATGACGATGAAGAAGGTGATGAGGAATCTACCGCTGATTCTGCCGCCGACGACGAGTCTGCTGCTGCAAGAGGATGATTACACTAGCGACGTCGGGTGACGGACATGGCTCCTGAGCGCGTCGCTCACTCTTCCTGCGACTTCTTCCTTGTGCCTCCACTTAGGACGAGTACCCCCTCCCTTCTCGGCGACCACGCTACGCGTCTTTGTAAGCAGCCATGGACCTCCCAGAGCGTGGCGTGTCCTTGTTCTCCTTGTTGTAGAACGTGTAGTCCTGTATATATATGGCAGCGGGGGAGGGAGGAGTTGATTCTGTGTTTGGGTGGTGGTTGGGTTGGGTGGGTGGATCGCCGGCTTAGTGGGTGGTGATTGGGGTCAGTAGGTAGGTGGGTCGAGGGGTGGATGACTGCTGCGAGTGGTGGATGATGCATCAAGCCTGCGTTATCAACTCAATTCCCCTCTTCTCCAGCTTCGGCGCATGAGTCCGCAACTCGTTGACTAGGATTCGGTCTCTTGTCTGTATGTGTGCCCACCCACCTCCTCGCCAAAGGTAAAGATCCCCAGTGTAGCCTTCAATAGACTGTTGGGGCAATTGCTGTTAGCAAGCACCTATAAAGACCAGGCTGAAACATGAGGGGGTGAGTGCTCAGCACCACGCCCGGCCGCCTTTGTCTCCTCGCTAGTGTCGATGTTTACGCACCGCACCAGGTTGATGTGAGTCGACCTAGGCGAGGCCCAGAAGCGGCTCAGAAATTCGTCACTGGCGTTAACCATGAGCGGGAATCGAACTCGGGTCACGGGTCCGTAGCGCCACGCGCTCGCCACTGTGTGAACCAGCGCTCCCCCACCCCTCCACCCCCACCGCACACCCACCCACCCCCCGCTCCCCCACCCCTCCAC
>JAZEWT010000010.1:9625302-9637025 GCA_036362905.1 Mordacia mordax
ATTTTAACACCTGCATAATTGCTTGGCAATTATGCAGGTGTTAAGATCTTAACACCTGCATAATCGCCAGATACGGTAAAACCTATTGTAATTTAATATTTTTACAGAACTGGTTCTGAGTTTGTGACTTTACAGAACTAGTTCTAAGATGGTAACTTTACACAACTGTTTTTGAGATTGTGACTTTACATAACTGGTTCTGAGTGGTGACTTTACAGAACTGGTTCTGAGATTGTGACTTTACACAACTGTTTTTGAGATTGTGACTTTACATAACTGGTTCTGAGTGGTGACTTTACAGAACTGGTTCTGAGATTGTGACTTTACAGAACTGGTTCTGAGATTGTGACTTTACGGAACTGGTTCTGAGTGGTGACTTTACAGAACTGGTTCTGAGGTTGTGACTTTACAGAACTAGTTCTCAGATGGTGACTTTACAGAACTGGTTTTGAGATTGTGAGTTTACAGAACTGGTTCTGAGATTGTGACTTGACAGAACTGGTTCTGAGATGGTGACTTTACAGAACTGATTCTGAGATTGTGACTTTACAGAACTGGTTCTGAGTTTGTGACTTTACAGAACCGGTTCTTGAGCCCTTGCAGGTGAACAAATCAATCTTTACACAAGAGGGCGCACTTTACGCTGCCAAAGAGAATTTAAGCAATATTGGCAAATCGACGATTTTGTAATTCTCAGAGCTGGAGTTTAGCCAAGTGAAACTTCAGAATATAATATTAGTATTGTGTGAACGTGTGTGTGCAGTCATTAGAGAACAGGCTGAGACCATCAATTCGCTACCACCGAGAACTCAGGTGAACCAAGGATGCGTGACCAACACTGGGATCTGAACCCAGGGGCTCGGTGGCGGTGGCATTGGGTGACGTGTGTTATATGTTTAGTAAAACAATGCCAAGGCTTCGCCGACAGGCTGAGCGCAGTCACTCAGACACGTCGAGGGGAACAGCGCATCGAAACAGATGTGATGGTGTCATCTCATGTCATTGTCAGAAACCGCTTAGTCTTGTACAGGGTCGCGGTGAGCCGGAGCCTATCCCGGCAGACACAGGGCGCAAGGCAGGGATATGCCCCCGATGGGACGCCAGTCCATCATGGGGCACTACGGACAATTTAGTCTGCAAGCCAATTAACCTATGCAGCAGGATGTTTTTTGGACTGTGGGAGGAGACTCTTATTTCTCTGGTGCGTCATGAAGAATGGCCATTACCCGAAACGTCGTTTATTTTATACATCATTATATTTTATATTTATCAGTTTTTAAGGCTTTGAGTTGTTTAGCGATTGGTGCTTGTGCCGCCCCTGCCAATACAGCATCATCGCCAAATGGCTCATGAATTAAAACTTAAAGGTGCGGTTCGAGGTGGTGAAATAGGATGACGTGAAGGAGTGTGAGGATGGGGGGGACGTGGGGTTGATGGCTCAGCATCGGAGTGGCGGAAGAGGACCAGGGTTTCAGACACCACACCAGCACGACACGTGCCAGCAGCACCAAAAATAGAAAGACATCGTCTCATGCTATGAACAAAAACCACGTGGAAGATTGTTTGTTTCATGGACTTGTTTAATTATCGTTTATGAATAACTTTTCAAAATTACACTATTTACACATCACTTACATCAGAGTGGGTTTCGCTAGCACTGCGTTATTGTGTCTGCATTTACACGTGGACAGGTATGACATCAGTGGAGGCGTTGGTCATACCAAGGCTTGTTTCGAGTTTGCCCTTACAGCCCGGGCTGCGATATTTACACAGAATCCCTACCGCCGCTCACGCATAGATTCTTAATCCACCCAACAAATCGGACGGCGTCAGCAGCTCAAAGCACTTTTCAATCACATCACCGTTGGCCTTCATCTATACACAGTTGGCTGAAGGCCCTCCCCAGGCTATTGCCGGTTCGCAAGGCCTCTTGGTGCAATTGACCCATATCGCTCTTGCATATGAGCCGATTCCCTGATCCATTCCTCGGTTGTCACTTCGACTTTAGTCTCGGCCATCTCATCGACCGTCACCTGCCCAAGCCCACGTACCTTTCGTATAAGACGATATAATGATGCGTGTTTATCAATTGCATGCCAGCAGACATTACCTCTACACTGCAGATACACAAATTGGTTTTAAGAACGTGCAAAGCCAGGTGATTGCTCACAAGGGAGGGCTACGTTATTCACATAAGGATGTTGATAACAGCCGCACAGCATTTGTCCCCTTTGAATTTCCATTGTCCCCTCCGTCAGTCTCAACATGTTAAGATATGTAAATAAAAACTATCATATATGAAAGTGTATTTTTTTATGCAATCGTCTCGCTGGAGTTCAGTAAGTCATAGGCTGGAGATGCCCGCTCAGTGAACTTGGCTCTTTATCCCCACGAGAATAAAAGGTTGAATGACAGACGCCGTTTTCTTCGCTCGCGGAGACGCAGGGTAACTTTTGTTCCGGGGGCTTTGTTCGATCGGTCCGGTTTATCCGGACATCATTGTGCGCCGCCCTTCCCTCTCGAGCCTGTGAACTGCGATCACCGCCAAGCTTTCGTTCGCGATTTAATAAAAAATAGAGCGCACGTAACCGTGTTGGTTTAGCGCTCGTGAAAAAACCCCCCTCCGTTATTGTCCTTTATGGGATCTCACCGTCACCGTCATCACCGCCGCCACCGTCACAACCGCCGCGGTGGTTCCGTGAGACAGTGGCTTTTAGCGCCGACCCCCACAGGGCATCGACCACACGCGAGTGGCGGAACCGTCTCGTGAACCCAAACCACAGTTCCATCGCAACCTCAGCGCCCATTTATCGAGCACCTCCTACGCCACCCTAACTGTCCAGGGGCGCTCGACAAGAAATAATGCTGTTTACCGTAGGCGAGGCCAAACGGACGAGCCGTGAGCGCGAGGCGTACACGGTTGGCCTCGATTAGAAGTCGCAGTTGTGGCGGCAGTTCCTTCCGTGACCGGGGACCCACGGCCGGAGAGAAGCCCGCTTGCTCAGCCCGGAGCGAGGCGAGGCAGCGACATCGGACGGTTGACGATCGAAGCCGTTTAGCGGTGATGTCGCCGCGACATGCTCCTGGCCGCGGCCGTTAACAGCCGCGTGCGTGAGCGCGACGCGACTTGTTCTTCATCACCCCCTCCACAACGGTGGGCTTCGTGTGGCGCAGACTCGAGGCTGGATGAAGATGATGATCGCGATGCAGCGCGTCGCTATAATCGTCTCGGCGATTTTTCCTCCTCCCCCCCCCCCCCGTAACGCATCGGTGTTTTGCACCGTTTTGCCACGAAACCAAATGGCCAGGAACCTTTTCCAACTTGGTGAGATGGACAATACCGATCCTCGATGTCATATTAATGCTCTGTATTATATTAGCGCCGATGATATTCAGAGTTCAGAGATGTTCAGTCACAGTTGTATCGTGAGCAGAAGGAAACACAGGGCCCCGTGTCTTGCTGAGACAGGGAAGGCCCTGGTAGGTGGCCGTGGTAAAGAGTGGCTACCTCTGTCTCAGTCACCTGACCTACACATTATTTTAGTTTTTGACATCGCTGGCTCGGACCAGCTTTTAAAGTGAAACCCATATATTCATTGCTTGTTTGCAGTCAACCTGTTAAACGTAAAATGTATCTAGCATAGCTGCCTGGATTCGCACTTGGGATTCCAGTGGTACAATACAGCCTCGGTACTGCAACTTGGCCACTATTATCCCTCTGTGCCATCCTTTATATCCATGCTACCCATGCCACTATTGCAACCCGTGTCACCCATGTCACCAATTCCACCCTTTTCATTTTTCACCCGTGTTGCCCTTCTCACCTTTGCCACTAGTGCTACCCGTACCACCTGTGCCACCCTTGCCACAAAATGCCGACACAGGAATGAATGTTTCTTTATCTCGGACGGATTGGCCTCATCGGGCAACAGGATGGCATCGGCTGTCGACGACGGCGACACCAAATGCCTCTGAGCAACCACGACCTCGAATCTCCCTGCGTCCTCTCCGGTCTCCCCGAGTCTCCGCGAGTCTCCGCGAGTCTTTCCGAGTCTCCTCGACTCTCCGCGAGTCTCCCCGAGTCTCCGCGAGCCGTCAGATGAGCCGCGAGCGGCCGAGGTATCGTGCGAGCACTCGGTACACGAACTCGTAGAGCCCGAGCGTGGGCACCAGCTGGGAGCGCTGCTGTCGCAAGGCAGCCAGCACCTGCGGCACGTCGGCGTTCTGCGGCGAGAGGGCGACACACGGGAAAACAACAACAACAAATAACGACAAATAAACACGAGTTCCCGAAGATGTGGACTCCGGCGGACATTTGTGTCGGTCCGCTGTCAAATGAAGGCCTCGTCACGATAGGGTCGCTGCCTTTGACGCACAGAAATCTGGGCCATATCGTGGGGCAAATAGAATAAGAGAGAGCGGACTACCCTGCGTAACTGGCAAACATTGCAGACTTAATGAGTTGCTCTGTGGCAATTTACTGATTGCCCAGCACAGCTGCCTCCTCAAAAAGGTGGAGGATCCTGGTAAAAAAAAACAGAACAGGTGACAACCCCACACCACGCCCTATATAACTAATAGGTGTTAGTTGACCATACTTCACCACAGTTCTCCTTGTGGGTTCGTGAAGAGGGGGTGCAGTTGTGGTTCACGTAGCACTTGCTATTAATCGATTATTTAATGGTTAGATTGATGGTGATGATATTGCTGCTCCACGAGTGTTGGGATCCACTTGGACTAGGTCTGGAGTTTGTGGATCTGTGTCGATGAGCCTCATTGTGAGTCTGTAGGGCTGTCTGTGAGTCTATAGGCCTGGTTATCTATGGGTCTCTTTGTCAGTCTATAGAATTCTGATTTAATAATTTACATTTGTAAGCACATTTCAGTGAAGGGTCTCAGGCTTCTCTACATAGCTATATTAGAGTTAATTTTGAGTCTATGGACCTCTTTGCAAGTGTATGAGCCTAGCCTATGGGCCTTAGTGTGAGTTTATGGGCCTCAGTGTGAGTCTGTGGGCTTCAATGTGAGTCTCAGGCCTCTCTGAGTATTGACCTCTCCATGGCTCCGTGGGTTTCTGTGGGACTTTTTGGGTTAGTACTTGAGAAAGCACTGATGACCAATCCACTAGCCATGCATTCCAGTTCCTCAAAGAAAAAACTCAAAGTGGCACTTTGTTGCCTCTTCAACCTGAAACCACCCTGAACCAGAGACACTTATTACTGCATATATAAATATGGAAAATGATGGGCAAACTTACCTGTCATGCACAGATTAATTATGCACTGCGTCTTGTGATTCATGCTCCTTTTGGCATGATTTTATGAACAGTAGTTATCAATCATAGCTGTCACTGCTTCGCAATACTGTTCAAAGTATTTTTGAACTTTCCCAACTGTTTAGTTTTTGGTTATTTATTTGCGTTGCCTGTCTTTTTCGAATGAGAGAAAATAGTGTTCCATTTCATCATATTTGTAAGGGCGGGGAGGGGTGGAAAAAACCCCAAGGTATGTAGAGATTACGCAAACTCCGAGACGTTTCCATTTTAGCCTGGATGGATGGTCTCCGCCTGCGGTTAGCGAACACCTTTTGTCCAAGCTGTGCCTTGCGGAGGCTACATCAACGGTGGAACTTTACCTTGCAGGGAATATTTACAGATGCTGCGAACAATTGGGATTAAAAAATAATTTTTTTGCCGCTTGCAATTTTTGCCGTCGGCATCGCGTTTCGAGATGGAGTGCTCGCCCGCAAGCAGCGTGAGGAACTGCCCGTGGAAGTAGATGTCGTGGAACTACTTCTGAGAATCCTTGAGTGAACTTTTTGGCCAAACAGGATGCCCACTGTCCCATGTGCCCTGCTACACCATACATGTTTGCAAGATGGCAGTCAACGATTGCACTGGTGAATAGGCTAAGAGAATTTGGTTTAATCATCCCTGTTTGCAACTCAGATGCAAACACAGTATCTCGACAGTGCAGGCTCAGTGCTCTGACCACCGATTCACCTGATCACCTAACTGATGGTCTATATTCATCTGATGATTGCTTCGAAAAGCTGCTCTCTCGGGACAGCCGCGTCGATGGCTCTCTCTCCTCTCCTCGCGACGTTTCGCCTCACACGTTGGAGGCATCCTCAGGCGTAGTGTGCGTGCGCGGCTTCTATTGTCTCCTTATATGTGTGGGCGTGATGCATGTGTCCTTTGTTGTGTGAGTCCGCCTCTAAGTCACCTTGACACTAATTTCCATATCGTATTCCCACCCCCGGAACTGTGATTTCCCCCTCCCTGCTTTGTCTGTGACTAGCCACAGACAAAGCAGGGAGGGGGAACTAGCCATAGACAAAGCAGGGAGGGGGAAATCACAGTTCCGGGGGTGGAAATAGGATATGGAAATTAGTGTCAAGGTGACTTAGAGGCGGACTCACACAACAAAGAACACACGCATCACACCCACACATATAAGGAGACAATAGAAGCCGCGCACACTACGCCTGAGGATGCCTCCAACGTGTGAGGCGAAACGTCGCGAGGAGAGGAGAGAGAGCCATCGACGCGGCTGTCCCGAGAGAGCAGCTTTTCGAAGCAATCATCATGCATCGAGCCGTGAAAACCTACATCATTATATTCATCTGACTAACCAGGATTCAAGAGTAACAACTGAGCCACAGTCAAACCAGGGAACATGCCCACGAAAGAATGGCCACCGTGGAGATGGAGCGATGAATCCAGCTCGTGAGTAAGGAATGGATGGCATCGCGAGACCGTGAGAGATGGTGATGGCATGGGTGGTCATCAGAGGTGAAAGTAAAGCTGTATGGTCTGGTACTGTGTAGCAGTAAGAAAGTGGTTGAAGCATTTAGTAGGAAAGGGTGGGAAGGGGCAGTTACGATTCAACCATACCGGTGAGAAATGTTAGCTACTTTCACACCTGACTGCAGCTGCTGCATGGAGCAGTGTCTGTTTTCAAAGGGGGCGGTGCCGAGAGGGAAGGGGATTCTGAGTGGGTGTGGCTACAGAGACGTCACATGGTGTACGGGAAACCTGAGCTGATTTACATATCGAGATGTCTGCAGTTAAACCTCTCGATGCCAGACAGGTGTTAAACCAAAATTCGTCGAATGATGCAAGGGTTGAGACTCATTGATGTGACAGTAGGTAAATCACGGCTGAAGATAATGACGACGATGATGAACTGACCACATTCTGCTCCAGGCAGGCGACCATGAGCTCGGAGAGGATGAGGACCCCCGTGGGGCCGTCGCTGCCAGCGCAGTGCACCAGCGTGGGCGGCAGGGGCGTCCGCGGGGCGAGCAGGCTGCCCGTCAGCCTGCGCACTGACTGCAGCTCCTGCAAGAACTCTGCACGGGCAGGCGGGGGAGGGGAGAAACAACGCGGTCCACCAGCGACGATGATTCACACAACCTGAATGTTGAGCAGATGGGCCGATATTGGAACCACTCTCCCCTCCATCAATGACAGGTACCTCAAACGCCACGCGCACGCAGCCTCCAGCATTGTGAATGAACCCCCTCCCACCGCAGCATCCTGACCAGGTCTGCCAGGCTCTGCAATAGTTTCTTCCCCCAAGCCATCAGGCTTCTCAACACCATGCTGTCCCTTCCTCCTCCTCCTCCTCCTCCTCATCATCATAACAAGCAGGACTCAGATGCTGCACTCCAAACAAACTCATGCACACCTGCACTGGCCACTTCACTCCACCGAACAATTCAGCGCAGTCCTCTGCACAACGTCATCAAACTATACGTAGTCTATGTAGACTGCGTGTTTTGCCCTGCCCTGTTGAATGTCTATTCAGCCTTGTTTTATTTTTGCACCGGAAAAACATGAGAAACGGAATTTCGTTACTCTATATAAAAATATTTGCATTTCCAGAACCGCTTTTCACCCGAGGGTCACAAAGCGCTGTACAGAGCTGTGGAGAGAGTGGCGCATCAGCAACAACAACGATATAAGAACAGAAAATCAACAACAAGGTCGCGATGTTCCGAGAGTCTTTTATATATGAATGTCGAAGTTTAAACGTTGTAAAGGGAAACACCGGTGTTGTGAGCCTTACGACGAGGCTGAGGACCTGCCAACAAGTTTTACCCGAATCGATCCGTGGCAGTTCTGTGGAGAAATGTAGCTAAGAAGAAGACGGCTGTAGCTGAAGAGGAGGAGGAGGAGGCTGAAGAGGAGGAAGAGGAGGAGAAGGATGAGGCTGAGGTGAGGAGGAGGCTGAGGATGAGGAGGCTGAGTAGTAAGAGGAAGAGGCGAGGCGGCGCTGAGCGCGCAGCGCGCCACGAACAACAGGCAGATAAACGCATCCCGCCATTACTCCTCACTCTGTAATTGTATACGGATGGGATGATAATAATAATTGCATTTCTCGAGCATTTTTCACACGAGGGTGACAAAGCGCTGCATGGGGCTGTTGAGAGAATGGCACGTCAGCAACAGCAACGACATCAGAATAGGAAATCCACAACAATGACGTGTTTGTTGTTTGTTTTTGTGATTACAAATCTGAGCTGTGATGAGAACGGCATGTCAACAACAACAACAAGATCAGAACAGTCCAACTGATGACAACAACGTTTATCTTATGAGATTGTCGATTGAGAAGATAAAGTATTGGGTTATGCGATATTGCAGGTCGAGCAGTGAAATCAGCTTGTGTTCAGGTGCTAGTAGGAGCGATAGTAACTTATATTTCTTGCCGGTACAGACGTAACGCATCCCCCCTTCCTGCCTTTATTGTACGGAAAGTTTCAGCCACGTTCTTATTGGCAAGCCGTGCCGGACCAGCTTACTTTCACCTCTGGGTGCTAGGTGGATTACCAGCGTCACAGAATCGTGAGAGATGACGATCAGTTGAGGGGGAGGCCCCTTTCATCTTTTTTTCAATCATCGTTACGATTGTGGACTGGTTGGCAGAGGAAAGAATTACCCGGAGGGTAGAAAGGTCCACACACTGGCGTTTAGATCGACAGGATTGTTGTCCACGAAGCAGGTGGCTCCACAATTTGGTCGCCACTATTAGAGAATTCACACTGTGCCAGAATAACCGTTCCCTGAGGAGGGAGCAATGAATGTTCAAACTCCATTAGCGATGATGAGCTGTTATTTCGGGGCATGCCCATCCCGAACGAGCTGCTCTTGAGATCGATTCTCAAAGCAACGTCAATAACAATATTAACCACGATTATTAATTAATTCAATGTCGAACGTATCCATTTGAAACAGCAGAAGGCATGGAGGGGGAAGACAGTCATGTTGTTTGCCGGTGCCAACATTTGCCAGACCCTCAATCCTACATGTTATTCTGTAATTGGTCAAGTAATTCATGGGTTTGTTTTTCGTTGTGGGAGGAAAACAGAGAGAGGAGGAAACCCACGCAAAACAGGAGACGAACGCACACATTCCACACGGAAAGGCCACCGAGGAAGGGGTCCCCCGCCTCGGGCAGGACTTTCTGTTGCCATTGTGCCACCCTGCCACCAATTTATTGCTGAAAGTGACAACTCATCGCGTTTGAAAACCTCATCTCATCTCATTGTCAGAAACTGCTTAGTCATGTACAGGGTCGCGATGAGCCAGAGCCTATCCCGGCAGACACAGGGCGCAAGGCAGGGATATATCCACGATGGGACGCCAGTCCATCACTGGGCACTGCGGGCAATTTAGTCTGCAAGCCAATTAACCTCTGCAGCAGCATGTTTTTTGGACTGTGGGAGGAACCTGGGTTCCCCCTCGAAAACCCACGCGGACAGGGGGAGAACATGCAAACTCCACACAGAAAGGCACCCGTGAGGCGACAGCGCTGCCCACTCGGCCACCGTGCCACCCGCGTTTGAAAACCGTTCAACAAACCACAACCACGTGTCGGAGAGGAGGTGAACCATCGCTAAAACGTGGCGTTCATTGTCGTTGACCGACTGTCCAGCGGCAATTAGCCGGGGTGGACAATCCTAACCGATCACGATTGCTCAAGAGGGTAATTGTATTGGTACATTCGCCGCTTTCTTGCGATTGTTAAGTGTACACAAAGAGCTTTGTGGTGTTCGGGTTGGGGTGTGGGGGGGTGTTGGGGGGGTGCTGGATGCCCTTCGTGGTAATTTTTCTTAAACGATTTCCGTTGACACTTTGCTCTGGCTCGTAAAAAAAAAATTGGCAAACACTGCCGCTGCCGCTGAAGCTGTTGAGTGGCCCACGTTATGTACGACGGTTCACGCCTATACGACGGCTATCAATCATCCTTTACCGCAACATTAACCGCCGCTGGGAAAATAATCGCTCCGCCGCAAGTGACGTCACAACGAGCGTCGTCGTCACGTGCTAGTTACGTCACAACCAGCGTCGTTGACGCGGCGGGGAACCTCCCTGACTGGTCTCTCTCCGAGTCTCAGCTTTCCGCGAGTCCTCGCGCTGTTGTCGTTCTGCTTCCCTGCGTTTGCTTGCTCGTTAATGGGGCACCTGTCGATAGCCTCCGACGTGGGAGGCGAAACGTCGCGAAGGAGAGAGGAGCAGCACCTGACACGGCTATCCCGAAAGAGAAGCTACGGAGAGCGATTTGTATCATCGGCGACCTCCCATCGCCCATTGGGTCCGGTTCAGAGATCCTGTCTTGGTAAACAGCTGGGGTGCGAGCGTGGAATCGGTCAGAGGGGGCTTCCTTCGACGCCCGCTTGCAATGTGCTTCCCACGGCTCGATTTACGAGAAGCGCTCACAAGAGCTGCTCTTTCGAGATGGCCGTGTCAGGCGTTTCTCCACTATGCTTCGAGACGTTTCACCGCCCGTCCTTGAAGGCTTCATCAGGCTTCTGGTTAGCACCTGCCTAATTCTATACCAAGCTTCACGTCCCAGTAAGGTCGAGCAACGATTGACATCAGTGGCACCCGAGATGTCAAACTCTGCCCTGTGCCCCATCCATTCATAAATTCATACCAGAGAAATATGATCTAACGACCCCTACTACCAATGAGGCAGAGGGAGGCCTTCATCCAGCAGTCGATTGACAAGGAAGTGTCAACGATAGCTCCATCAGAAGTTTGGTATAGGCCTACGTGATGAGAGCCAGAGCATGTGTGCTTATAGCTGAAGTGTGCTTTTATCAGGAGCTTCCGTTTGCACTGTGTCATGCGAGCTTGTGTTGCTGTGCTTATATCGGGTGTGCTTACATCCAGATCGCGCGACGCCCTGAATCGTACCACCCACGGCATCGTCATGACCAGGGCGGTGCAGCGGTAACATCCGCGCCTCACTGAAAGTCCTGCCCGAGGCGATTCGATTCCCACCTAGGGCTCCTTTCTGTGTGGTGTTTGTGTGTTCTCTCTCCCTGTTCTGCGTGGGTCTCCTCCGGGTTCTCCGGTTTCCTCCCACGTAAATAAAATGACTCATTAATTAATTGGCCAATAACTTCATAACATAAAACGTTCGTGTTTGGATAATGTTGGCGCTGGCTGAGTGCATAGCTGCTTTCCCCTCGCCTGTCTGTAGTTTCCTCATACCTCTGTAAATGATGTAAGTCGCCCTGGATAAGGGAGTGTGGTAAATAATAATTAATAATAATAATTAGTAATAATTGAGGGCGGCACGGTGGTCCAGTGGGTAGCGTTGTCGCCTCACAGCAAGAAGGTCCCAGGTTCGAATCTCGGCTCGGGTGCCATTCTGTGTGGAGTTTGCATGTTCTCTCCCCGTGTCCGCGTGGGTTTTCGCCAGGCACTC
>JAZEWT010000010.1:9662680-9681121 GCA_036362905.1 Mordacia mordax
TTGTGTTCCACAATTCGTAATGCTTGTGTATTCTCTCCTCTCTCTGGGGACCATATCCTACAGGACGTTGGTGACAATGGTCTTCCAATGATGTCCACTGTTGATACGTTCATCCATTTCGAGAGACTCTTGACATTAGTCAATCGATTGTGTATTACATATCTCTGATATTTGTGTATTCCACAACGCAGACAGTTAGTGTATTCAACACCGCCTGATGTGTGTGTATTCCATAATGCTTCCAGTGATCGCTGCTTGCTGATAATCGTCTTGAGGATTTTTACTTTCGTATTTGGACGACGTGAAAATGTAAACATGTAACTGCAATCGTCTGGAATGTATTATTATTATCGCTGTACAAACTGCGGCACTGCAACGCATCGCCGGAATTTATTTGAACAATTCTGCGCTCATAAACTAAGATGGTTTGGCAACGTGTACAAGACCTTAAATGACATGACCGGTTTTAAAAAGTGTCCACGTGGAGCTCATTTTGTCAATCCACTGCTAGATGAGGACCTGGGTTGCGCCGTGGTGAACAGCGCTAGTCGCATCACCTTTGCTTCGTTTTCTGAGATCTCACGAGACACGGTGATTTGGGCAAAAGCGATTTCACAGGTAATTGATGGTACTTGTTTTATAAACTCACACACATTCATTTGTCGTCAGCAAGCCGCCTCGTGCGGGCATTGAACCCATGTCCCCGAAGCACCTCGGGCGGCGCGATGAGCATAGGCTACTGAGTTGCTCTCTCGCCTCGAGCAAGGTGCGATGCGGAACGGAGATCAGTGTCCCCTGCTGTGCTTCACACTTCGCGCTACCGCACACACGCCGAGTGCACGCAGGTAGCGCACACGAACACATAAAATGTTACTCCGTGATGCTGTTGGGTGAAAGTGTTGTTAGCGAGCACCTATTATCAGCCGGAATAGCGCACGGGAAGGTGGAGTGGCTGTTTTACCGGTGGTGGATTTCAAAAGGTAGGGAAGGAGGCGATGGGGGACAATAGCCAATGCATCTAACAATCCATCTATTTATGTAACAATGTATCTATTTACATCACAATCCATCGATTTATAAGACAATCCATCCATCTCCTGCATACGAGCTGGCATTCGTGTTCAAATTCCACAGCGGGCCGACTGTCCTCATCACGGGCGTTTTCCCTCTTTTGGCTGCCACTATCACCGATCTCAGCCATCGAATATCACCCCCATAACGACCCGTCCTGCCCAAGCACACACTATTTTTTAAACGGTTTATGTTTGTTGCTTTTTTTTTATATTGACGCCGCGACAAAAATAACGCATGGGGCTGGATCCTTAATGCGCAAAAAAATAAAATTGTTGTTGAAACGCGAGCTTCGGAACTGGCTTCTCTCCACTGCCGGTGTAACCGTGGGGCAGTCGTTATCCGGTATGAGCGGGCAGTCAAGCGTTGGATGGGAGCAGCAGCTGTGTGAACCGTGGGGAAGCCTAGGCAATTACAGGGGCGGTTGCGACCGATGGCTGTCCGCGTGATCGAGCGGCGTTCGGCCTACAGAGACTTCCACGGCGAGAATTGCTCTCCAAAGCGGTTCTTTCCGCACATCCGTGGCAGGCGTTTCTTAATGCCTCCAACGTGAGAGGTGAACCGTCGCGAAAGAGAGGAACGAGAGAGCGAGAGGGAACACTCGACACGGCACTCCGTCGCGTGTGGAAGACGGCTCTGCGGGTTAGGTAATTGCTGCTCATGTTGTTGTTTTGCCAAAATAGCAGAGTACCCGCTCCACGGGCGATCTTCTGCTCAGTGTGTAAGATGTTCTACCGACGTCTCCTATTGATGACGCTATTCTGTTGACATGCATGAGTGTAATCGGGGCGGGAACGCACGGGAACGCCGTTCCCAATGTGAAAATGCTAGATGGAACGTGTTTTAGGCTTTTTATTTCAGAAGTTGAGCGGCACGGTGGCCCAGTGGGTAGCGCTGTCGCCTCACAGCAAGAATTCCCGGGTTCGAATCTCGGCTCGGGTGCCTTTCTGTGTGGAGTTTGCATGTTCTCCCCGTGTCCGCGTGGATTTTCGCCAGGCACTCCGGTTGCTTCCCACAGTCCAACAAACACGCTGCTGCATAGGTTAATTGGCTTGCAGACTAAATTGCTCGCAGTGTCCGGTGATGGACTGGCGTCCTATCGTGGGTATATTCCTGCCTTGCGCCCTGTGTCTGCCGGGATAGGATCCGGCTCACCGTGACCCTGTACAGAATTAAGCGGTTTCTGACAATGAGATATGATGAGATTTAAGAAGTCGCAGATGAGCTGGAAATGCGTTCTCATGAGCTGTAAAAATTCTGGCGGAACACCATTATACAGACATCCGCTCTCAAGTGGACGTGGACTTATGTGCGTTCTCAGAGTGAGCTTTCTCCAGTTCCACCTCTGCTGACACAATAATTCTAATCGCAATAATATTTGTATTTCTAAAGCAGGTATCACCCAAGGGTCACAAAGCGTTGCACAGAGCTGTGGAGAGAACGGCAGGACTGCTGCGACCTGGCTGTCTTTGTGCTGGATGGAGGGCGGAAGTGCGCGTGAATGAGATGGATCGTAGCGTGGCGACACCGCGTGGCTCTCTATGTTCCGCCCTTTAAGCGAAACGCGTTTTGCGCAGTGGCGATAGTTCGCGGACAGCATTTCTCGAGAGTGGTCGGCACATTTCCCAGAGCGATTGCTCCTGTGGCCGTAATCGATGCTGCGACACCCACCAATGGCCCTGGCCGTTCCATCAATCAGCGGCACTCGTTTAAATTCGCCGTTCCGTTCTTGCCCGGTTTCCCTCTGTCATCGTCTTTGTTTCCGCCTTCATTTCGTAACTATATTACAATGTACGGCGCGCATGTTATTCATTCAACTTCGACGGCTCTCGTTCGACGAGAGAATGACTCAGAATCGCAGCCACGCGGTTAGCCGGCGCCAGCATTAGTTTTGGGATGGTGTCAATGGAAAGGTAAAGTTGCGGCCAAGCAATTGTTTGCTCGCGCCACTGCTCACTGAAGAGCCTCCACAAAGAGGGATCTACAGAGCTCCTCCAGATCAGGGGTTCTCGACATTTTGCGCCTCAAGGCCCACTCGGCCATCTGGGGTCTGCTCTCCACGGGCCACTGGGCGGCCCTCGTATTTGAGAAAGGTCTAGAACTCTAGATGATATCTTGGTCGCCTCTTTCACGCTGGTTCGGTGACTCTCATGTGAACGTGCATTAAAGGTGCGCGGATGAGTCGGTGCGTGCTCAGGTTGGTGTCGGAGTGAGCAATGCAAGGTGTGAGCGTCGACTCGAGTTGGCAGCCAACAAAGCCACGAGAGTAATAATAACAATAATAATTGCATTTCTAAAGCGCCTTTCACCCGAGGGTCACAAAGCGCTGCACAGAGCTGCGGAGAGAACGGCCACGTCAACAATGAGACAAGAACGGCAAATCAGCAATAACGTTTTTTTGGAGTTTTTTTTTTTACAAATCTGAGCTGCGGAAAGAACGGCATGTCAACAACAACATCAGGGCAGTTCAACTGAAAGTCAAATAGTAGCAACAAATTTTAGGACGTAAAAAAAACGATGAAAAAGCAATTCTGCAACAAACAATGAAGGAATCAATGTTCCCGTGCAGGCGCAAGTCGGAAGTTAAGGTAACAAGGTCCTTCTAACACTAGCGCCTGGATACTGAGTTGTCCATGTGGAGAAATTATTATGATTGACTCGATGTTAATAACAATAATTGTATTTAAAGAGCGTTTTCCACTCGAAGGTCACAAAGCGCTGCACAGAGCTGCAGAGAGAACGGCGCGTCAACAACAACGGCATGAGAACGGAAAATCAGCAACAACTTATTTTTACATATACACATCGTTGTAGAACAACATGTGAAGTATGATCAAACTTTCAACTAGGATTTTAAAATGCAAAATAATTAATGTTTGCAATACATATATTGGGAAATGATTTCTCATCTCATGGTCAGAAACCGCTTAGTCCTGTACAGGATCGCGGTGGGTCAGAGCCTATCCCGGCACACATAGGGCGCAAGGCAGGGATATACCCACGATGGGACGCCAGTACATCACCGGGTACTGTGGGCAATTTAGTCTGTAAGCCAATTAACCTATGCAGCAGCATGTTTTTGGACTGTGGGAGGAAACCGGAGTGCCCGGCGAAAACCCACGCGAACACGGGGAGAGAACATGCAAACTCCACACGGAAAGGCACCCGAGCCGAGATTCGAACCCGGGATATTCTGACTGTGAGGCAACAGCGCTACCGTGCCGCCCGGAAATGGTTTAATGTAACATTTATCGTATAATAATGTTAATAGACAAATCACGGTCAGATATGCCTTTGCTACAAATGTTAACACAGGGAGCAATTACAGCCTGATACGAGGAAATGAAATATATATAAACGCATTTTTTTTTTGTTACATAGCTCATTTGTTAGAATTGCTCCCTCGTGCTGCTATATCGAGATAGCTATGTGGAAAGGGTGTTCCTTTCCACAAGTACAACGCCATCGATATATAATGGAGCAAGTGTTTTTATGAATGAATGTATGTCTCCACTGAGAGTATGGGGTTCGAACCCTTCATGATTGCAAATTTCATCTGTAGAACACCAAGGCTTTTGTGGCTTATTGTGCAGTGGCACAGTGAGTAGCGCTGTCGTCTCACAGCAAGAAGGTCCCGAGTTCGGTTCCCTGCACGGGTGCCTTTCTGTGTGGAGTTTGCGTATTCTGCCCGTGTCCGCATGGGTTTTTGCCGGGTACTCCGTTTTCTTCCCATCGTCCAAAGACACGCTGCTGCCTAGGTTTATTGGCTTGCTGAGTAAATTGTCGCCAGCGGCCTGGGATGTAATAATAATATTGAGTCATTTTCATCAGGGGGTCACAAAGCGCTGCACAGAACTGTGGAAATTATGGCATTTCAGCAACAGCATCAGAGTCGATCAATACAAGTAAAATAGTGACTATAAATCAATGAAGAACATAAAATAATGGATAAAATAATTGCTAAACTATAAATGAAGGAATAAGTGGTCCCGAGCATGCGCAGGTCAATAGCGAGCCATCATCCAAGCACAAGAACAGTGAGCAGCATCAACAGTCCGATTCAGATGACTTTCATGCCTCACGGAACATGTGAGTCTTGGGACCAGATTTGAAGATGCCCAAGGCCTCAGCTGACCGAATGTCCAATGGAAGGGCGTTCCAGAGTCTGTGAGCAGCGTGGGAGAAGGCTCTGTCACCCATCGAACGGAGGTGCGATCTAGGCACATGCAGCAAGTCCGTATTGGAGGATCGAAGCTGTCGTGTTGAGGAGGGAATCTGAAGTACGTTACGAATGTCTGTCGGAGCAACGCCAATGAGAGCTTTGTAGGTGAGAAGGAGCATCTTGAATTGAATCCTGTATTTAACCGGTAGCCAGTAGAGAGACACCAGTACTGGGGATATGTGATCGTGGATGGGTGTGCGGGTGAGGACTCTAGCAGCCGCATCCTACACACGTTCAAAACAATTGATCAGGTAGGCAGGGATTCCAGGGAGCAGTGCATTGCAGTAATCAATTCGTGAGGAGATGAAAATGTGTATTAGCTTCTCAGGATCAGCAGGTGACAGGATGTTGCACAATCTGGCTGTATTTCTGAGATGAAAATATGCTACCTTCGTCACCTTGATGATGTGTGTTTCGAAGGTGAGCGAGGAATCCAGAGTTGCACCTAGACTCCGGACTGCCTTAGCAACTTCAATGGTGTAGTCAAGCATCAATTGGATGGATTCAGCCTTAGACAATTGATGTGGGTTTCCCGACAAACAAAACTTCTGTTTTGTCACCATTTAGTTTAAGGAAAATTGTTTTGAGTCAGGCCTTCACAGTTGACCGTGAGGATGACATGCAAAGACTAGAGACATTGATGGATGACTTTGTGTGAATATAGATTGACACGTCATCGACATAGCAATGGTTGCTGAGATTGAGGCTGTGCAGGATCTGGCCAAGTGATTTGATGTAGATGCTGAAGAGGAATGGGTCGAGGACTGAACCCTGAGGAACTCCAGACAAAACAGGATTGATCTCTGAGTTACTTCCTACGACTCTGACGAACTGCTTCTGGTCGGAGAGGTAGGAGCTCAACCAGTTCAGGGCACAACCAGAGACCCATATGCCCTCCAGTCTCTCCAGTAAGGTAGGGTGGTCAACCGTATCAAAGGCCGCACTCAGGTCCAGGAGGACAAGAATATTTGGCAAACCTTCATCAGCAGCGACAAGTAGGTCATTAGCTACTTTGGCCAGAGCAGTTGTAGTACGACGTCCGAATCTTAACCCAGATTGCAAGGGATTGAGGAGGTTATTATTAAGGACGAATTTCTGGAGTTGCACGGATGCTGCATGCTCAAGGACCTTATAGAGGAATGGTTAATTGGAGATGGAGCCATAATTATCAGGGATGTTTTGCAATCAACGCTAGGTTTTTTGAGCAGAGGGGTACCTGCGGCAGATTTGTATACTGGGGGAACGATTCCAGAGAGACGTGAGTTATTAAAGAGATTAGTGACGAAGGTGGCAGGGGTTTTGAAATTTGTCCGAATGAGTTTGGATTGGAAGGGGTCCAGGGAGCAGTTTGTGGGCTGAGATCTAATGAAGAGACATCAGATTCTGTTAACTCGGAAAATTTCAGCAGATTTGAGATCAGAGTAGAAGGAACATTTTTTGGAGGATGAGACTAGATCGAGATGTGGTGGGCTTTGTTTTTTCTGAGAAAACTGAAGCAACCGATGCACCTGGTCTTTAATAAAGAAGAGAGGTGAGGGTGATTAAGTGATTAGATGAAGGACACGATGGATGGTCGAGAAGAGGATATTGGGCCTGTCTCGGACATCAGCTAGGATTCTGGGAAAGTGTTTGCTCTATGTGCAATCGAGCGCCTTACAGTAGCGATTCAGCTGGTTTTTATAGATTTGTGCATGGATTTTCTCCAAAGTCCGTTCAGTCTTCCGTGCATTCACCTTGAGATCCCGGAGTTTAACAAAATTCCAGGGGGATGGTTTTCTGCCTCAGATACAGTGTGATGTGACTGGGGCCAAAACATCCAGTATATGTGATAGAGAGCTGTTATAAGTTTCAACTGTCGCGTCAGAGGCAGAGTGATCCAAGGGAAGGAGTGATGAACTGTTGATTGCAGCGGTAAATTAGTCTGGAGTGATGACGTTAAGATTTTGGAATTGGATTTGGTCCTCAGTGATGGAACTGGGTGGTGGTATCTGAAGATCAAACCACACAGCGGATTGCTCAGACAAACCAGAATCAGAGACGGACAGGTTGGTTACAGATATGTGCCTTGAGCAAACAAGGTCCAGAGTATGGCCACATTTGTGATTGGCAGATGCCACGTGTGAAATGAAACCAAATGAGTGTAGACTGGCCATGAGGTTCCTTGCAAGGGGGCTCTTTAGAGAGTCCACATGGATGTTGAAACCGCCAAGCATCAGGATCCTCTCAAAATTGGAGCACATCTTAGAAAGCAGCTCAGTCAGTTCATTGACAAAAGAAGTGGAGGCTTCAGGTGGGTGGTAGAGCAGCGCCAACTTCACAGGTTGAGCCGATCTCCAATCCATAGACATACTCGAATGAATGGAAGGTCAGTGATGGAATCAGATGGATATCAGCAGTAACACGATGGAGATCCGCAAGACCACCACCGCGTCCATGGGAACGAGCCTTCTGATGGAGTGCAAAGTCCAGCGTTTCAGCCTGACAATGTGAGAAAATCATCTTGATGGTGCCAGGTCTCTTATCGGCAAAGCAGGTTCAGACTCTTGTCCAAGATTAGCTCAATAATGAGTGGGGCTTTGTGTTCAGAGAGTGCAAATTGAGCAGGCAAAGTGGGTTTGATTTGCAGCGAATGTGCATACTGGAGGGACACTGACCAGTGGTGTTGTCTACAAGCAGCGCTGAGTTGCTCACTCAGGTTTGGTGCGAGTACCCGTTGATGCTCATTGCAATTATCAGCAAACCGTCGTATTTCATTATAAAATACTGTGGGTTCGCTCTCCCACACACCGGTGTGCTGAGATAGTGAAGGAATTGGCATGTTCTGTTTACATGACATACCTTACTGATTGGCCGTGTCGGGTGGTACAGGTTAAATGACACACATTTTTGCGTGACCTGACCCAGAAAAATGGATTTCAGCGGTTTCAGCGCTGACCTGTTAAAGGCCTAATTAGTTGTTTCCTCAGCAGTTGATCTATAGGGCCTAATACATGGATAGGGGTAGTAAAATTAGTCATGCGATGGCCCTGCCTTGCGCCCTCTGTCTGGCGGGATAGGCTCCGAGTCCCTGCGACCCTGTACAGGTTTAAGCGAGCATTGATAATGATGACGATGCACATTGTATCTAAACGTATTGGCTGCTCATTTGAGACGTTAGAGAGCCAACAATAACCCCCAAAAAGGCAGTAGAAATAATCAGAAAGAAAGCAAGGGCAAAGCAGTCATGTCAGCAGACGTCATCAGCAAGAGACGTCATGAGAACGTGTTACACGCTTGGAACTAGATCGCAGTGCAACTTCATCTCTAGCCGCACGCATTGAATAATTTATGCTACATAAGCTGTATTTAAACGATGTAAACCCCAGCAGGTGTTGGCTCGTGCGTGGCGTGAGACCAGCTGTGTATACGATGCAATGGGAATGTGCAGTGTCCGTGTTTGCGCGAGCGCTGCGTGCTAGCAGCGGACAGTCCGTGCGGGTTCCGCTGCCACCACGCGCGCCACTCCCGCCGCGCGCATGAGTTACGGTCACACAGCTGTGAGCAGGTAGGATCTACGAAGGCCAGCACGGGGTGGGTGGTCAAGCATCGCTCCCGGCCGCCTTTGTCTCCCCAATGCTGATGCTTGCACGCCATACCACAGACAGAGAGTCTGTGTATTATTACAACAGAACATTTGCTGTGAGCGGGCGGCACGGTGGCCCAGTGGGTAGCGCTGTCGCCTCGGCGCGGGTGCTTTTCTGTGTGGAGTTTGTGTGTTTTCCCCGTGTCCGCGTGGGTTTTCGCTGGGCGCTCTGGTTTCCTCCCACAGTACAAAAAACATGCTGTTGCATAGGTTAATTGGCTTGCAGACTAAATTGCTCGCAGTGCCCGATGATGGACTGGCGTCCCATCGTGGGGATATCTCTGCCTTGCGCCCTGTGTTTGCCGGGATAGGCTCCGGCTCACCGCAAACCTGTACAGGACTTAGCGGTTTCTGACAATGAGATGAGATGAGATTTGCTGTGAGCTTGCAAGCTCTGGATGCGGCCTTCGTGCGATACAACAAACATTCCAATCACAGCAGGTACCACATTTATGGCTGAGTCGACCTAAGGGAGGCCCAGCACCGGTTCTAACATCCTCTGCGACTGTCGCTATCGGTCGTGAGCTCGAGTTGCTGGCGCGGGCTGGTGCTCGGGGCCGTGGCGTTGGCTGAAAAAAAAAGAGTTAAAAATATTCCCACGCCGGCCGTGGCACGCGTTCTGAGCGAATAGGTAAATAATGAAATAAAGGCGCTCGCACACGCGGAGGAGAGTCGCGTTTCCTCGACGCTTAGCGTTGGCGGCGCAGCTCGGAGGAGCGGTGGGAGAGGTGGGAGACGATCTTCATCATCGCCACGCACTCTCGTTTCGGGGACGAGAGTCCGTCGCCGTCGCCGCCGAGTTTGATTTCCGCACCCCGCCCCTGTCTGCGCATCCGCCTCCCGCGACGAGCAGTGCATCTCCTCTGAGTGTCTCGTCGCTCCTCGATTCATTGCTGGTGCTGTAATGTGAGTACGGTTCGACTATAGTCGGGGTTAATCTGTCGCGGCGGAATGAAGCTTTGGAGGCGCGTGGAATTTATAATGATGTTAAACGCCTTGTGTGCTATCTGCGCCCCGTACGGATTGTATGGAATTTGTTTGTAATTAATTATGAACATTTTTTTCTTAATTGCTTCCGGAATGGATTTGCATTCAGACATTTTAACCAGGCGATGGACCGGCGTCCCGTCGTCGGGTGTATTCCTGCCTTACGCCCTATGTTTCCGGGATAGGCTCCGGCTTCACCGTGACCCTATATAGGATTAAGCGGTTTCAGATAATGAGAGATGAGACATTTTAACCAACACAATCAATTTTACGCACGCAAGCGATAATGGAATCGCTAATTATTTTTTAAAACTAATTTAATACCGTTTTAAATACAGTACGCTGGCATGATTCCATGTAGGATACATAATATTTCGTAATATTTTATCTATCCTGTGAACAAATATTGTTTGAAATGTACCTCTTAACGCAACGCAATACGACATTGTATGCAGGTAAATATGCGCAAACACGTATGCAGCTCTGCGCTTTAAGCTGGTAACCTGTATCCTCTGGTCTGCGGCTGCTGCTGATATTACTGCTGCAATCGCCACTCCTACTGCTGTGACGACCGCAGGTGCTGCTACCACTGCGCTAATGCTGCCGTTACGCCTCTGCTGTTGCTATCCCTGTTGCAGGCGTCCCTGCTGCTGCGTACATCACCACTCCGCACGCAGATATTCTCTTTAGCGCTAAGCTGTGAGCTCGTTCATCCCGTGCGCTCTCGCCTGCTGCAACCTCTGCAGCAGTAGAACTTTCCCCTGCTGCCAGTCCTGTCGCTGGAGCTATGAAGTGGCAGGCGGTGGTGGTGCTGCTGGCCGTGGTGCTAGTGTATCTGGTGGCCGGAGCTCTAGTCTTTCAAGCGCTTGAGCAGCCTTTTGAGATGAGCCAGCGCTCCTGCATGAACGCCGAGAGGGTGGACTTCCTCGTCAAACACGAGTGCGTGAGCCGGGACGAGATGATGTCCCTCATCGAGGTGAGCAGGATGAGGATGAGGAGGATGATGAGATGGACGCACGTGGGGAAGTCGGCTCGGTGCTGTGTGCGCGAGGCGCCTTGGGCTCTGTGAGATCTCGAAGCTTGGGCATGAGTCTGATTAATGCTTACACAGTAGCCTGCTCGAGATTATCAGGTGCTGTACGATTTGACTGCAAAGCGGTGAGGGGACGACACTTCAGTTCTTGAATCTGTCTGTGCGGCGCTCTTATTGTGTTATCCTGTCGTGTGCGTGGTGCGTTATCCCCGGTTCTCTGGTTTCGTCCCACACGAAGCCAACATAGTAATTTATTAAATTGGCCAAACATTTCCACGTGAGAGAAGCAAGGAGTCTCCGTGAGGAGGCCTTTCTAGATAAATGAAGGACACTGGTCACTCAGGGTGAGGCAGTGGGGCAGTGTTCATAACGCGGGGCCATCAACCCTGCGAACCCGGTTCGAATCCTGGCCACGGCGAACATCATTGCAAGCGATCATGGACTGCCCTCGCCATCCCCTTCATTATAATCAATCAATTTACCACAGTGGTGAAGTGTGGTTAAAAAAATCGCCTAACCTACACAACATGGGGAGGTCTTCATCCAGCAGTGGATTAACACACGGCTGTACACATTTAACGTGGTTTTATCAAGTGAGGTGGCACAACATATTGTTGTAGCGCCTTCCAGTAGTTACATATCTAGTCACAGGGAATCACATGACATGCCCACATGCATCTCAAGTGAATGAGCTATCACATAATTAACTTTTACTGCCCATAAACAGGGATTTATTGGAGTTTGGCCACCCAAGGTGCTAATGAATTTTGCTCGTGCTAAGGAATGTGCTAAGGAATGTCCAACCACTCAGTCCGTTTATAAAAAGCGACTGCAGCTGTTTCTTGGTCAATGCGATCGTGAAGTTGAATGGCTGATCACCTTACACCGAATTAGAGTTGAATTCGTATTCATAACCCTGTGGAACTCTTGTCGCGTCACGACAACGAGGGTTAGATTGATGAATGTAATTGCTTGGAAGAGAAAACAAACAAAGAGGGAATCGAGGGGAGGCAGCCAATCGGTCAGTGGACGCCAACCCTCCAGGCAATGCATTGTTATGCTATCGGCAAATTAATAAATGAGTGTAATTACTTCAGATGGCCACTCATGATCTCATCGCCAGACGTTGTGTATTTCTCATCTCATCTCATTGTCAGAAACCGCTTAGTCCTGTACAGGGTCGCGGTGAGCCGAAGCCTATCCCGGTAAACACAGGGCGCAAGACAGGGATACACCCACGATGAGACGCCAGTCCATCACCGGGCACAATTTAGTCTGCAAGCCAATTAACCTATGCAGCAGCATGTCTTTTGGACTGTGGAGGAAACCGGAGCGCCCAGCGAAAACCCACACGGACACGGGGAGAACATGAAAACTCCACACAAAGACGACACCCGAGCCGAGATTCGAACCCGGGACCTTCTTGCTGTGAGGAGGCGACAGCGCTACTCACTGGGCCACCGTGCCGCCCCCGATGTGTCTTTCGTGGGTCTTATTGTATCTGGTTGCGTGTCGATGCGTATGTCTCTCCGTGTGTGTCTCCTTGTGCCGATGCGTGTGTGTCTCCTTGTGCCGCACACACTCACACGCAGCACGTGAAAGACGCCATCAGTGCCGGCGTGGACCCTTTAGCCAACAACACGAACCAAACCAGCAGCCTCTGGGATTTGGGAAGCGCTTTCTTCTTCGCTGGGACAGTGCTCACCACGATAGGTAACTCGACTCGAAGTACACCGCAGTTAAGATCAAAGTAATCATTAACCCCTTGGTGGAGAATATAAATTCAAAAACATAAATACACCCGCTTCGATACGACGCAACAAAAAAAATCGAAGCTTTCCTGGAAATGTCTTCTAACGTGCGTATGTCCTCTCATGCACGTGTGCCTGGCTCTCAAGCGTTGTTCCAACCAAGTGGGCATGTGTACGATTGACTGACATTGGCACGTCGTTGTAACCATTGGACCAACGTTTGCTCATCAATGACTCAACGATGCTTGTTTAACGAGGCAGTGCGTGCTCGCCTATACGGTTTTGCGAACTTTTCAGCTCTTGCTTACGTTTTATTTGCCAATGTTCGAGTTTCCGATCCATATTTTACAGCGGTGAATGCGCACTGATTAAAAAAAAACACGCGGCCGTGTTATATTTGGACATTAACAAGTGTATCATCACGTTTTGGTAACTTAAAAATCTATCCTGATCCTTAAAACACACAACGGCCGACACCCGTGCCGTATTCTTTGAATTCGCACAAATTCAGGAATGTGGTGAGAAGCTCTGTTTCAAAACCACAAAGATGTATATTTTAAACGCATTAAAGTGCCACGGCCACAGATTAGGGCAAACACTAACTACGTCTATGGTTATGGGATAATGCGAAATTATCGATTCGACATTCCACATTAAAACATATTTCTGCGGTAGGTGCTTGCACTGATTTCCAATAATGTGCTGTTAGCACGTTTAGATTTCTAGAGGTGCACATTAATCCTGGAGAGCGTCAGCCGCCATCCGGGTTATCTTTCCAAGCATCAGTCAGCATCAGTATCCGCTTAATCTTGTACAGGGTCGCAGAGGACCGGAACCTATCTCGACAGGCAGAGGGCGCAAGGCGGGGCTATACCCAGGATATGACGCCAGGACTACTCAAATTACTCAACTAGAACGATTCGCCGTTGGCCATAAATAGTTGACGATTTTTAAATGCATGTAGATATAAATGCGCCAATTATTTATGGACATCCCTGTACGTGGCAATCATCGCTCCCCTATTGGCCGCTTTTTGCCCTAGGTCTCATCTCATCTCATTATCTGAAACCGCTTAATCCTATATAGGGTCACGGTGAGCCGGAGCCTATCCCGGAAACACAGGGCGTAAGGCAGGAATACACCCGACGACGGGACGCCAGTCCATCGCCGTTGCCCTAGGTGTCTTCTGAAAATAAGACTCACGCTAGTCTCGGAGTTTTCACCCGGTTAAACAAAATCAACTTGTCACTTAAATAACTTAACGTGCACAGCAGCACTTTTACGAAAGCATTGCCAGCTGTCGACATCCCCATGCTGGTCAAGGTGTGGGGTGGAGGGGGTATTTGACCATACTTCACCATGTTGGTGAGTGGTGATTAGCGAATGTAAATGGTTCAGGACTGGTTCAAGTAGCCCTCATCGCTGATGTAAACCGTGACCTGGAATCAAACCCAGGTGAGCAGATGTATTGCAGCAATCCACCACCGCCTCACTATTGGTTCTCTTACCCATGTGCAGGCGCTCAGACATCATAACTCCGACCACAAAGGAAGCACAGCGGCCGCAAACTGCACCCGTTCACCCACAATTAAACGCTTGCGTGAGGATCGCCGCGTGGTCCTTACCGAGCCAAGTATTGCCAGGTGGCAGTGCCAGCCTAGCGTTTTAGCGGTGGCCCTGTGGGCGAAGGTCATGAAAGATGCATGGCGATTAATCTGCTCGCGTTCCATCTCCGTGAGCGCGGCGTGCCCATGACGGAAGATTCACAGCGACCGTAAACGTACAGATCTCACGACCATCGTAATTGTGAGACTGTCTCAGCCCGCATGAAGATGCCTCCGTCGTTGGAGCGCTCGAAACGGCTATCCAGAAAGAACGGCTTTGGAAAGCAGTCACCGTGCGGTCAGCCGTGTAAACCAACATCATTACATTATGCGATTCGTTTAAATAGACCCCAATAAAACAATAGCGGGAAATTGCTACAGATTAAAAAAAATATCTCATTTTATTTCAAAGCCTCTACCTCTCTCCCACCAATCTCAACATCACGCGAATTGAGAGATTTGTTTGATAAATGCAGACGGATAGATTTTGTCCAACGCAGCGACGGTGATTGTTTTTACAAGCGTCGGAGGATCACGCGTGCGCCCGGGGTCATTGGGATCTTGCGGAATATTCGACTGCGCACAATGCTCTCACTCGGACCTTGATCCATCCTTTCGTTCATTTTCAAGTCTCGCTCAGGGCTGCTATCCTGACAGACAGAGGAAGCAAAGGCAGGGCTGCAACCATGATGGGACGCTAGTCCACAAGGGGCAAATTAGCCAGCAAGCCAAATTAACCTAGACAGCAGCAGCGTGTCCTTGGACTGTGGGAGGAAGCCAGAGTACTCAATGACAAACCACGCGGACATAAGGAGAACATGTATACAAAGAAAGGCACCCGAGCCAGATATCGAGCCGAGGATTTTCTTGCTGTGAGGCTGCATTGCTACGCATCGCGCCACGGCTATAAAAGGTTCAGCGAGGGATTTATCGGGTGACCACTGGAGCAAACCGATTGTTCCACCTCGACCCAAATCCAATACACAGTCGTCTCTGGTAGCAACCGCAGACTCTCCGAGGCAGGGTTTCGTTATAAATCAGTGGGGTGTTATTTACAGCGATCGACACGGTGCTCGCCGCTATGAAACCCGTATCTGAACGTTGCCTGCCGTCACTTCCTCTGCTGAAACCTCGTAGCAACAGGAGTCGCTACGCTTGGTTGGTGCTCTGAGGAATGTCGATATGGCATGTAACGTATGATCTTGGGCGGCGCGGTGGCGCAGTGGTTAGCGCTGACGCCTCACAGCAAGAAGGTCCCGGGTTCGAGTCTCTCGGCTCCGGTGCCTTTCTGTGTGGAGTTTGCATGCTCTCCCCGTGTCCGCGTGGGTTTTCGCCGGGTACTCCGGTTTCCTCCCACAGTCCAAAAGCATGCTCCTGGATAGGTTGATTGGCTCGGAGACTAAAAAAATTGTCCCGCAATGCCCGGCGATGGACCGGCGTCCCGTCGTCGGGTGTATTCCTGCCTTACGCCCTGTGTTTCCGGGATAGGCTCCGGCTTCACCGTGACCCTATATAGGATTAAGCGGTTTCAGATAATGAGATGAGATGAGAGACGTATGATCTTGGCTGATTCTGGGTATATGTGAATCGATCACCGCGATTCCTATATTATTATTAATTATTATACTTCCTTATCCAGGGCGAGTTACATCATTACAGAGGCGTAGCGAGGAATCCACAGAGAGGCGAGGGGAAGGCAGCCATGCAGTCAGCCGGCGTCAACACCTGCCAGACGCTGCGTTCTATAAATTATGATGTTATTGGCCAATTAACTAATGAGTAGTTTTTTGTTGTTGTGGTGAGAGGAAACCGAAGAACCCGGAGGAAACTCTCGCAGAACAGGGAGCGCGCACACAAACTCGAGCAGGAAGGCGCCATAGGCGGGAATCGAACCGCCTCGGGCAGGACTTTTCTTTCTGTGAGGCGCGGATGTTATCCCTGCACCATTCTGCCGCCCATCATTCGCAACACTGCAGGTGTTTAATCCCATAACGAAAATCCGCTTGCTGTCTGCTTATTTAGACCATGTCTCAGATGTGTTGAGAATGTTTCCAACTGCTGCATGCTTACGTTATGTACGAATAGCCATGAGCAGCTGCTGAGACTATATTTAGCATTCAAAAATAATTCGTATTAATTCACAAGGTAACGCGATACGCGGCTGGGAACAGGCAACACATTTTGTGTGCGCATAATCATATTATGATTGTCTGTCGTCCTGATGCGGGTTGTCACGGATCGATGCTTGAGAATTGCTTTCAACAATTGTTCTTTGTTGATAGCCGTGTTTAGCGCCATCCTAAAAGAGTGCTATGTTAAGCAATTCTCACGATTGTGTATCGTCAACAAGAATTATTGGTGTTTTGTTTTACCAGAGAACAGAACGCACTAAGTCTTCGCACACACTTGTATTTTTCATTTTATCTATTTATTTGCCTATCTATCTTTAGATATATATTTATTTCCCCCCAAGAATGACATTTACAAGCTTTGTTGTGAAATGCCAAGCACTGGCGCGACTCGATCTTAGCAGGATGCCGACGCAGCTTCGCACAAGGTGGAGCCACACTCCGAGGAAGGTATCTCGTTTCCAACGGCGACACCAGGCCCTCGCCAGTGGCGCGACTCCGCCGCACTATATTTATTTAAAAAAACAACCGGGGCAGATTTACACCCGCAGCACGATGTGGCACGCAGTGGCGCAACGCTGCCCGTGACCGCCTGCGCGCCGGCGTGTTTCTCGCTTTCAGGCTCATGTGCGCCTCCCTGTTTCCTGACCTCCTGCTGCCGGACCTCGACCCTGTCAGCTTCACAGCTCTGTGTGCCCCTTCGGGTTGACAAGACGCATAGCTGCGAGTGATACGTTTGTTCAAGTGGCTTATCGGGACCCCCTGATGTGATGGTCGGGGTCGGGCAGAGATCGGTGTCGTGCGCTGCCACCCTTCAAATCCTGGGTTTAAATTTTAGATGTAGCTTCCCGTTAATTAAACCGGATTCTCAAGCAAAGCTTGTTGAAGGTCTCAACGCTCTCTCAGCAAGGAGGGCGAAACGGCGACTCCACCAGGTGATGGGGTATCCACGGAGGATCTTAGAGATGGCGAGTGAGTTTTTAAAGTTGACTCAGGATTGATTTAGAAGTCGGAGGAGAGATCGGAGGATTTGGGGGGACGGGGTCATCTTTACGGGTGGCGTGGGCAATCTGGCAACGGTATTTTCAGTCACCGTGTAAGGGCGAGAGGGGCGCGAAGAGGGCGTGGAGGAGTGGAGCTGTAGGAGATCTCGGCGTAGCACGGTTGGTATGGGTCCTGGTGCAAGGGATGGCACGGGGCCCCACGTGGACTATCGATGGCCTCTCCCTGTCACGTCCCCGCGTGCCGTTGCCGCTTCGCACGCATGCGCACGTCCTTAGATGCAGCCCGAGGTGCCTTGGTGTCACGGGAGCAGATCACATGACAGCCCCCCTTCCCCCCTGCCCTCCCGCTTACTGCAGAACTTGACATCGGTGCCCCTTCCGACGCTCAGCAAATCTGCAAGCGGACGAGGCAAATGCCTACGATGGTTGCCCCCTAGAGCTGGCACTGCCAGGGCACCACATCCAATCACCAGAGCCTCGCCTCCTCACCTTCCTCTCTCATCGTTGTCTGGAACCTGAGTCCCTTCAGCTGGTGGGCGCCCAGTGCAGTTGTACCGCCTGCACACCCAATAGCATCTCCACTGGCAGTCGTGATGATGACAATTAGTGAGGAGCATTAATGAATTAGCCGGCGATGGACTGGCGTCCCGTCGTCGGGTGTATTCCTGCCTTACGCCCTGTGTTTCCGGGATAGGCTCCGGCTCACCGTGACCCTGTATAGGATTAAGCGGTTTCAGATAATGAGAGATTAATGAATTAGCAGAGTAACTGCCCGACGGGCGATGTTGTTCGAAGCGTGTAAAACATAATTCCAACGTCTATCATCGGTGACGTTTTCTGCTGACATGACTCGATTGACCTGGGTTTATTCCCGATGTCATTTTGGGAATATTGCTGTGTTCACGAACGTAAAAAATAAGTGTTGAAATAGAGCTTAAATAGTGTTACAAATGTAATGATGTAGGTTTTCACGGCTCGATGCATGATGATTGCTTCGAAAAGCTGCTCTCTCGGGACA
>JAZEWT010000010.1:9719544-9735831 GCA_036362905.1 Mordacia mordax
GTGGGCAAAGACCCGGCCACCAGGCGCTTGCCTGCGAGCCCCAACCCCGGATTTTTTTTTTTGAGTTATGGGAGGAAACCGGGGAACTGAAGGAAGGCCACACACAACATGGCAAGAACACACAAACTCCACAAATAAAGGCAACTGAAGTGGGAATTGACCTACGTCAGGCAGGACATTCTTTCAGTGAGGCTTGGATGTTACCATTCTCGCCACCAACTCTTTCTGGCCTTCACGGATGATATTAATCTTGCATGCCAGTGGGGTGCATAATGGTCTGGTTACAAATCAACTATTTATATTTTTACAGCATGTCAATCCACTGCTGGATGAAGGCCTCCACATGCCACATTGGTCATGGGGCTTGTTTGACCATGCTTTACAATGCTTGCAAGTGTGGAATAGTGACGAGGATAGACTCGTGCAGCTGTCATCGCTGATGTTACCCATTGCCACAATTCAGGTCACTTTGGTTTACACCATAGTCGACAAATGTGTAAACGAGCTGAAATAAGAGGAGTACATTTGCTGAACAGATTTGCTTTAGAATATAAAATTATTGGCAGTTTTGCAGTACAATCATTGATAACCATCCACAGGCTAATGTTTTTGTAAATTCTACTACAGGAGCACTAATACATTTTCATGAAATGTTCCTTAATTCGGGTGGATTTTAGATATGTTACTGGATTTCAGTGACCTCTTACAAGTAAGTCCAAATCCTTTATATCGCTTGCATTTTGTGTTTATAAAATGTAACCTGTAGCCAAGCTTGATGTAAATCCGCTAATTCTAAATTTGTTTTGTTCTTTAGGTAAACGTATATGTACTTGGCAAAACATTTCTTCTTCTGGCAAGATCCCTGTGCATCAACGCTCCAGCAATAGGTGTGGCTGTTATTGTGATATGCTTATTATTGTTTTGTGACTGCACCTCTAATGTCACATTAAATCACATCTACACTTGCTATTTTAGGTGGTTACTATGCAGTGGGTGTGGTGGCACATTGAGTGGTGCCTTCGCCTAACAGCACGAAGGTCCTGGGTTCAGTTCGCGGTTCGAGTGCCTTTTTGCGTGGAGTTTGCATGTCCTCTCTTTCCGTGTCCGCGTGGCTTTTTGCCGGGTACTCTGGTTTCTTTCCACCACCCAAATACACACTGCTGCCTAGGTTAATTGGCCTGCTGAGTAAATTGCTCCCAGCGATGTGTTGACGTCACATCCTCGGTACAACCCCGCCTTGTGTCCTCTGTCTGCCGATATAGGCTTCGTCCCCTCGGGACCCTGTACAATATTAAGCGGGTATTGATAATTATGATGACTGTGCAGTGGTGTGTCATGACTGGCATAGGCCCTGGTGCATAGAATGAAATGGCTCCGTTCGTGTGGTATACCTTCGCTTATACCTAAACGCTCGGTCTCCTGTGACTTGTGCTCCTTCGTGTCGTAGCACCATCTGCTCAATGAGTTGCTACCCCACTGTACAGGGTATTGCCCGCAATATTGTGATCGTGAATCTTTCAGACGGATGGAATCTAAGTACCCCACTGCAGTGTTTCTCTGATGCCAGTCCTTTTTGAGGCCCTCCATGGTGCACTTGCTTCTGATTGCTGATATTTTTCATCCGTACGAAACCCAAGCCACTGAACTTTGTGTGCAGTAGATTGTGATCACAGAAAGTTGTACCATTTGGGGTCACAAGTACTTTAGTTGGAAAAGCAGTGCACGTAAGTGTGTTTATTAAATACCAGACTAGTTCAGTTGCGGGGTGCTGAGTATATCAATTTTCTCTTAAACACACTTATGTCCCATGAGGATCAAAGAGAAAAAAACAAATATCACCACTGAAACCACCAGAAAACTCAGGCTAATGCTTTAACAGTTCACTGGCACAGTAGTTACTCCACTGTATTAAACTCTGATTGCCTGGTTCGTGATGTTTTCACACAGCCTTGAGATGTGGTTAGCTTGTTGCATTTACTTACACGACGTTCAAGAAAAAGTAGTTCTTCCAATCGTTTTAACGATTTCTTGGAATTCCCTCCCCCAGAAACCGCTGTTGTATTCGCAGCATGGTATAATCATCCATGTTGATTATGTGGAAGCGCTGCAGAGATTGATATATATTTATTATTGCAGCAGAAAGTACCCAGTGATCTTGCAACCTCTAGGTGAGGGATATTTGCGACAACAAACATCCGAACTGTAATGTTGTTTGTTTTCACGGCTCGATGCATGATGATTGCTTCGAAAAGCTGCTCTCTCGGGACGGCCGCCTCGAACGCTCCCTCTCCACACCTCGCGTCGTTTCGCCTCACACGTTAGAGGCATCCTCAGGCGCAGTGTCCGTGTGTCGTGTCTGCGACTCCTATTTATATGTACATATTTTTTACACGTGTAAATGTAATACATATGTATTGCAGTGTGCGATGTGGCGTCCACCGTGCTGACGCGGGCGCGTGCGTGCACTTGCAGACCCTTGCCTGTACATCCCACGCTTTGCCCACATGCTGGAATTCGGAGACAAGACGCACGAGGTGTCCATGACGGCCATGCGCCTGGTGGCGCGCATGAAGCGCGACTGGATGCACACGGGACGCCGCCCCTCGGGGCTCTGCGGAGCCGGTACGGCGTGGCTTCTCGGTGTTGTTCGACACTGCGGGCACCGCACTGCGGGGCTCGTGCGAGCAAAGGGATAATAATAATGCTCTCATTAGTGTTGTTTTTAAAAACTATTTGATGTGTGCTCATCCTCATCGTCAGCCACTGCCGATAAAGGCCTCCCAAGTTGTCGTTAACACTCATGAATCCTGCTGTGTGATAACCCACCTAGAACTCCAGCTGGTTTCATTGATCCATCTGGCCTGTTGATATCTTCTCAAGCGTGTTCTCGCTTTTGGCTGCCATTCTGTTATTAGTCTTTACCACTGGTTGTCATCCTTTATAGTGATGTACCTTGTCCAGCGCCACTTAACAGTCAATGTGATATGACTTCTGTCTGTTTTTAAACTTGTTCTTCCTTCTGGCTTTTAGTCTGATTTCAGTCTTGCAGCTCCACATGTCTCGTCGTAAAATTAAGAACTTTTGTTACTTGTTTTATTTTTGTGATCAATATGTTATAGCAGGGACTATACACTGATCTGCTTCACTATGAATTAATTGTTGTGTCTATATTGTGTTGTTTTTTTCAGCTTTGCTGGTAGCATCACGCATGCATGATTTCAGACGGACCGTAAAGGAAGTCATTCGAGTCGTGAAAGTGTGCGAGTCGACCTTAAGGAAAAGGTAAACTTTACTCTCAAACATTTATTTACTCTTTTCTATTGTGAAATGTTTGTAAGTGACCCCCAAGCTTTGCCCCTCCATTGAACTTTGCATTGGCTTTGCTAACCAGCTCAATGGCAGGCATGGACTTTCCTCACCCATATCAATATTATTTCATGGGATGTAACCATAGACACATAGGAGCATGTTTTATTGTTTTTTTATACAGCTAATGTATCATTTAATTAGTTGAAATTTATATAGCTGATGTTTGGTACATTTCAACAATAAATTTGTTGTAGACTCTGCCCAAAATGTACACATTTTTCGTGTAACATCGCCTGGGTTTGGTGTGCTGATTGGAAAGACATATATTTACTTTTTCTGAGTCGCTGTTTCAAACGGACCCGACCGAGATTAAGCACTTGTGTGTGACCTTGCGCCACAGGCTCACCGAGTTTGAGGATACGCCCACAAGCCAGCTGACGATTGATGAGTTTATGCGGATTGACCTGGAGGCGGAGTGCGACCCACCCTCATTCATCAACGGCAAGCGCAAGGCCAAGGTGCAGCAGGTATGACCGCAGCTCCGCGCAGCCCAAACGCGCCAGAAGAGGAGGCTGCTACAGTCACCACTTGCAGTAAACCCCGTCGGGTGTGCGTAACACTGACTCGAGGGTTGTTACACAGTGCACCAAGCACAACCTGCTGCTGTGCAGAGTCCTGCATCATGTCATGTCCAAGAGCGGCAGTGGAATTGGAAGAAAAAAATCACTGGGAATGCATTACGGTCCTTGTTGCCTTTAGAGTGGGGGTCTCGGGGTCCTCTCCCAGAAAAGTTTGTATTTTTGACATCGCATTTCTTGCATTTTTGTGTCTTCTGAGATATAAAATAACTGTCCAAATTTAAGACGGTGAATGTCTAATATGTTCTCTTTGGGATTTTCCTTCTGGAAACGGTGTTCCTGCATGTTTCCGATTTCACCACTGCTCACGGGTGCCCGCAGAACAAGTTGAACCGCATTGTTTTTACTGCTTGAAACTGAACGTGACCCGACTGCTCACCACAACGGCGAGCGGTAAAAAATGATTTCGCTATGATCCAGTTTTCTTCCCTAGGTTGCTACCCATGGGTACCCGGCTCGATGCAAGCCTCCACTTGTGCGTCCTTTCTCGATTAGAAATGTCTGTGGCTGATTGAAAATATATCTTGGGGTTGTTTTTTTATTTATTGGTAGGCCCGGATAGTAATACAGAATTTACCCTGAAGGTGAAACTGTAAATGATGCAAACTCTGTGCGTGCAATAATCTCATGGTCCTGTGAATACATACACACGTTAAAGTGTTGGCTTCGCTGCGAGAGAGTGAAATTATCCCCACTCAGCGATTTTGTGAAGTGTTCTAATTCTTGGTCATGTATTACTTGAAGAATGATTATTTAAAGTATTGCAGTGAATGTAAACAGCTTTGGTGCATGCATCGGGATCTAATACACTGTTACTTATTCATGCATCTTGGAGGTTAACTGTACAGTTGCACTTGGTAATTATATCTCCGTATGTCTGCTTACCTACAATTATTTTTATAATTTGACAGTGTATGAAATGAAATAGCTTAGGGCGGCACATTGGCCCAGTGGATAGCGCTGTCGCCTCACAGCAAGAAGGTCCCGGGTTCGAATTTAGGCTCGGATGCCTTTCTGTGTGGAGTTTTCATGTTCTCCCCTTGTCCACGTGGGTTTTCGCCGGGCACTTCGGTTTCCTCCCACAGTTTGGCTTGCAGACTAAATTGCTCTCAGTGTCCGGTGATGGACTGGCGTCCTATCGTGGGTGTATCCCTATCTTGCGCCCTGTGTCTGCTGGGATAGGCTCCGGCTCACCACGACCCTGTACAGGATTGAGCGGATTCTGACAATGAGATGAGATGAAATAGCTAACCATTTTTTAATCCTGTATACTTTCAAAGATGGACCTGGAAGTGTCAAAACAAGAACTCGACGAATATGAAGGTGGGCCCTTATCTGATTCATTGTGCGATTCTCAAATATTATGTTTTGGTTCAGTTTTATTGCAATATGTGTTTAAGAAATATATAAAATGCGTACTTCCTTATGTTGTTAAACCTGTGTGTGACTTGCTTTCAGAGGAGATCAGCTCTTTCCAGCAAGAGATTGAGACTGAGCTTGAGTCACGGAGGCCCAAGCTACGGGGCATTTATGCCAGCTTGCTCAAGGAAGGTAAAGCTGTGTTATCTGGTGTGCGGACTAACAAACTCCTGCACTCATCACATTCACTACGCACATGTGCAGTCCCATTGCCAGTCCACTGCTGGATCAGGACCCTTCCTCAGACGTCTTATGGGTCACAAGGATTATTTTGTTATATTTCACCACGTTGGTCAGCAGGATACAAGTAGTGTAAAATTATTAATTTTGCAGCATTACCCTCTGTTGCTCAAATAGTAGTTTCTCAGGAGCCTCCAGCATCTGTTTCTACATGGTAACCCACTTAAGGTCTATCTAGGCTCAACTCTTAACGTCTAGAGTTTAACGGTACAGGCACATTCTGAGTGATTTCTTCGCTGTTGCAAATGAAACTCTCATGGTCTCTTCACTTCTCTTCTGGTTACACTAATTCCTTTGAACTTGATAGCCATTATCAGCATCATCAATCAACCATGATTAATCCAGTCCAAAGACAACTTGCCTAGGTTAACCGTCCTGACTAAATGTCCCCTGGTGCATGATATTTTGTTTACCCCATCCCACTGGACAACTTTTAAAAATAGTCACATAGCTCAGCAGTTAATTCCAGCATAAATTAATGACTGACTTGCTTTATGAATGCCTTGCCAAGCCATTACCCATCTTTATCAATCCCATGATTCAACAATTCCACCCAGCACCTCTCATCGCTTCATCTCTGCGATGGACATCTCTCATGGATGAGTACCCTGCTTTGGCTGCCACTCGAGTTATTCTGGCCCTCTGGCCATCATCCCTTCGAGCGATGTGCAAATCATGTTGTTATTGATGAAAGGTTTACTTCGTTCTGCGGTACAAAGTATATCCTTAATCTAAAGCATCGCAATTCTCCTGCCAGTGTGCAGTGAGGGTAAGGACGATTTGATGCCCGAGATCGAGGAAGACGCAGAGGGTGATGGTCCAGACGGCGAGGACGAGGATGACCTCATGATGATGGACGCCCACCTCCCGCTGGGCACGGACGACATCGAGTCGGAGATACACAGCAACCGCGAGCCTTCGGAGCCGCCGGGGGATTCGCCGTGCCCACCGCGCAGCCCCGCCATGTGGCACTCGCCCGGCCTGGAGGTGGACAACAGCCTGCGCGCGGTGCTAGGACCTCTGCCCACCGCCGCCAGCCTGGGCCTAAAGGAGTCCATCGAGGAGTGCATGGCCATCAATGAGGCAGAGCCACGTAGGTCACACACCAGTCAGTCTCAATACCTGCTTAATCCTATACAGGGTCGTGGGGGGCCGGAGCCTATGCCACCAGACATAGGGCGCAAGGTGGGACTATACCCAGGATGTGACGCCAGTACATCGCAGGGTACTTTTTTGGGGGTAATTAACCCAGCAGACCAATTAACCTAGGTAGCGGCCTGTTTTTGGACAGTGGGAGAAAACAGGTGTACCCCATGAAAACCCCCGCGTATAATGGGAGATCACGCAAACTCCACAAAGAAAGGCACTCGAGCCGGGAATCGAACCTCGGACCTTCTTGCTGTGAAGCAGCAGCACTGCGCCACCACGCTGCCCATTGCCATCAGTGTCGTCGTGATATGGCGACACTAAGACGTATCGTGCATAACAATCTTAATTGGGTGGAGCGGTGGTGAAGTAGTTAGCTTGCTGTGAATTGAGCCCAGCCACCTGAATTTTATTCCCAGCAATGGTTAATAGTGTCAAGAGATTTCATAACTGGTCTTGCCCTTCACCAATTATACAACCCGCAGTGACCACCATGGTGCAGTATGCTCAAAAGACGAATATTTAAAAGAGTGATGATTGCGTCGAAAAGCTGCTCTCTCGGGACAGCCGCGTCGATCGCTCTCCCTCCATCGCGACGTTTCGCCTCACGTTAGAGGCATCCTCACATTGTGCCTGAGGATGCCTCTAACGCTTGAGGCGAAACGTCGCGAGGAGAGGAGAGAGAGCGATCGACGCGGCTGTCCCGAGAGAGCAGCTTTTCGACGCAATCATCATGCATCGAGCTACATCCTATATCATTACATTTAAAAGCGTTTTAACTACTTGCTAAGAATGACAGAGCAGCTTGATACTCTTATTATTTTTGCACGTGTCCAGTCACGGAGGAGGAAGATGGGGACCTGGACCTAACCGACATTGACGACTTGGAGATTGAAGCTGTGAGTGTCATCAGCCTGCAGTGATGCACCTTTTACAAGTGCAGCCACTTGGTATGGATAATTGCAGAAGACAGTGTGAGGATGATCACGACGATTGGGTTTTAATATGATAGGCCTCCCTGGATTTAGAAGTGTTTTTTTAAAGGAAGTGAATTTTAAACCGGGATCATCAAGGTGGAACTATGGTTGTGAATGATTGGCATTTATGTTTTTGTTAACGAGCACGCAGCCAAATTAAATAAAGATCGGCACTGAACTCTGACTTCCATAATTTGCTTTGGCAATTATTCAAGTGCATGTCACGATCTAATCTGTATACACTTATCAACTTTACCCTTCACTGTAAGTGTAAATTCAATGTATAAAACGTACAAGTCGGTAGAAAGATTCTTGCGTTATTCTACACAATTATTATAAGCTTAAAGAATTTATATAATTGGATAATGTACTATAACACCGCCTATAGAAATCTACTGCTTATTTAAACCAGACTCATGTTTATCTGTATCATTATTTTTCAGTACCTTTTAAGTAAGCAGGAAATTGACATCAAAACAGAACTCTGGATGAAAGAAAATGCAGCATTTCTCCAGGAGCAACAAGGTATGTGAACATGACACTTGAAGGTTATCTGGGGGAGTGAAGAATAACCACTTTCATTCACGTAAACTATTTCAGATCACATGTATTTATATTGGGCGGCACGGTGGCCCAGTGGGTAGCGCTGTTGCCTCACAGCAAGAAGGTCCCGGGTTCGAATCTCTACTCGGGTGCCTTTCTTGAGGAGTTTGGCATGTTCTCTCTTTGTCCGCGTGGGTTTTCCCCGGGCACTCCGGTTTCCTCCCAGAGTCCAAAAAACATGCTGCTGCATAGGTTTAATTGGCTTGCAGACTAAATTGCCCGCGGTGCCCGGTGATGGACTGGCGTGTATCCCTGCCTTGCGCCCTGTGTCTGCCGGGATAGGCTGCGGCTCACCGTGACTCTGTACAGGACTAAGCGGTTTCCGACAAAGAGATCACATGTATTAATATTCTTTTCATTTTGCACCCTTAAGAAAAAGCCGACCGAGAAGCTAAAGAAAAAGAACTTGGCATCTTCAAGGAGAAGAAGGTATGTGGTAGGTTTTTCATCTCTTGGGATCTTAGTATTCACATTTCCATCCATGCATTCCTGCACCTTTTTAAAGCTGCATTTCCCAAGAATATGTGAAGAACCTTGCATTCATTTATGTACTGAGGTGTGTTATTCATACGGGGAAGGTGACCGCATGTGACTGCATTTCATGTCAGTAAACGGGAAAGAAGCAATGGGTGTATTTCTTATGGAGAGGCAGTCAAATAGGATAAACATTAAATGACCCGCTTTTACTGCACTCCCGAGTAGAAAATAAATGTTTTGAACACAAAGTCAATATATCTAGGGATACAGATAATAATATCGCCCCCATCACACTGAATAAATAGTAATTTGAATGGATCGTTTCTATGGCAGGCCCAGGATCGGCTTGTCACCGGTCTTCAAACGTTTCACCAGATTGCATTGTCATCCGAGTTATGCCTGCGTGCAAAATTTCAGCTCTCCGGCTTCATCGGAAATGCTTTAATTTTGTGCTCAAAGATTTCAACCATTACACACATCCCCCAATGTAAGTTAACCATTACACACATCCCCCAATGTAAGTTAAGTAAAAGTGGGTAAGAAAGGAATAACTCTAACCGGGACTTGAACAAATGTGTGGAATAAACAACACTGATGTTTGGGGGGAAAGGGGGTTCCAGACGTTTGGTGCAGCAGAGGAGAGTGAGTTCAGTGCAACAGTTGTACAGACATGTGATGCTTTTCGTCGTTTATTACATTTTCCATTTGTAAGCTTCAAGACGACTGAGACAGAACACTGATTCGACAGTTGAAAGCGATGCCCCTTCTAATCTCACGTCCTCAGCCCAAAAAGTCAGGCAAGAGGCGAGAGCCGATCCGGGCTAGTACGGCGGGAGAGGCCATTGAAAAGATGCTGGCCCAGAAGAGGATCTCCAGCAAGATCAACTACGAGGTACTCAAGGACCTGAACAACAAAGGGAGCGGCTCGGTGGCCTCCACGCCGCGTCGCGACGACGTGGCGGCCTCTCCGGCTGTGCCGGCCTCGCCGCGTCCCGAGTCCCAGGACCACACGAGGCCGATCCCATTCAGCTCCCTGGGCAAGAGGTGAGCGCGTTTCCAGACTCGTGTCCAGAACGACGACGGAGACCTTGAATGACCTCTCGTCTTTGCCGTGGCGCGTCGTCATATCGCCGAGTTTATTGCCAGCTGTGCAGTAGAGGGGCAGCCTTGAGTATACCAGACCCGTCAGCTTTTTGTTGAGATGCAAATGCAGTGCGCATGAACATCGCACAAAATCCCTTAACAGTGGATCGCCCCATCTCGCTGTTGTCGCTGCGCATAGTTACATCGCTCCGTTCGTTGGCAGCTGTGTATTAGAGGGGCAGCTTTACGTGTACCAAACCCGTACGCACGATCATCACACAGCGCTCCTTCCTCTCGTCATTAGTGCTGCGCAAAGTCGTACCACCCTGTTGTTTGGCAGCTCTGCAATGGAAGGGAAGCTTTACGTATACCATGCTTGCTGTGGACACTCATATATATACATATATATATAGGACGCACAAACATAATACACGTCCACACATAGTGCACGTCACGCACAATATGCGTGTAAATTACGCTCTCAGCTGCGCGCAGTATGCAAACACATTGCACGTCAATACACGCACGCCTGCTCATACACGATGTTCATACACATTACAAGCAGAATATGCTTATGTGTTACAAAAGTCTCACACAGTATTGACACTACCCACCATGGATGCACACACAATACACTTACACACAATACGTACATTTAAAAATAATATCCTGTATATTCTATATTTCAAACATATGTATTTGTACTAATGTGTATAGCGATGTACACATATTTCAATGTTTCTGTCTCATTTTGTTTAGGATAAAGCCTCTGTTGTCAACTCAATCAGCCAAGAAATTAGTTTTAGACAAGGTAGGTGTTTTCCATTCATCTCACTGGGTGACACTTTTTATTTATTTTGCCGCATCACTGAATATTTAAGGAATGATGCTACCTTCAGATTAGTGTTTACCTCCCCAAACTGCTTTAGATTGGCTTTATTAAAAAAAATACTAAATTGTATAGGGGCTTATAATAGTTTTCATTGAGGTTTGGGGTAAAATTTGTATTGGGATACAGTTTGAAATCTAAACATCAAACAGCTCTTGTAGATAACTCAGGTCACTTATCCACAGTTGTGATAACTAGTCCTCATTTTATGGGCTGTCAGAGAGTTGGAATTTTTTGTGCCAAGAGAAAAGGCATATAAAGTTGGTGCTCTCTCTAGCACTATGCATGTCACTGTAGTGATCACTATGGTGTTGATTCATTTTGACGATTCATCATTCAGGAATTGTGTTGATATTTATTATGCTTATAGCAAAAGTATATCCCAGTGAGCTTGCAGGGACTCGATGCAGGATTCCCACTTAAAACCCTCATTGAAAACAACAAGGACAGTCTCAATACCTATCGGATACAAAACGACTGTTTTATTTTCAGTTGCATCCATTGTTAACGTCGCCAGCTTCTCGTATTTAAATCGGACTTGTTCCGCACTGCTGTCTGCACGTGATGTTTCACGACATTAGACGGCGAGCGTGCGGAAATCGGCACCGGTCGTCCCAGCACTGGGAGGTTCTGCTTCAGCCGTGGAAGAAGCATCCGTCTCGGCGAGAGCCACGGACGCGCCCAACGTTGCGGTGGTGGTGGAGAGCGGGCCCGTCGGGTTCCATGCCGACGAGGAGGTGGCGGCAGACGAGGAGGAAGAGGACGAGGAGGATGAGCCCTGCGTCAGTGCCCTGGCGCTCATGGGACAGGCTGGTGAGTGTTGGGCAGTAGTTTGGCGCAGAGATTTGCAACGTACCCCATCCATATATTACCTGACCCATGTAGTACATTTATAACTGTGGATATATATAGGTTGAAAACCTTCTGGTTTCATTTAACTGGACGAATAACTTATCTCGTCTCATTGTCAGAAACCGCTTAGTCCTGTACAGGGTCACGGTGAGCCGGAGCCTATCCCGGCAGACACAGGGTGCAAGGCAGGGATATACTCACAATGGGCCGCCAGTACATCACCAGGAACTGCGGGCAATTTAGTATGCTAGCCAGTTAACCTATGCAGCAGCATGTTTTTTGGACTGTGGGAGGAAACTAGAGTGCCCGGCGAAAACCCACGCGGACACGGGGAGAGAGAACATGCAAACTCCACACAGAAAGGCACCCGAGCCGAGATTCAAACCCTTGACCTTCTTGCTGTGAGGCGACAGCGCTACCCACTTTGCCACCGTGCCACCCGGACGAACAGCTCGTAAAGTTTTATTCTTATTTTTGTCGATATCCGCATAACTAATGCGATGAGGAATATTACTCCTGTGAAGATGTTGAACAACGCATGGAGGAAGACAATAGCGTCGCCCAGTCGTTCTTCGAGCAACACACGGTGCACGTGCGGAGCTCTTCGAAGACAAGCAAACGACTTTATGACTTCGCGTTCCATCTGCAGTATTTTTGAATTATAAGTTTTTTTTTAAACGCGTCAGATAATACATGGACACCCTGTACGGTCATGTCACTGTAGCAATGTGAATGTCGATAACAAATAGATAACTGTATCCGTGTGATTTAGATCGAATTACAGATGTAGTGAAATTACATATTTGAATTACAATTCATTGAAAATACCCATCATTGAATGTCAGTTGTTATTTAATATATCCGTGTGGTGTTGCTCCGTTGATCTCGATGTCTTCCTCAAGGGCTGGACATCGATCACAGACCTGCGTTCCTTCTGTTTTTGCTTGCAGACTACGGCTGCGATGACGATGAAGAATTTGACGACGCCTATTAAAGGATGATGAAGAATTAATTTATTTACAAATCACCACTTAGCGAAGACTTTTTACACGAATATTGCTCAAGGCATTGATCATGTTTTTTACAAAGGGTTGTTTGCTTTGTTATAAAAGCAGTTAGAATTTTTTTTTCCCGTTTAAAGAAATGACGTTTTGAATTAAGATGTGGTGCAGAGAAGATGCTGCACATGTTGTGCTTTTACTGCTTTATCATGTTAATCAAATATTGTAAAGTGCACCAGAACGACAATACATTTTGGTTTAAACTCTAGGTCTGCTGGCTGGTTACACATGTACTGGCGGCCTATTAGCACTACATCTATGTCCGGTACATGGATTGTCCTGGTTCTTTATCATAGTGTTTTCACTACACCTCTGTAATGATGTAAGTCGCCCTGGATAGGGGCGTTTGCTAAAGAATAATTACTAATTTGATCCTAGTGGTACATGTGCACAGTGCATCCGTTTTAATATCTTTCAGAGAGAAGTTTGTTATGTCGTCACAAAAGAATAGCTGCGATGAAACTTCCTCAGAAGATTGCTCTCCGCAGAGCCAGCTTATTCCTTAACGCGTGAAGTCTGCTCGTAAGAGAAGACCTTTTTTGGATCATTGCGAGCCGATATTAGAACCATTAGACTGAATGTTTCATCCATTTGCAATTTACTACAATATAATATAATGACCAATAGTAAGATATACACCTGTGGCAAAATAGTCCAAAATGCACCTAACTCATTGGCTGTCAGAAGTTCAGCAGGTTAGTGCATGGACATTATTATTTATGAGCGACCACATTGCACAACAAATCGTTATAGGCGATGTGTTTGGGAGCAGAAGAGCAAGCAATGTCTTTTTATAAAACGTATATGTACCAAATTGTATGCACTCCACAATCGCCAACCTGCACTTACCAAGCTGGTGAAGTATGTTCAGATGATTTCTACTGCCCACATGACAGGAGGAGCTTCTCACCCAGCGTTGTACTGACAGGTGCTGTCGACGTGCCCAAACAGCCAATAACTTGCTATGTTTTTTTCAGGCAATCATATTAAATGTGAGTTATAACTTGAATTGAACTTACCTGGTCCAACAAAGGGACCGTGAATATGTTTACATTGGACTATAAAGGATCGGAACAAATATTCCAACCATGCACTATCTATACATTTCTTAGTCATTATTCAATCAGGGAGTGTACTCAGAATATATTTGAGAGCGTGATGATTGCTTCCAAAAGCTACTCTTTCGGGATAGTCGCGTCAATTGCACGCTAAGTGAAATCTCATGTGTATTTGGGTTGTACCGTGCATTGCACGGCGTGGTGACCGACATTGCCATCCACATGCTGGGAGCTTTCAAAGGAAATGAATTGGAGACGCTCTGAGCGCGCGGAATGGAACGTCGGACATCGTACCCAGCAGCACGCGGCGCAACTCGAAACGCATCGGAGAGCAGCACCGCGCGCAGCGATTCAACCAACGGTGTGCCGACATGGTGTTCGATGGCTTGAGCGTTAGAGGGCAGCAGAGCGCGCACTCTCAATGTCTCTTCGTGGGGTGAATGAATGAGGCTTTCATCTCGTTTCTGCAAGCATTAACTTGGTTATGAGATGCGGAGCAGCTGAGTAAAGCATATTTCTGTCTTACCACTGCATGCCAGGGATGGCAGCTTTCCCACAGACCAAGCTCGAGCATTTCTCAGGCGTACTGTAAGAAATTTCATCATGATTCCACCAAATCTCGACACGAATCAGTTCCTGTCAACCGAACCCATGACGCCAATTCCCGGACGCAAACCCGGGCAGGCGGGTAACCCTAGCGCGTGTTAACCGCACCATTAACGCGGATTACCTTTGGGTGCGAGTTACATTAAGAGTTCTCTCGTCGATCCACTGCTGAATGAGGGCCTCTGCGCTGGTTCATGGGGGTTTTGTTGCCACGTTGCTGGTCAGTGCTGGTTGTTGGAAGGCGGAGGGCATGGATGTGGAAATGTTTTGTTGCAGTGATTATTGCTTTCCTAAGCTGTTATTTCGGCATAGCCGTGTCGAGCGCTGCTCTTCTCCTGCGCGAAGATTCGCCTGTCACCTTCCGAGAAGGTCTGAGGATGCCTCCAACGACCGAGGCGAAAGAACGGCTTTGAAAAGCAATTATCATGCATCGAGTCGTGGAAGCCTACACCTGAATCGGTACATTATTTTTATTATGTACGGTGTCGCGGGGGCTGGAGCCTATCCCGACAGAGCGCAAAGTGATACTATACCCTGGATGTGACGCCAGTACATCGCAGGACATTTTTTGGGGGGCAAGTTACTCTGCAGACCAATTAACCCAGGCAGCAGCGTGTCTTTGGACGGTGGGAGCAAACCGGAGTACCCCGCGAAACCCACGTGGACAGCACGCAAACTCCATCCCGAAAGGTACCCGAGCCGGAACCCGGGACCTTCTTTTTGCTGTGACGCAGCAGCTCTACTCAACCGCGCCACCGCGCCGCCCGCGCGGGTTGGTGGATTGGTCAACCGGCATGTTTCCGAGACTCGCCTGTGAGCATTGTGATGCAATGCTTTGGCTTTCCAGCGGAATGCAGTACAGCAAGAGTGGACTGATGTCCTCTCTTCCTGTGTGTGCAGGTTGGGGCATTGCTGCCCCCTGGCACGCATGGATTTCCGCAGGTCCTCCGGTGTCTTTAAACAATAATCGGCTGAAAGCATCCCAATATGTAAGCAACTGCAGAACAATTGTTGACATCGGCTCACCATCTGGCAGTCTTCCAGCTTGTCTGCAGTTCCTTAGTGATTTGCAATATGTATGAACGACATTTAATATATATAATCATCGTGGGGTTTTTTTTTACCCTTGAAATGAGACGGGGAAGACTGCATTTGCAACGCTCCATTGACTTCCTAGGTACACGTGATGCGGCGTTCTACACTGGGCTTATCTCACCCCGTCTTGCCATGTGAATTTAGAATTGCATGTACGTAACATTAAAATGTGCGGACAGGTTAAATCCAAGCAAGGTGCACTCTTGTGCCTAGGTGCTGCTATTCGAGAATTTTCTTATAAACTTTCACTTTGGCAGCTCGCACTTTACACTTCTCCGGGGAAGAAAAATGAAACCGCAGCGTTAATGAAAGCATACTGAATATTCTCAAACACATGTGTGTGCTAGGGGGGGATGGTGGCACAGCAGTTTGCACACCTGTGCTCTCAACCAAATGAACCTACGGGCCAGAGAGGAAATTGGTATCACCTAAGGTAGCAAAAACCTTATTCTTACCAATTTTTTTATATGATTGAATTATATGGTCAGGAAGAGTGGATTACTTGATATCTCCACTTATTTATAATTCATTCATTATCATCTCATCTAATTGTCAGAAACTGCTTAGTCCTGTACAGGGTCGCGATGAGCCAGAGCTTATCCCGGCAGACAGGGCGCAAGGCAGGGATATACCCACGATAGGACGCCAGACCATCACCGGGCAGTGTGGTCAATTTGTTTGCAAGCCAATTAACCTATGCAGCAGCATGTTTTTTGGACTGTGGGAGGAAACTGGAGTGCCCGGCAAAAACCCACGCGGACACGGGGAGAGAACATGCAAACTCAACACATAAAGGCACCCGAGCCGAGATTCGAACCCTGGACCTTCTTGCTG
>JAZEWT010000010.1:9747163-9758468 GCA_036362905.1 Mordacia mordax
GTTAAATGAACTTAATTTTATTGTTTTTGTTGACCTATTGAAGCGTTGGCGTCACTGGTTGGCGGACTGAACTTTGAATCCCTCATCTCATCTCATTGTCAGAAACCGTTTAATCCTGTACAGGGTCGCGGTGGGCCGGAGGCTATCCCGGCAGACATATCCCTGCAAGGCAGGGATATGCCCACGATGGGACGCCAGTCCATCACCGGGCACTGCGGGCAATTTAGTCTGCAAGTCAATTAACCTATGCAGCAGTGCTCGGCGAAAACTCACGCGGACACGGACAGAACATGCAAACCCCACACAGAAAGGCACCCGAGCCGAGATTCGAATCTGGGACCTTCTTGCTGTGAGGCGACAGCGCTACCCACTGGGCCACCGTGCCGCCCAACTTTGAATTCGATATCTCGAATTCAATTCTCAATCATGGCTAAACTCAGCGTTAGTTACATCTAAAGCGGTCCTTGCTCCCTCATTCACGAACCCACATTATGAATGTTAATGGAGAAAAAACGAACATCATACCAATACAGTGCGTGAAACGTTCATGAAAGCATTGGGTAGATTTACAAATCCATGCTAATTATGAATTAAATAATAATAATTGCACTTCTAGAGCGCTTTTCACCCGAGGGTCTCAAAGTACTGCACAGAGTCGTGGAGAGAACGACATGTTAGCAACGACATATGAACGGCAAATTAACAATAACATTTTTTTGTTACAAATATGAGCTGTGAAGAAATGGCATGTCAACAACAACATCAAAACATCAGGGCATTGTTAAACGAAGGAAGGAATAAGTGTTCCCGAGCAGGCGCAGGTCCGCAGTGAGCCATCATCTCATCACGACAACTGTGCATCAACAGTCCTCGCCAGAGGACTTCAAACCTTTACGGAACAAGTGAGTCTCGAGACGGGATTTGAAGATGCCGAGAGATTCAGCTGACCGAATTTCCAATGGCAGAGCGTAACAGGATCCTGGGAGCAGAGCAAGAGAAACCTCTTGTTAACCATCGAACTGTACGTAGTTATCCAAATATGATTGCTGCGTTACTGGAGTGCTTTCAACGTTGTCATCGCAGAGAGCACAGTGAAGGCTGCCAGAAGTTGCGTGCCCTCCACCTACCACCGGGTGGGCACCTAGCGGGTCTCCTCCATTGGCTTAGAACCGATGGTGGCAGCACTACCGAGCCGTCATGCTCGTGATAGGTCGCCCCGCCGGTAGGCATTAACAACGTGAACAATTTGTAACGCCCGGCGATGGACTGGCGTCCATCGTCGGTATATCCTTGCCTTGCGCCCTGTGTCTGCCGGGATAGGCTCCGGCTTCACCGTGACCCTGTATAGGACTAAGCGGTTTCAGACAATGAGATGAGATGAGACAATTTGTAACGCGTGGCGCAGTGTCAACGGCATTCGTTGGCAGAGAGAATAACTATGGGGCGCGAGGAAATTGCAGATAGGCGGAGGGGAGAAGAGTCGGCGTAAACGTTTGCCATACGCCGCGTCGTGCTGCGTCCACGTCGAGACCCACTTGGGCCTGGTCTCCACGGACCAATAGGTGGCGCTCGCGGCCCCACGGATGGGTCGCGACCCACCGGCTGACAGTGGTGGCTATATGTTGTGACGTTAGATGCCAGTTAATGCGTGTTGCTAAGTTACGAGAGAAAACCGGAGAAGCCGGAGGAAACCCGCGCAAGACAGGGGGAGAACACACAAACTGCACAAGGAAAGGCGCTCGAGGCTGGCAATTGAACTGCCTCAGGTCGGACCTCTCCGTTACCATTGCGCCACCCACCCTGCCGCCAACATTTTCTGGCCTTCACGGATGATATTAATTTTTGCACACCAGTGGTGTGGATAATGGAATGGTGGCAAATCATAGTCGTGTTTTATTTTTACAGCCCTTTTGTCAAGCCACTGATGGATGAAGGTCTCCCGTACATCACATTGGGCAACGAGGGGGTTGCTTGACCTTTCCGAGAGGCGCGGCGGATGTCACCGCTGCTGTGGTGTGGCCTTCAGCGAGGTCCACGGCAGTTCACGGGAAGACTCGGAAACTTCAAAGTCGGTGGCAAATTCCTGTGCCCCCGTCGCACTGCCTTACGAACACTGGCTTCTCATTAACGCGACAGCGTGATCGTGCCTCCGGCGCGTGTGCGAGTTGCCCACGTGTGAACTAAGGGAAAGAAACCGGGTAAACATTGACTTTTCTTGGCTTTCAGTGGCTTTCGCGATGACACGGTTATGCCACCACGAGTCGGCGTTATGAATTAAATGAGCGTTTTTGAGCACGATTCTGTGGAGTGTTTGTACTACTGCGTTCAAAAGGGAGTCGCGAATGTTACGTTTAGCCGATATGAGTGGGATTATTTGTCACTTCGTGGGATTTAATTAAATTTGAAGTTGTTCGAAGGTGGTGGCCCGGTTGATGTAACTTCAAGCCCGGCAACGCACAGGTGATGGAGTTTGAATCCAGGTTTCAGTTGCTCATTTATATACGGTGAATTCCTAAATGTGTTTCTAGGCTATCCCTGCATACGACTATATGTTCAGGCGCACCATAATAGACAAAGATCCCCCGTATAGCCTTAACAGACTTTAGGGTCAAGTGCCGTTAACGACACGGCACACGAGGCAGAGGGGTCACCAGCATCACACCCGGCCGCCTTTGTCTCCCTAGTGGCAATGTGTACACACTGTACTAGACACTCATTTGAGGCAGAGTCGACCTCGGCAAAGGCTAGGACCTTTTCAGAAATTCGTCACTGGTGGTGGCAGTGAGCAGGATTCGAACTCGGGTGGCCAGGTTTGTAGTTCAACCTCCTAACCACTGTGCCACGGCTCTGCCAATGACTGCCAGCCATGAAAGGGTTTCAGGAGAGAGATCTTGTAGTGTTGATGTTTCCTCCGCTGGTGAAGGAGCCTAGATTACAGTGGTTTAGTATGTGGTCTATAGTTATGGTTGGTCTTTCACCATTGCATTGTGGCTTGTCTTTAATATGTGTCGTGCGTGGACTGTGCAAAAATCCATGACATTTGGTTTTGCAGTTCATACGGATACATTCCAACTCGTCAAAAAATGTTGTCAGCCCTGACCATTCTGTTGAAGTATGTTTTCACGGCTCAGTATTTGAGTAAATGCTAAGAGCTGCCATTTCGGGAGAGCCACGTGAAGCATTTCTTCTCTCTCCTCCGACACGGTTATCCTGAAAGAGCGGCTCCCAACAGCTATTCTCATGCATCGTTACAGCCTACATCAATAAACGTGTCTGCAGGTAAGCACCTGCATCGTTGAACAAGTTAGCTCGGCATTATTTCAGACTGGAACGCTACATCACAAGTAAGCATAAAGTATTCCCAGGTGACTGCTTGGGGCTTCTGCATTTTTTAATAATCTGATTTATATGACACGCTTTAGTGTGAAAGCCAAGTTTCAAATTAAAGCAAGTTTAAGTGAAAGTTGTGCATTTATGCATCTTAGAAGAGTGTTTATTAAATCACTATATTAAACACGTGGCACATATGTCTGGAGGCGTTTTCCGAATCTAACGTCCATTGCTTGTGACTGATTATCGCGTTGGATGGTTTCTCAACAACATTTGCTTTAAAACTTTTGGACAATTATCCTTAACTCACCGCTCAAAAGATGATCCAAAATACATGAAAGCGCCGCGGTACGCCCGTTACCGTTCCGCCGCCCAACGTCAGCTATGTGCTCGCACTTTGAAAGAAATAAAAAAAATCCTAAAGAAGGCCTCAAAACAAAAACCAAATGCGTACGAAAAAAAGTTTCAACCGAATTAAGTTTCGGATCAAAGTGAATTATGGACGGTCGGCACCTCCCGCTGTGAGCGCCCGTGTCATTTCAGATGCACGCACGATCCATCACCACCGCGCTTGGTGTTGATGAGGGGCGGGCGGGCGCAAGAGGGCAGCCCTTGGCCTCTGTTCAGACGCTCGACCACTGTGACTTTCTTGTCCTGGCACACGTAGCAAGGGAGACCTGCTGTTGTGCGGGATCACCCTTGCAGAGATGATTCAATGTGTTTGCCCATTCAGTTCGCTCCGTCCGTCCGACCGCGAAGGGCAGGGACGATAACTCTCCGAGAGACGACTCCATGTGAATTGTACTTTCGTGTAAAGTTGGAGGGTGATCGGAGGTTTTCCCCGTTGAAAAGTGACCACATTTCTGAAAGGGTTCTGCAAAACAATCGGACACAACTAAGAGCCAAAATTATGATTTCAAAATTCTCAAAAGCATTTTTCCCTGACAGTTTCCGGTCGGCTTCCAGACTTCTGTTTAAATATTTCTGAAGCTTAACTGGTGTTTCACAGTGTTATATAATCCAAGTTTGCAGGTAACAAATTAATTATTACATCATACGATCATAGCCATTGTGAAGGCTTAGGAAGGCTCTTATTCAGCAGTTCATTGATCGTAACTAGTGATGAGAAATATGTGTACACAGGGCGGCACGGTGGCCCAGTGGGTAGTGCTGTCGCCTCACAGCAGGAAGCGCTCGGGTTCGAATCTCGGCTCGGGTGCCTTTCTGTGTGGAGTTTGCATGTTCACCCCGTTTCCACGTGGATTTTCGCTGGGCACTCCGTTTTCCTCCCAGAGTCCAAAAAACATGCTGCTGCATAGGTTAATTGACTTGCAGACTAAATTGCCCTCAATGCCCGGTGATGGGCTGGCGTCCCATCGTGGGTATACCCCCTGCCTTTCACCCTGTGTCTGCCGGGATAGGCTCCGGTTCACCGCGACCCTGTACAGGACTAAGCGGTTCTGACAATGAGTTGAGTATTTTTCTTGGTTGATGTTTTATTGTTTTTCCACGAGAGAGCAGAGATATCGCTGATGGTACTTTTTGAAGAGCCTTTTTGCAACAAGCTAAGAGTCCTCTCATCACTTAACCACTACACGAGGTGTTGCTGAGAATAGATGAAGAGCGACACCGCCCCCTGATGAGCTTGGTGGAGTATGGGCAAACAACCCTTGATGACGAACTAACACAGCGTGGGGGAGATCTTAATACCAGCAGCGGATTGACAGAGAAATGATTGCTTCGAAAGTTGCTCTCTCAAGACAGCCGCGTCGATCGCTTCCTCTCTCCACCTCGCAACGTTTCGCCTCACGCGTTAGAGGCATCCTCAGGCGCAGTCTGAAGAAAAACCTACATCATGACAGCAAAATGTACAGTTTTGAAAAATATGGAAGGGATGGCAAGGTGTGGCAGCATCAAGGAAATTGGTCATAATGACCTCTTGACCTTGAAACCTGCACAACTGCTGATGAATGGCTTCACTTTGCCCTCTCTGTAGAAAAACGGAGCTTGTGGTTCTGTTTGTCGTTTATTGTGCTTTGGTAACGGTTCAGCCGAAATCAAAGTTTAGTGACCGTGGCGTTTTTATGCATAGCAACTTGCTTTTTATACTTACCACTTGCGGTGATTCGTGCTTATTCCATAAATCACCAGTGCATTACTTTGGTGCCTAACGAACCAGGTGTTCTGAGTTCAATTCATAGCTACGACTGGTAGATGAAAATAAAAATGAAACATCAATTTGCTCGATGTTGAAATCCTCTGCGCATCAGGGCCAGCGTGATGCGGCTGACGACACTAATGACATCTATTGCACCGCTCTCGAAGGCAAAATGTGTACGTAATAGATGACGTTCTGGGCAGTGGCTCTTCTTCATAGTCGACATTGCCTGAAACGTCACAGACTATGTTTTATCCCTACGAGGGCAGCGGATATTGAGGAATGCGGTCGTCATTTTGCCGTGCTTGAGGCCATTGCAGGCGTGATTGTTGTTGGGCGAGGCAGTGTCACCTCTGGTGGCCGTAGCGACTGATACAGTCCTCTGCCTCGTTTTGACAGCTTCGAGTGATCAAAAGGCACAACCGGTCTGCGTGCTCACGTCTGAGTTAAATTCCTGGCCATGGCTAGCACTAGTAGGGATCGATATGCGAATGGCCCCTGTGTCTCCATCCACCGTCCCTTCGTAGTGCTGGGACGGTCGACTGGTTGTCATAGGTGGCTCTGCTGCGCAATGATCAGCGGAGGGCAGCAAAGCAAGAACGCATTGTTGTGCTGTACTTCTATGCTACCGCATCTGTGTTGCTTGCCTTCAACAGACCCGCACTGACCAGTGAGGTGAAGTGTCTCTCAAAAAACTGGCTCCCCCTCCAAGCACGATGCGACTATCTTTTTTGAGCAGTCGCCAATGACCAGGATAATGGGATCATAGTCAATACAGTTTTTATTTAAGCTGGAGGGGACCCTTGACCCCTATCTAGATCTTTTTTTTTAACACAACACAAACCTTTCATCCAGTGGGAAATCTAAAACGGCCTCTAAAGACTAATTCTTTTTCTTCTGGCACATGGTAGTGAAAAGCTCGACATGAATATCACGATCGGAGAGCCACACACCACCACGACTTTGGGTGGTGCTCGTGGTGGTGGTAATGTCATTGATCAACTCGAGATTTCCTGTGAAGTGTCACTTGGGGCAAGCCTGCTTAGGATCGCTCCGTGGTAACTTTATGGACCATCATCTTCGTACATTATCCAGATACACGGCAAGTGTAGACAAGGAATCTGAATAACACTTGTTGGTTTTTTTAGTTATATTCCGCCGTTTTTGACGAGCCAATAACAAGGATGTTAAATATATTTTATGAAAGCACTGGAAGTTTGCCATCCGGTCCCTAACAAGCTGCGAAGCCTGCACACGATTACTGACCGTGGCATCTCGGCCGCTCTGCGCTCTGGTCCTGGAGCATCCTAACGAAGTCCAACACATGAAGTTAAGTCCAACACATGTGCTTTGACTTAAGCCCACCAGCTAAGTCAAGTTTGCTAAGAGGGTCCTGTTATTTTGTCGACAATTTGAAACACCACACGAGCAGGGTTGATGATAACAAGTCACCCACAGCTAACTTAATAACATTTGGAGGGAAATATGGTGTTTAATGAAAACATCCTTTAGTTATGAGTCGTGTTTCTTTGGATTTATTGATGCAGGTGTTGCGGTACTAAAGCGTATTGGGCGCTGTGTGAGCAGCTGCATTTGTGGTGCATTATGTAACCGTGGCTCTGTGCCTTGCGAAGCTCTCGGAAGGCTTTCCAGTAAAAGCCAAGATGAGTTGCCAGTAGAGTCACATCTTGGGACTGACAGAAGCAGGTGCGCTTTGGCAGCTTTTGGCACGCACACTCTGAAATGTGAAGCTACTGGAGTTCCGTGCCAGCCCGATGAACTGACTTATGGCTATGCCAAGGGCTTATTACCAACAGGAGCTTCCTGGGGCTGAGCTCCAGAAAATATACGTCCCCAAGCACTGACACTACCCCCTCCCTGTTTCCCCATCGTTCTGTCTCGTGGGGATTGCGGTTGGGTGGCCCTGCAGAATATTCCACTAGCGATTAACCTCTGGTTGTGTCAATGGTGTAAGGGTTGTATGGCGGTCCTTTCTGCCCTGATTGGGACACCTGCCTAATAATTTACTTACCCGCACACAGGTGCATAATCAGCCACTCACCTGTGCACGGGCTCCCAATCAGGGCTCTTACGGCTCCTATATATCTCCGTGCTATCGTCCGCCCGCGTACTGCTCACACTGTTGTCTCGTCGCGCTCTCAATAAAGAGAAGAGCTGTTTGTACCATTGTTGCTGCTCGCCTCCTGCTGTCGTCGCTGCACAACAGGGTCCCCTCGTTCGTCGCGCTGCCGACCCTCACAAATGGAGAGCAGCCACTGCCATTGAGCGATGATGAAATTCATTCTCGTGATTCGGTTGAGGTGGCAGTGAATTCAGTGACTAACAACGAAGCACTGGTGGTCTCCAAATCACCCCAAATGTGCCTGGGCACGTCGGCTCGAGAAGCTAAGCAGACTTAAACTTGAATGTAAGACTGTTTGAGTACTGCGCCTGAGGATGCTTCTAACGTGTGAGGCGAAACGTCGCGAGGTAGAGAGGAAGCGATCGACGCGGCTGTCCCGAAAGCGCAGTTTTTCGAAGCACTCATGTGTGAGTACATCCATGGCCTACTTCAGGAACCTGCCTCCAAGGCGACAACTTCAATCTGGGCTGCATGTGCACAGATCGCATCTCCATTCGATGAGTGACCGCCTGCTCCCAGACTTCGGAATGCCCTTCCATTGGAAATTCGGTCAGCTGAGTCTCTGTGCATCTTCCATTAGGCTTTGAAGTCCTCTGGCTCGGAGTATTGATGCGACTCACTGTTGTCATGCTGGGATGATGGTTTGCTACCAACCTCCGCCTACTCGGGAACACTTATTTCTTCCTTCCTTTGTTTAATAATTATTTTTATCGGTTATTTTATGTAGGGCGGCACGGTGGCCCAGTGGGTAGCGCTGTCGCCTCACAGCAAGAAGTCCCGGGTTCGAATCTCGGCTCGGGTGCCTTTCTGTGTGGAGTTTAGATGTTCTCTCCCCGTGTCCGCGTGGGTTTTCGCTGGTCACTCCGGTTTCCTCCCACAGTCCAAAAACATGCTGCTGCATAGGTTAATTGACTTGCAGACTAAATTGCTCGCAGTTCCCGCTGATGGACTGGCGTCCCATCGTAGGTATTTTCCTACCTTGCGCCCTGTGTCTCTCGGGATAGGATCTGGCTCACCGCGACCTTGTGCAGGACTAAGCGTTTTCTGACAATGAGATGAGATGAGATGAGCTTATTTTATGTCTTTTAATTTATGGCCGTTCATTCGATTTTCAGTTGAACTGCTCTGATGTTGTTGATGTTGACATGCCGTTTTCTCCACAGCTCTGTGCAGCGCTTTGTGACCTCCGGGTGAAAAGCGCTGTCGAAGTACAATTGTTATTATTATTTAATGCCAGGTTCATTTTGCGTGGGCTGTCCAAGGTGACCAGAAAAGGAGTGAAGTGAATCCATCTTCGTGGAGCGTTGAGTATCGTGTTCTCATATGCGCATGTTTACATTATGTACTCTCGGTGTCTTCCCCATTGAGCCAAACACCCATTAGTGGAACTATTTGAACATCCAAACGCAGGAGTCCTGAGACTCGGTGAGGCTTGAACATGTAAATGTGACACATTGTTTGTGATTACTGTTAGTACAATAACAATATTAATATGTGACCATTTGAGAGTTCGTGAATTGAGGTGACGATCACCTCGAGTTGGTCGGGAGTTGTAACGAGGCTGTGCTCATTTTGCGTTTTCAGACGCTCTTCCAGGCTTTCTCAGTTGGACCCTTCAGAAAATCACGGTTTTATTGCATTCCTTGGATGCCAGAGCTCGTGAATTGTGCGGAAAGAGCCACGTTGGCGCAGACAGCCACCATGGGAGAGGTTCGGTGTCCCGTGTCCGTGACGCATATAAGCCAGCGATGTTTTACATCTCGAGGCTGGCCCGTTTACTATCGCCGCTTGTGTGTTTACTGTTCGATTACGCGCTCGTGTGCGGGTTCGTGATGCGGGCAGACGGAGAGCGCCACGAGCAAACGGACAGACGACTGTTATTACCACGCGGCGCGCCGTTGCACCCAGCAATACAAGAGCCCTCTCGGCGCAAGTGGACTAACGATCACATTATTGCCCCCTCCCCACCCCACTCTTGCACGAACGTGTAGATCGACGCAGGAGGATTGGGTCTCCTCTGCCGGCGGTGTGTTTTTTTTCGATCGCGTCCAACCGTAATGCGCGTCATCTGCGGCGCCCGAGGTGGTGCGATCTCTCGTGGTGCCGCCGCGCGGCTCCTCGGCACGATTACAGATGGAGCCGTCGGCCTGGTGCCACGCGGCCCGGCGGGGGCTGCGCCGTGATTTCCATTAGTCGTTAACGCTCGCTGCGCCCGGAGACCGAGAAGAAAGGGACTCCCGAATCCCCCGTTGAGCACGCGGAGATGTTTTCGGCGCCCACCCGAGCTCGTTTCGCCATCCGGGTGACGGACAACCCCGTGGCCCTCGATATCCGAGAGCCACGCTTTTGATGGTGGAGAGGCATCAATCAAATCTTCTGGTCCACATGGACGAGGAGGTCGATGTTGTGGATGATGGACTTTTATGTGATTTTTTTTATAAACATTGCCATGTTTGGCAGTCCGGCGATGGACTGGCGTCCCGTCGTCGGGTGTATTCCTGCCTTACGTCCTGTGTTTCCGGGAGAGGCTCCGGCTCACCGTGACCCTATATAGGATTAAGCGGTTTCAGATAATGAGATGTTTGGCAGTAGTGACACTGGTTGTGATGTGAATTTTCACAATGGAGAATTTACAAGCAGATTAAATAGAATTCAGGCAAGCCATCCTGAGTTTTCAAATGTTTCAAATTTTAACAAATCAAAACAAATTTAAGAAGTTAAAATGTCTTATTTGCGAGAGTGACCTGAGTGAGAGTAATGACATGATAGCTTCATTCCAGCGATTAGTGATTGAATAAAACAACCATCACATTACTTTTTGGTTCCGCACTTAAATTGGCTAATTTCCAGCCTTGAAAATAGCAATATTAATTTGAATGTCAAGTGCAGTATGGTGGTTGGTAAAGTTCTGCGCCCTTCTGCATGATCCAGAGGTCACGTAAAATGACCTCCGAGGTAGCTCTGTGAGAGCCCCCTCTGTGCGCCATTCTCTTGAAAGGATCGCACGTGCTCTTGGGGGAATCTGAACGGATTCTTTGTCTCATGACATGATACCAATGACGTCGGGAAAAAAAAGCTGAGCAAAGAGAAATGAAAAGGCAAAATGTGTGTGTGTGTGTGTTCAATCATGGGTTCTGGTGGAGCGACGATGGTAGCACCACTTGCTCATTTCCATTTAATGAGTTTTAGCATCTGGAAGGAAAATCTGATATTATAGACATAGGTCAAGAAATTATTTCGGAAGTTGAGATGATTATTTCCTCGAGTAAAGCCCATTGAGCTCTGAAAGAAGTGAAAAGAGTGGAAATTTCCATCGTGAGCGACAGGTCCGATCCCAGGCAAGAAACAGTCGACTGCACTCATTTATTCCACTCGGGCTTACAAACGGAACTGAAGATTCCTTCTCTTGTCCGAATGGCATGGGCTGTCGTGATTCGCCATCTCCCCAACTTCCAAAAGTTACTTCCATGTTGTGGCACGTGCAGGTGGTTGGAGTGACCGGGGGGTGCTCGAGGGGTTGGCTCAGTCTCGCAAGCTGCTGCTGCTGTGCAAAGGTTAACAGCGGACTGCACTGGGCAATCCAAAAGTAGGCATTTTGATTTGGTCACCCGGCGCAGCGGTTGTAAAAATCGTGCAAAAAAAGTGCCGTTCAGAGTGGAAGATGCCGTTAGCAT
>JAZEWT010000010.1:9763702-9773909 GCA_036362905.1 Mordacia mordax
GGCGAGCAAAGAGGGAAATGATCCGGCCCCGCTACCAGCGCGGAAGCCGGTTTATATAGGCGGCGCAACTGCCCTGATTGGGAACCCGTGCACAGGTGAGTGGCCAATTATCCACCTGTGCGCAGGTAAGTGGATTATTAACCAGGTGTCCCAATCAGGGCGAGCTGGACCGCCATGTATGCCTTACAGGTTGTTGTCAGGCATACCTTTGCCAGCTCTGCTAACCTCCGGTCAAACTGTTTTTCAATCATCTTGATGGTTTCTTCGATGGGTATTTTTGTAAACAAGGAGACCACATCAAAACTGACAAGCAGATCCGTTTCGTTGAGTGTGATTTGTTTCAGTATTTCGATGACGTGCCTTGAGTTCTTGATATATGAAGGTGCGTGCTCACTCTGGGTTGTAGTTCTTAGGCTATGTATTTGCTAGTTTGTAGCTTGGTGAACCTATTGCACTTACTATTGGTCAGTACGGGGTCTCCTCTTTATGAATCTTCGGTAGCCCGTATAGACTGGGGATTCTGCTGTGTTGCGAGTTCAATCCGAGGTGCAAAGAGGGAGCGATCGACGCGGCTGTCCCGAGAGAGCAGCTTTTCGAAGCAATCCTCAACTTATTTCACTTGCTGTCTATATTTCTAAAGCTTGTGAACGTTCTAATCTGAATGGCATGCTTCGTGTATAACTACAATAACATTTAACGGTGTCAGCTGCCTCACACATTCGATCACTTCCCCTCCCTCGTCTGTTTGTAAAAATGTTTCCTCCCTCTTTTTAGACATTTGTTTCCTCTCAGCTTAAAAAAAATTACTATGAATGGGAAGATTTAAATTTGGTCAAAAATATATAGTACGTTTTTTTTGTTGACTTAAAGTCAAAGGCGGGCGGCACCGTGGCCCAGTGGGTAGCGCTGTCACCTCACAGCAAGAATGTTCCGGGTTCGATTGCTGGCTCGGGTGCCTTTCTGTGTGGAGTAAGCGTGTTCTCTCCGTGTTCGTGTGGGTTTTCGCCAGGTAATCCAGTTTCCTCCCACCGTCCAAAGATAATTGGCCTGCGCAAGGCGGGTATTCTCCCGCCTTGCGCCCTCTGTCGGCTGGGGTAGGCTCAACTCCCCCCCTCCCCTTTCCCCAACCGGGAGCAGCGGGGCTGCTCTCGGTTTGAGGAACAACGCCTTACACCTCGGGGAGCCGAACCGGGAGCAGCGGGGCTGCTCTCGGTTTGAGGAACAACGCCTTACACCTCGGGGAGCCGAACCGGGAGCAGCGGTGCTGCTCCCGGTTCCTCCAACCTGCCTTCACGGCAGCGTCTCAAGGATCAGAGGCCTCTTTGCGAGTCCGCTCCGCCGCCGACGGCGCATGGCGCGATGTGAGCGCTGGCGCCCGCGACGACGGACTGCACCAGCAACAATGCGAAGGCGCGCGTGGGGCTCGCGCGTCAATCCACTGCTGGATGAGGGCCTCTCCCCACGTCCTGCGGCCCGTGCCGGGTAATTTTACGGTATCACCGCCGTTAGTTACAGAAGTGAGAAGCCTAGATATGGGAGTGTAAAAATGTAATACAACACTGAATTTTACTGTTTTCCACCCGTGACGATTTTATGTTCATGTTTTGTCAATCTTAACAGCCACGATCTAATACAAATCCAGCTCGGCCGCTGTGAGCTGATGGGGTCGGATGCATTCCGGTTGGTTTAGTCTCGGCCGAGCGATACTTTTTGGATTTAGTCTTAAATATCTTGGTCTCGTTTTTATAACCGCATGACGTCACATTGCTACCACACCGGCCGTCGTGTTCTCGCAGAGGAAACGTCAACCACGGTACCTCATCTCATTGTCAGAAACCGCTTAGTCCTGTACAGGGTCGCGGTGAGCCGGAGCCTATCCCGGCAGACACAGGGCGCAAGGCAGGGATATACCCACCATGCGACGCCAGTCCATCACCGGGCACTGAGGGCAATTTAGTCTGCAAAACCAATTAACCTATGCAGCAGCATGTTTTTTGGACTGCGGGAGGAAACCGGAGTGCCCGGCAAAAACCCACGCGGACACCGGAAGAACATGCAAACTCCACACAGAAAGGCACCCGAGCCGAGATTCGATCCCGGGACCTTCTTGCTGTGAGGCGACAGCGCTACCCACTGGGCCACCGTGCCGCCCGAGAGCACAGCCGATAGAAATACATTTCACAGAGCTGCCTCTTTACTTTAACAATTTCATAACGTTTGCGTTTAGTGCAAGCAATGTTATAATTCATAATACATTGTAATCGTTCACCTGTCAGATTCAGAGGTGGGAGGAACACGCGGAGAGGTGGCGTGAAAAGCAGCCACATGGGGAGCCAGCACCAACATTTGCCAGATGCTGTATCCTATATATCATGATGATATTGGGCAATTCATTAATGGGTGTTTTTTTTTTTAAAGCTAAGCGAGGAAACGCATTCAGAACAGGCGGACAACACATAAACTCCACATATGGCCCCCCATGGTGGCTTATAAGCCTCCACACGGATTGTACTCCTTTTTAGAAGAGGAATCTACAACCTATTGCATGGGTGTACTTTTGACCTGACCATGAATATTCAGTGTACAAGGTGGTCAGCAGTTTGCCACAAGCAGGCCATCACGACCATTTTTTCTGTTCAAAAGTTCCCTCGTGACACCCGGCCCATGATGAACCAGGAGATTGCCAATCTGGGCTGAATTTGAAAATGGTTGCATGTCAGTTCTTTCAAAAAAGATAGGACCTAAACAATTTAAACTGCCTAGATAAACTTGTATCAAGGCTATGTTTCCATGCTGTACGACATGGTTTTAAAGCATTTTAAATGCAAAACATACCTTAAAAAATCCGTGTACACGTTGCTCTAAGTTTGTTTTCTCTCTCATTCATGAACTCATGAACGTGTGTACATTCCGAGCATCCGCGCGAGTGGCGTTTTTGTTGCTATTTAGAAACCAAGCGGCGTTGGTGAGCGCAGCGTGGCTGGGTCTTCCCACTACTGGGGGTGCGTGCATCCAAACACGTGCAGCGGTGCGAGGGTCCGCATGCGGGCGCGCCGGGCGAATTGCACATTGCGTCAAAAAACAACTAAACAACAAAATACGTCATTGTTGCTGATTTGCTGTTCTTATGTCGTTGTTCTTGCTGACATGCCGCTCTCTCCACAGCTCTATGCAGCGCTTTGTAACCCTCGGGTGGAAAGCGCTATATATTTTTATATAAAGCCGCCTAAGGCAGGAATCGAACCGCTTTAGGCAGCAACGTAGTTCTGTGAGTTGTGGACATTACCACCGCACCACCCTGTCACCAAAGACCTCCTGAGGTCTCTTGAAGTGACAGTCAGGAGTCGCTGTGCCACGAAAAGTCACTTTTTTTAATTCTCAGCGCTGGGATTCGGCCAAGCGTCCTGCGAGAACCGCATTTAATGTCGAGGGGTTTTTTGACACTCGGCAAATTACATCTCTGAGAGCTTATAGCTTCACAGGACCAAACCGGGGAGCCCAGACAAAAGAAACCAGACGATGTGGGATCCATAAGAAAGCCCTTTTGGGTTAGGCCAGGCAAAAAGAGTGTCGTAAGCCCACCTCACCCAGCGCAGCCAATCGGTAAGGTTTATCACATGGACAGAACGTACCAATTCGTAATGAACTTAGGACATCAGTGTGTTTGAAAGCAAACCCACCACATTTACTATGAAATACGACGTTTCACTGACGATTACACTCAGCTTCTTCAGGTATGTGTATAGTTGCACTGAGGGTACCGGGTTCAGACTCCTCACAAGGTCGAATCTTATCTGCAGCACACGAAGGCTTGTATGTCTTATTTCAGTTTCACATGCTACGTGCTGAGTACTCTCCTGAAAGATCTCAGAGCCACTTATATTCCCAAAAGGACACCAGAAGGAAATCAATGTCAAAGCAGTTATGTCAGCAGACAAGAACACGAGATGTCAGAGCAATGCATTATTCGCTCGGAACAACATCGACCGCAGGACAGGTACTCTGCTAGTCTCATCTCATTGTCAAAAACCGCTTAGTCCTGTATAGGCTCGCGGCGAGCCGGAGCCTATCTCGGCAGACAGCGCGCAAGGCAGGGATATACCCACGATGGGACACAAGTCCATCATCGGGCACTGAAGGCAATTTAATCTGCAAGCCAATTAACTTATGCAGCAGCATCTTTTTGGACTGTGGGAGGAAACCGGAGTGCCCGGCTAAAACCCACGCAGACACGGGGAGAACATGCAAACTCCACACAGAGGCACCCGAGCCGAGATTCGAACCCGGGCCCTTCTTGCTGAGGCGACAGCGCTACCCACTGGGCCACAGTGCCGCCCTTAAGCTATGATTATTGCATAGAAATTTGAAAATTGCCGAGAGCACAATTAATCTGGCTGCCGCCACTGCATCTGACGTGGATTTGGAATGCGAAGGAATTCGTTTTGGGACTCATGAGGTTTTGCAAAGAAACTTCATCATCATTATCACGTGGCAATGAACGAAATTAATCATCGTCAGCCATGATGAATCTGCTGCTGGATGAAGGCCGCCTCCCAGAGGGGGCCCATATCCAGCTTTTACTGCATTATGTTACACGTTTTAACCATTTTTTAAATAGCTTACTGTAGGAATTTATCACCCAGACCTCGCCTGCAAAGCAGTCCCATCCGTCTAGGCTGTCGCCTATTGTAAGTAGCAGACACGTTTAGTTGGTTTTATTCCGATGTGCCGGTTATTGCGTTGGACGGAGCTAAAATGATGATCCATTAATGCTTTGATGCCTCAGTGGAAAGTTTTAATAGCAAGGCAAAGTTACGGGAAATGATCATCATCACGCATAGAGAGAGGCCAGATGTGAGAGAGTGGATGTTGACAGTGGGACGCTGGACTTTAGCAAGCACGAGGCTTGGATAAGTCTTCAATTAAAAATTTCCTTGTTTAAAAATTAGCATGAATAGTTATCTATTAACAGCTTTTGAGTGGCAGATAAAGTCTCCAGTAGTCAGGAACTCGCTATAGAATATGTTGATATATAGTTATAACGGCTCGGTGCATGGGAATTGCTTTTAGGAGTTGCTCTTTCGGGATAGTCGTGTCAAGCGTTCCCCCTCTATACAATAATTTGCCTGTCCATTATTCTCCTCTCCTCTCATTGTCAGAAACCGCTTCGTCCTATACAGGGTCGCGGTGAGCCGGAGCTTATCCCGGCAGACACAGGGCGCAAGGCAGGGATATACCCACCATGCGACGCCAGTCCATCACCGGGCACTGAGGGCAATTTAGTGTGCAAGCCAATTAACCTATGTAGCAGCATGTTATTGAACTGTGGGAGGAAACCGGAGTGCCCGGTGAAAACCCATGCGGACACGGGGAGAACATTCACACGCAGAACGGTACCCGAGCTGGGAATCGAGCTTGGGCCCTTGTTCCTGAGAAGGCAGCAGTGCTACTTCCCGTGCCACTGATGTAACGGCGAGCGAGTGATGGTGACGTCATACTGAGGAGCGCCGGCGTGTCGAGGGAGTGGGTCGGCTGGGAGGGAGCCTGCGGGTTGTGGGGTGGGGGTCAGGTTTTCTTTGATCACTTGTAACTACAGTGCCACTGCTCTGGATTTGTGATTGCGTGACCTGAGAGGGCCTCGACGCACAGGGAGGGAAGCTTTTTTCAGGTTAAATAGCGAATAATATACAACTGGCCATTTGCGGATTGTTGACCTACGATGCGGCGTCATGGGCCCAAGCACAGATGCAATTTTGGTTTTCGCTCACGCTGCAGAGTTAAGGGGGGGAGGGAGCGTCAGCTTTCTTGTCTCGTCATGCCGTGCCTCGTGGCGTGGTGACGATGCATAAGGTTAATGATTGACCAACGAGACGCCGCGGGGTTATAAGGAGCACGGGTTGGAGGGGCGAGGGAAGTCTCCGAGGCAGCGTCACGATGTAGGAGTTCGTTGTGGGCCGCTACTCCGGCCGTGTGTTTCTGGTGTTAATCAAGCATCGAAAATCAAGAAGTCTCTGCTCATCCGTGGTCGCTGGCTGATCTATCGCGGAGTGAATGTTGATCCTCGCCGTGGTGTTGCCGCTGTAAGCCGTCACAAGCCCGGAGTCAAGGCGGTGGCGTCACAACGACAAAGGACTGTCCGTGAATTGTTTTCCATAGTTGTTCTTTGGAGACGGCCGTGTGAAGTGTTCCCATACTCCGCGACGTTTCTCCTCCTACGTTCAAGGCATCAGGTACTCTGCAAAGGAGGTAGAGGGAACCCTTGACACGGCTATGCCGAAAGAACAGCTGTGGAAAGCGATTCTCACGTCAAGCCGTGAAAACCTACATGAGCACAAAGCAATGTCACCTTAAAAAATATCTATATTAATGGTGATTTTTTTATCATTTTAAATCTCAAGATAAAATGTAGAGAACAGCCATGGAACTGGATATCACAGAGCTTCCTCTGAGTTGCCTTAGAATGAATGCTGGTCCACAGAGTAAGGAGCAATGCCGCACCAGAGTATTGTTTGTCGCGTGGCAGTGAAATAACTTCGTTTTATTATCAAACCCAAATTCATCATTGGGTTTTGTAGAGTAGGAAAGGGTTTTTTTTAACCATTTTTGGCAATAATATAGATATTAAGATCTTAAAACACCAAAATAGACACCTTTCACAAAGTGTCTGATGTGCAAAAGCCACACATACGTGTGGCGAAAATATGCAAACCAGAAGCTTTGATAACGTATGCATTGTCCTTCAAGGCGTGGCTTTCTTTTGAGCCTGATTGTCAGTGTCAGCCAGATGTTGCCAAAACGCAGTCAGCTCAGAACAATGCAATAGCAATGCTTAGTAGCCCCGATCGAGCTGTTTAAGCTATGGGTACTTTTGCCACGATTGTGTGATTGGTGACCGAGCTGAGACCGTCAGCTCCTCACAGTTGAGAACACGGCTGAAGCCTTGGCCCATAACCCTGAACTAGCAGAGTGCCTCAGAATTGTTAGTCTTTAATGACACGGCTGATTTTTGTTCACATATTTGATTGTCATGGACTATAATAAAAAAAACATTGCTGTAAGATTTAACATGCTTGAATGATTATCTTGGTCACTTGGTCTAAGTCGTAAGCATTCATTAGACTCTAAACATTACTTTCGCAAACGCATACACGTCGGAAAGTGTTTCTGAATCCATACGCGTGCCTTCATTTTCATCTTTGTCCTTCTCTGAAACAGACATTGGTTTTACCCCGCGGCGTTCATTGCACCCGTGTGTCTGCGGCACGGTGGACGCGGAGGCTTTGCGCCACATCCTCTGCCTGCGAACTCCGTCGGCGTGCGCTCCGTCTTTAATGACCTCGGCGTAGAATCCACGCTGAGCTTTGAACATCGCAGAGGGCACGTCGGCTGACGCTGGGGGATTATTCAACCGCCGCCCAATTTGTTCCAACTCGCTCCGCTCTGCGCTATGGCGGCGGCTCCGCTACTTCACCGTCGATTCCTCGCCGCTGGGATCGTAACGTGTCCCCCACAGACCTCATTAATTTTCTTGCCGGGGGGTCCTTTAATTTCTGCCGCCCCATGTCAGCGTCCAGTCGCGTCGTGCTCGGGGCGGCTAGGCACTCCGTTATAGGCTGGCCGAGGCTTCAGGGGGGCTCACACATTAGTGCCACTCGGGGGGCCCCCGGCGGGACGGTCTCGCGGCCTCTGCCTAACTCAGCGGCATCGGCCCGAGGCTGATTGTTCGCGGGCCGGATGTTTTGTAGACCCGGCTCCCGCTGGGTTCTGTCGGGGCCCCGCTCGCCAGTTTCCGCTCGTCCCTCCCCGGGTTTCAGCGCCGACTCAAGTTCTGCTTTGATAAAGCTACACCCGCTCCGTCTGCACCACTGCCGCCCTCTCACCGCAATTAACTTTGCAAAGATGATGCAGGTTTGCACGATCCAACGCATGTTTCATGAAGCTAATTTTTATTCTTTTTTTTACTGGACACCGGACGTCCACTGATTTATTTACTGGAAGATTACAACATCTATTCCCCTTCACCATGTTTTTGGGGCATATTATACTTCTGAGAATATTGTGCAGCTATATATTTATCGAGTGTACCTACGCGTTCAATTGTTGCGTATGAGAAGATCCTTTACAGTTTATGCAAAGTTTGGATTCTTGTATTCTAACCGTGAGGGACGGCGGTAGTTTGGCTAGATGTTCATCCAGCAGTGGATAGAGCGTAGCTGGTGATGATCGTGGCACACACATGATATAGTTTAACGGTTTAAACAGAAATTTGTTTCATACACGTTATTGCTTCATAAGCCAACGTGGACTTATTCCTGGTGAATCTAGTACAGCAAATGAGCGATGTACAACTCATGATTTATGATAGGAAAAACAAACTCTTTATTGAAACAACGCACGTTTTGTTACAGCTATAATCATCAAATAACAAAAAGACCTGTACAGTGAAAAAAAAAATCCCAACTCCACATTCCGCTAAAGCAATGTACACTTGCAATAAATAAGTCTTTATAAAAAAGGAATGCACGTGTATTGCAAAGTATCGGAAATATCGCAGTCCACTAGAAGGTGATCTACAATCAGAGCCGTGTGTGATCTCCGTCGAAATCCAGCGGATTCAGCTGCAGCAAACGTTTAAAATTCCGTGCACCACACGGATCCGATGGACGTGAGCGTGGAGAGGCTGCCGCGTCGTCGCCCTGTGCGTTGGCTAAAGCCCACCAGCGGGAGGTTTCATCTCCCCGTCGATGTAGCTTCTTGGGTCGCGCCGCGCGTTTGTCGGCACGTCGTCGCTTCGTTCTACGACGTAACGCGGGTCCTGCTCAAAGAAGCTGCCGCCGCGTGGGTGAGAAGTTGTGCCAAAGCGAGGCGCGACGCGACTGCATGGGTTTTTGTTGTTGCGGTTGTGCTGTGCAGCCTTCCGTTCTTTATTCGGCTTGTGCCGCTAAGCCATTCAACACGACGCCCGACATTTCGCTTCACGTGCTGGGAGCCACTTGCAGTAAGTGAAGAGGGTGCCGAGCACACGGAAATCACGCCATGTGCCTCGCGACAGAACCACGATCCACTGAACCCTACGCGGCGATCTCTCCAAACGTTTCTAATTTTCTCGACGTCTCTTCTCCTCCTCCTCCTCTCCACCGGAAGCCATCGGTGCCAACGACGGCCAAACCCACGATATGAATGTACACATTTACAGAGGCAGGACAACAAAAACACGAGCAACATCTGTGGAGACGGCACGATGTTCCAATACGGGGGCTCCTGCAAAGGCATCAGTTGGAGTTTCCATCGTCTTCCCTAGAAGCCACTGATCACATGTTGAAGCAATGATACCACTGGGCAGTTTTAGCGAAAGTCTTTCGGGAGTAAATGAATGTTTGTTGCTGCAGGGTCATGAGTGTTGCCACCAAGTATACTTTGTTTTCCTTCACCCTCCTAGGGATATGTTACTCCTATTTAGGAGATAGGTATTGCTACGTTTTAATGCTACTGCGCATTGCACGAAGTCAGGACCAAACGGTATGAAAAAATATAACTGTACTGCACGCAGATTGTTTCGCCAGTCAGTGTGGAAAGTGTTATAAAAATATACGGGCTTTAGTTTAAAATTCGTGGAAATAGATGCAAAACACAGAGAGATTACTTTATCGCTGAAAACAAAGGGTGTGGGTGTGAACAGCAGCGAGTTGAGCCAATATTCCTGAATGTAAGTAACGAACATTCACGAAGCGAGGGAGTATTTTTTTATTTCTTTCACACTGGGTGTTGTTATTGGCAACACATTTACCATGATGAGCAACTGACTCAGCACTCACATCGAGTGCCGGAGCTCTGAGCTCTGTGTGGCCAATGAAAACGGAGTTTATTGAATTTTCGGCAACGATTTCCCGATGCTTCCCGAGCACATTGCGGCGTTTTCCACCGGTGTGGATCGGACTGTTTAACGCCGTCACTGCTGCGTTGTTCACATTGGCAATTTGATGACGAGGCGTAACAATGGCCGATTTTTAATTCACGGACGTGCACACGTCTTTATTAATATTGCCATGGCCAGAATAATTTTGAAAACTAACAATGTTAAAAGTCGATTCAAATAGCCTCCCTGTTGTAACGTGAACGAGGTTAGTACTTATCTCAATTGCTAACCTTGAGCCAGGTGATGGGAAATGATACTTTGCTATAGCAAGGGCCATAAACAACATTGGGG
>JAZEWT010000010.1:9773935-9786172 GCA_036362905.1 Mordacia mordax
GGGGTCGGTGAAATATCAGAATGTGAACTTGCAACCATCCGATTGTGCGTCAAATACGTATTCGCAACACCACCCAGCTGTACACAAAAACAAAACACAAACAGCAATCGTTTAAATAGTGGATCTTACCACAAACGTTAGTGTGCATATTTCTGTTGCCAAAATTCCACAAATTCGTTAATTAAAAGATCGTTTAGCCGGTAAAGTAGGCCTGCGGTTTTTGCAAGGCCCTCGGGTTGTCACGGGGAACCAACTGTCAAGAAAACGCAATAAATGAGAAGCGCTGCGCTATCCCACAAATGTTGCTGATTTTGCGTTCTGTCGTTGTTGGCGTGCCGCGCTCTCCGCAGCCCTGTGCTGCGTTTTGTGACCTTCGGGTGAAAGGCGCTATATAAATGCAATTATTATTATTATGGACGGCACGGGACCCAGTCGGTAGCGCTGTCGCCTCACAGCAAGAAGGCCCCGGGTTCGAGTCTCGGCTCGGGTGCCTTTCTATGTGGAGTTTCCATGTTCTCCCTGTGTCCGCGTGGGTTTTCGCCAGGCACTCCGATTTCCTCCCACAGTCCAAAAAACATGCTGCTGCATAGGTTAATTGGCTTGCAAACTAAATTGCCCGCAGTGCCCAGTGATGGACTGGCGTCCCATTGTAGATATATCTCTGCCTTGCGCCCTGTCTGCCGGGATAGGCTCCGGCTCACCGCGACCCTGTACAGGACTAAGCAGTTTCTCACAATAAGATGAGATTATTATTATTATCGCAGCACACGCGCCCCTGCGCAATCCAGGAGAAGGCACTCATTGATACCAAAGATTCACGCTGTCATCGGCGAATTATGCCACCTCTATGCCATATTTTTCTTGTCCCCATGTCTTCGCACGCACAAGAGGAGCCAAATCGCCAGGGTGCTGCGATATGCTGCGTTTTGTCTGTTATTGTCAAGGGCTGCAACGTTCACTCTGTTTTATTAAATAGAAAATCAACTGGAGACCGCTTTGTGAGTAGGGTTGTTGTCCAGATGGTGACGCATCACCGTGTCACTTCACGTCACTCCAAAACCACTCTCTGTTCTTGCTCTCTATACCCAGTTGCTGATGAACCCTTAATTCTGGGCCAACAAAGCTTCTTGAACTGGATACGTTGGCTCAGCCTGGATATCTGCTGTGGCCTTATTGGGACAAATTGGCTGCAACTGGGCCACACGGACACTTTGAGCCGAGTGACCCCTCGGGAGGGTCAGTGTGGAAGTTATGCGACCCGTATTTGGGTTTCCCTATGGGCTCCATGCGTGATGGTTGCCTTCAAAAGCTGTTCTTTCAGGATAGCCTTGTGAAGCGCCTGACGTGAGAGGGGGAGCGCCCGACACGGCTGTCCCGAAAGAAGAACCATTATTGTTGTCTCTTGCTCGGCCCAAAGCTCAGGATATGATGTTACAACACAGAACCATTTGAAGAGAGATGTGATGTTTATGATGGGACAGCAGCGCTGTCTCATCTCATCTCATTGTCAAAAACCGCTTAGTCCTGTACAGGGTCGTGGTGAACCAGAGCCTATCCTGGCAGACACAGGGCACAAGGCAGGGATATACCCAAGATGAGACGCCAGTCCATCACTGGGAACTGAGGGCAATTTAGTCTGCAAGCCAATTAACCTATGCAGCAGCATGTTTTTTGGACTCTGGGAGGAAACCGGAGTGCCTGGCGAAAACCCACGCGGACACGGGGAGAACATGCAAACTCCACACAGAAAGGCACACGAGCCGAGATTCGAACCCGGGACCTTCTTGCTGTGAGGCGACAGCGCTACCCACTGGGCCACCGTGCCTCCCAACCTAAAGATGTGTATAATTTAAATAATGGTCACGTCCTTCCGTCGTGTTGTGGTCGTGAGGCATCAGCACGAGCAATGGACACCACTGTGCCACGCTGGCTGACATTTGAATCTCGTTCTAATCCTCCACCTGCATTGGGAAAATACATAATATGTGGCATTTCAGGCAATGGCCCTCTTAACATTAATAGAGAGGCGAGCAGATAGTGAAGTATGAGGGATAGAGAGGAAGTCTATCTCTCTGGCCTCGAAATGTGCTGTGAAGAAGGGTTATTGTGCGAGATGTTGCAAATAATATATTTAACTTTTTAAGGCCGCATTGTTGTTGCATTTTATTGTATTCGTGGCTGTGCACCACTGCCAGCGCAATTTCATCAAATCCTTCGTCTACACTTGAGATGTCGGTATGGGCTGTAAAATTCTGCTCCAATGCCCACTATTCGGGGAGAAACCGGCAAACCCAGGTCGACCTGGACCGCAGGCATTTAAACCGGCAACAACATTTGGGGTGTGTACTTGCTGCATGCCGGGGCAACTCCAGTCCATTTATTTAATCGCTGTGGAAACGCGGCTTCTCGATCTCCCATAGGCGCTGGCGATGATGGCACGGGAGTTAGGCTTTGTGGGCGAGGAGTAAAATCTCTGAACGCCCAACTTCTTGCACTCATGCGAGCGGGCAAATGACACGGCCTTGACGTGTTTCCCGTTTGCACCACGAGACAGAATAAAAGTGCAAAGTGTGACTTTAATCAAACCGCTTCTGCCGAATGCGTACTAAAACGGCACGCGGCTGATCGTTAATGTTTTATTGTCTTTCTTTCAGTGTGACGTCGTGCTTACTGCTCTGCGCCCTCATTTGTTCAACTCAACGCATCTCCCAGTCCCGTCGATGTTCTCTGCAGCTCGCGGGTGGAACCCCAACCTCGCAAGTCAACTTTTTTTCCGATAACAATTCCCGCATCTTATCTCCCGTACTCAAGTGCACAGCTTTTGGCATTACTTTAATTCCTTGCCACTGCAAAAAAAACCCAACAACGACGCACGACCAACATGAAAACAATACTGTCACAACAACAATAATAACCAGTCCGTGGTGGACGATCGCAATAGCGTTTAATTGTTTTCAGTCTACGTCGGCTCGTTGCGTGCTATACGATCACCTGCAGGATCTGGGGGTGGCGGGATGGCTGAACGTTGGGCCTCAGCGGCTCACACTCCAGACCGGCGGCGGCGGAGGATGCCGCGGCGGGAACGCCGTTTCCGTCGCGGTTCTCCGCGCCCGCTTTGCCCTCTGGCCTCCGCAGCTTGTCGATCTCCACCTGCTCCAGCTCGGAGTTGTGAGTCCTGCACTTGAGCTTCATCTCCAGCTCCTTGTTGCTGACGGCGCGGGCCAGCGCGGCCGCCTGCGGGTGCCGCACGATGGGGTTGTTGATCTTGGTCGGCGGCTGCCCGGCGGCTGGGGCGCCGGCGTTGTTTCTGCGACCGGCTTCGTCCGGCGGGGCATCTTCGTCGTCCTTCCTCCTCCTCCGTCGCCGCCGCCGTCGCTGGCGCCGGCGGAGGCACCAGGCGCAGAGCAGCGCGGCGGCGCAGAGCAGCGCGAGCAGCAGCGGGCCCGCGATGGCCAGCAGCACGTGGTCTAATGGGCGAGGGCGGCGGCGCGATGGTGTCAACGTGTCCGTCTGGACGTCCGTCGGTTTGTCTCTCCGTCTGTCGTTCCGTCCGTCTGTCCGTCATCCCTGAGTTTGTTTACCTCTTAAATCTCTCCGTGCGTTCATCCTCGAAGCTGTCTGCTGCTGTCTGTAAGTTCATTTGCGAATCCTTGCATCTGACTGCTAATCTGTATGGTTGCCCCCATCTATCTGCCCATGCCTTGCTCAACATGTGTGATCATCTGTCAGTCCGTCTGTACATGTGTTCGTGTTTCCGTATGTCTATCCTACATGTGAATCCGTCCGTCTGTTCATTCGTCTGAATAATTCCATCCGTCTGTCCGTTAGTCTTTATGTATCTTCATCTGTCCTGTCTGTCTAAGGCTGCTGAGCCATCTGTAAGCATGTTTGTGTAGGTGCACCGGAGCACGTCTGTGATGCACCACCTTGCAGGCAATGGCCGGTGGATCATGCATATGTGTGTTACGACTCCCATGCCAGGGGACTGCAAGGTGGACAGGTGGACAGGACCTTGCCGTACAGCAACTGGGTTCATAGCACTATCTTTGAGGAACTCTGAAGAATTAGTCCCTCATACATGAGGCAGGCCTTTTCTCGGGGACTCTGGGTTTCACTCAATTAAAACCAAATAGCCATGAATTGACGAGGCCAAACATCCTGAACGTAGGCGTATTCCTCCAACTTACTGAGGCTTTCCTAGATAAGTACCATGACATTAATAGATGGTAACATTGTTAGAGTATTCTTGTCATCTGCCTGTTCAACTATCTCGTCCATTTCTCCAATTCAAGCAAGTGGACGCAAGCACGCAAATAAACATTTCTATGCCTCACGGCTTCGTGTCAATGCCCGTGTTATCCGGAGCAGGGATTTGCACTCACGTCCACGCTGATTGCCCTCTGGAGGCCTGCGAGCAGTGAAGGTGGCAGCGATCCGCTAATCGACGCGGCCGATAAGCTAACCTGAGGCTCACTCGTGTACCACAGTGACAGCCACTCCGGCTGCAAGCGCTTGCTGTCGCGGCCTCTTCAGCTGACAGCTCTTGGTCCTTTGACCAAAAAATGAATTGAGAATTGCTTTCCATAGCTGCTCTTTAGGGATAGGCGTGTCGAGCGCTCCCCCGTGTCGAGCAGTTCGTCGGGGGCGAAATGTCGCGAAGGAGAAAGGGGCAGTGGCTCGCTCGTCATGACTATTTTGAAAGAACAGCTTTGGAAAGCAACTCGAATGCACTGAGCTGGAACAACCTACATCAGAATCGATTGTTGGTACCCCCCCAGGGTGGAAAAAACTAACAGAGATCTATAATAATTATATCGTTAAGTCAAAAAATGTGGCTGTGGTAGACGCGTTTATGAGAAAATTATTAATTAGGGGCTGCTACCACAGTGAATACTGGAATACTGCTCGTGGTATATACTATTCCCATTCACCACCTCAAGTGGTGCCACACAATCACCTCGGCTATACGGCTATCTTCCCAGTGATTGTGTCAGCCTGTGTCAGCTGGCGACAGCTTCCCGAAGCTCCGCTATCTCAATTGCGCCACCACTACCGCAGCCATGATTCTGCCTGCGGCTTTGAGTGATGTCGCGACGGGGTAGTGAAGGGGGAGCGCCCCTGACCTGGCCCGTTTGAGTTGAGCTCCACTTCCGAGATCGCCGCCATCCGCTCCCCGTTCCTTAGTCTCGCGGCCTCGGCAAGCGCCGTGGCGGCGCCCCACGCCACAGTGCTCCCTTCAGATCCCGCCGCGTGGTCTGTGGACTGAAGACAACATTTGGTGAGTCTTGTTAGCGTCCGATTAACGCATTTTATTTCAAAAGGAACTCTGCTGTGGTGGTGGACTTGCGAAGGATCGAATGGCGTGCAGTAATGGCCCCGATACCTCATACTCTTGCAGTAACCTCTCGAGGCACGTGGTCATAAGCCTTTTCTAAGTCCACAAAACACGTGTAGACTGGTTTGGCAAATTCCCATGACCCATCAATCTGTGAGTGTAAAAAGCTGGTCCACCGTTCCAAGGCCAGGATGGAATCCCCATTTGTACTCCTGAATTCGAGGTTCCACAATCGGCCGGATTCTCCTTTCTGACACCCTGGCATAGGTGCTTTAAAGTCCTCCGGCTAGGGCTATTGATGCGGCTCACTGTTGTCGTGCTTGGATGCTGGCTGTCTTTCGACTTGCGTCTGCTCGGGAACATTGTCCCTTCTTTGTTTGTTGAAGAATTATTTTTTAAATTTTATTTTCTGCTGACTTTGTGACCTATAATTTATCGCTACTGTTTGACTTTCAGTTGAACTGTCTTGATGTTGTTGACATGCCGTTCTCTCCACAGCTCGGATTTGTACAAAAGAAAAAAAAACCCAGTAAAATGTTGCTGATTTTCCATTCTCTGTCGTTGTTAGCACGCTGTTTTCTCCGCAGCCCTGTGAAGCACTTTGTGACCCTCGGGTGAAAGGCGCTCTATAAATGTAATTAGTATTATTATTATAGGCTTCCCCAGGGAGGCTAAGCAGTGTGATCCCTCGGTAGTTGGAACACACTCTCCAGTCCCCTTTTTTAAAAATGTGAATCACCACCCCTGTCTGCCAATCCATTGGTACTATTCCTGACACCCGCACTACATTGAAAAGGCAAATCAGCATTTCCGGGCGGAACTCGGCCACACCTGGCGCTTTGCCACTGTGCAGCTTATGGACTTCCTCAATGACTTCTGCCAAGGAGATGGCCTCTGACCCCCCCAGAACATTCTGGCCCTGTCTTCTCTTCCAAGGGCGCATTTGTCAGGTTTAGGAGTTCCTCAAAGTGCTGCTTGCACCTGCCGACGATATCCCCAGTCGATGTCAGCACCTCCCCACCCTTGCTGATAACAGCCTGGGTGGTGCCTTGCTTCCTTCTCTTGAGCTGTCGGATGGTCTTGCAGAACCTCGTTGAAGCCAGTGGAGAGTCTTTCTCCATAGCCTTTCTCAACAACTCCCACACCCAGGCTTTCGCTTCTGCAACCACAGCAACTGCAGTCCTACTTGCCTGCTGGAACCTGCCCACCGATTCGGGGGTCCCCCCACCACAACCAACCCCGAAAGGCCTCCTTTTCAGCTTGAAAGCTTCCCTCACCGTTGGTGTGGACCGGCAGGGCCTTAGGTTGCCACCATCACACGCACTGGCCACCTGGTCACAGCTCCTAGCAGCTGCTTCCATGATAGAGGGTTTAAACAGCATTCATTCGGACTCCATATCCTCAGCTTCCTCCATAATGTGAGAAAAACTTCTCGGGAGGTGGGAGTTGAAATCGCTCCGGACAGGGTCCTCCAGCAGTCGTTACCAACAAGCTCTCACTACACGTGTGGGCTTACCAGGTGTGTCCAGCATCCTACCCCTCCATATGATCCTGCTCCTCTCTTCACTCGAGTGTCCAAAACATATGGCCCCAGGTCCGATGAGACAACTACAAAGTCGATCATTGTCCTTTCGTCCAAGGTTCTCTGGTACCAGGTACACTTATGATCCTCCTTGTATTCGAGCATGGTGCATGTTATGGACAGTCCATGACAAGCACAGAAGTTCAATAACAAAACACCACTCGGGTTCAGATTGGGCCGGCTATGACTCTCAATCACACCCTTCCAGGTTTCTTCATCATTGCCGACATGGGCGTTGAAATCTCCCAGTACAGCTATTGATTCACCATGTGCAGTGTTTTCCAGCACCCTACCCACTGTCTCCAAGAAGGTAGTGTACGCTGAACTGCTGTTTGGTGCAATGCATATACAAGCAACCCGCATCGCATTGAGGAAACCCTCTCATTCACCAGGACAAACTCCAACTGAGTGGCACCTCGCCCGGGGTCTGGTGAGAATCCCTATCTCCGCCCGACGCCTCTCTCCCTGTGTGACTCTGGAGTAGGAGAAAGTCCAACCCCTGTCAAGGAGTTTGGTTCCAAAGCCAACACTGTGTGTAGAGGTGAAGCCAACTATGTCCAGTTGATACCTGTCAACCTCCTGTACAAACTTTGGTCTCCTTACCCTCCAGAGAGGTGATGTTCCACGTTCCAAGGCCCACTCTGCCTCTGTCTGCTGCCCAAAGGGCATTGCATCGGACCATTATAATTTGTCTTGCAGGTGGTGGGCCCACAAGGTGGAGGCCACAGGTTACTTTTTCGGGTTGTGTCGCGACCGAGCTATGTGGGTCATCCGGTCACCAGGTGCTTTCCTACGAACTCCAATCCTGGGTCTAGCTGCAGAAGTGGGCCCCGGTTTCTCATGTTTCCCTTGCCTGGGCAAGGTTCTCCCAGTCGTGTTTGTTTTTTTCATTAGGGTTGTTTGAATCGTTATTTTTCTGGCCCCCAATCTGAAGCCAATCTGCCATGAGTGACCTTACCAGGTGCCGAGGCACTAGACAGCATAGCCTTCAAGTTCATTGGCAAGCAAATTGTTCCACCACATTAAGGTTTCGATTATACAAGTAGCATATTATTACACAGCTGACAAAAAACGAGACTTTCAATGTTACGGGAAGGATTCATAACTTTCTCAGGATGGCCGTCACCTCCTCAACAAGATCCTGGGAAAACCAGGAACAGGTGGCAACTCTATTGGCGAAACCCTGGGGCTTGTAGCAGGATGCCGTGCGGGGTAGTGTCGGGTGCACTTAAGTTTCTTGGCTCACTATCGCGACGATGACTGTGTCCTCACGGCTGTCGGGCCGCTCGCAGAGCACGAAGAGTGAGTAGACCCAGGAGAAGTCCCGCACGGCAGGGAGGAGCCTGAGATCAGCGCAGATGTGCTCCACAGTCGTGCCCTGTGAACGTACGTCTGGTTTTTAGCATTGGGAGATTCACGGGCAGCTTCGCACATTCGGCAAGCGTGAACGTTCAGTGTTATCAAAATTTAACACCACATTCGTTACGGCAGTTTAGATTTATTGATGGAGGTTTTTATGGCTCGATGTGTAAGTAAGCATTGTCGGGCATCTGATCATGCCTCCAATGTGGAAGGCAAAATGTCGTGAAGAAGTGAGGAGGAACGTTTAACACAGGTATCCCAAAAACACAGCGCTTGAGAGTAATTCTCAGATCGGATTTAGAATTCAAATATCGAAACTGCTGTAAGTAATGAGAGCTCTCACGACGGACATGCTTCTTCAGCTAAAGTAACTTCATCTCCGGATGCTTCGACGGTCCATCATGAGACCTTGAATTCCTGCGAAGCCACTGAGCCCTAAGAAACTGGCACATCCACTGACGGGAGTTTAATCGCTGAAACATCCGGAGATGAAATTACTACTAGCGGGTTGGCATATTCTTGCTGGGGATATTTGCCTGCCTGTAATTGTTTAGATATTAAATTGTCTTAATTGTACAGACAGGGCGTCATTAGGACAGTAATTGTGTTCAGCTTTAAAAAAAATACTGTACGTATTATTTGTGGAGTAGATTTAATCTTTGACACGTACAGGAAACTTAATAAAGCGGCAAAAATGATTTGCAATTGCTGGCTGTTCTCTAAATGCAGTGGCTGGATTTACAATATAGGCATCGATTTGTAGCTGCCACTCGGCTTACATCCGAAGGGAAGAAACAGGAAGATGAACACAACATTTTGTTGCTGGCCACTCGTCATATTTGGCCTCTGTGCCGGCGGTCAGCGTAGCTGTTATGAGCTAGTGATGTATAACCGCATACAATAGCCACGATTTTTCGTATTAAGTTATGGCGATAAGAACAGGTGACATCACGAGCTCGCAAGGTCACGCCTATTCTTAGTGGTTAAGTTCATCTACTTCTGATTCCAAATTCATTTGATGCGGTGCACATCGCGAGGCGAGGATCCTTTGAATTTGTGAATAGCAATTATTGTTGACCGTGCACGCACTTGGTTATTTGGACAGTGACAGCGTTGTACAGTATTTGCAGGAAGGCTGTGATGCGAGTTCGTGATCGCATGGAAATGTTTGATTTCATTTTCACCACGGCAGGGGCGAGAATCAAGAATAAACTTGGGTCTCTGTGAGGTTTCAGGGCGGCGCGGTGGCCCAGTGGGTAGCGCTGTCATCTCACAACAAGAAGGACCCGGGTTCGAATCTCGGCTCAGGTGCCTTTCTGTGTGGAGTTTGCATGTTCTCCCCGTATCCGCGTGGGTTTTCACCGGGCACTACGGTTTCTTCCCATAGTCCAAAAACATGCTGCTGCATAGGTTAATTGGATTGCAGACTAAATTGCCCGCAGTGCCCGGTGATGGACTGGCGTCTCATCTTGGGTATATCCCTGCCTTGTGCCCTGTGTCTGCCGGAATAGGCTCCGGATCACCGCGACCCTGTACAGGACTAAGCGGTTTCTGACGATGATATGAGATGAGCTGTGAGGTTTCTACTGCACGAGTTACTCATTCGGCTTCTAGTTGACGCAATGAAGATTAAGAGTGAATTAAAACTGTAGACGCAGAGCAACGTCACGGGTGTACCATTACGTGGTCACACTGGTTAATCGCATTCACACGTGAAATAATAATACAAACGCGTTAAGCATAATCCTTATAATAATTGTTACTTTAATCCTTATTAAAATCTTCAATGGTAGCCGTGGCAGCCTGTAGCCTTAAATACAATCACGAGAGACCAGAGGAGTGTACAACCTTCCCCTATGAGCGGCCCAGGGGGGGATGGGTGGCCAGTGTGGCTGATAGTCCCTGGGAGCGGGTCAGACGGGATGGATGACTACTGACAACCATCTCCAGGAAATGCTTAGAGGGGGTGGGTAGCCATGAGCGACCACCACAGAGAGGGAGGGACAGGTGATCCCGGCTACATCAGCACAAAAGTCAAATCATCGCCATAAGGGTGGCGTCGCTCCCACACGCGGAATTCCAAAATTCCGTTTTCCCTTTCCGAATAAAAACAGCGGCCGCCCCAGCAGCGGCGTCGCGTTACCGTGGGCAGGCGTCCGCGATCCACGCGCAGAGTCACCCGCACGCATCCCGCCCGCGCGTCGGGCCCGTCCGGCGGGGGTACAGGGCGGCAGTCGGCGGGGGGCGGCGGCAGCGGCGGCCCCACGCACTCCCCGCCATCCTCCTGGCACGGCCCCGCCAGGCAGCCGTGGAGGCGGCGCGCCGGCCGACACGTGTACGCCGGCGGGCAGCCGGGGCCGGCCAGCGGCACGGCCGCGGAGAGGGAGCACGAGCGCCGTCCGCACCACACCTGCGTGCGGCGGCCGGGAGAAGAGGCGTTCGTTCCTTGTCAGGACCCAAAAGTTAGTCCTGTACTGGAGGGAGGGGGGGGGGTTGGAGCCTATCCCGGCAGACACAGGGCCCAAGGCATAGCTATAGCCCGTGTGGGACACCAGTCCGTAGCAGGGAAGCTGGGGAAATTTAATGAGCAGGACGATTACCCCAGTCAGCAGCGTGACTTTGGAAAGTGGAAGGAAGCCGGAGTATTTGCGAAAAATTCAAGCGGGCACAGGGAGAGAACACAAAAACCCCACACGGGCACCTGAGCTGGGAATCTAACCGAGAGGTGACTTGCTGTGTGGCGGCAGCACTGCTCACCGCACCAGCGAGCCACCCTCTGAGGTCAGTTCAATTCAGTTAATTTTGTGACGTGGCAGAGAAACATCCCATGGCAGTTTTAAAGGATCGACCCCACAGGCTACCTTAGCAGAGGGTTTTATTTTAATAAATTTGGAATAATAATATAAACAGTAAATTGTTGATTGTAAGTAGTTTAGTCATTTCCAACACAACGTAGATGATTTAACAATTGAAGTTACATCTATATTTTCAAGGGCAAACTTGACAGGGCATGAAGAATTAAATTATAAAGCAAGAGAGAGGGCGGAGGTGTGAACGGGAGGAGTGCGCTTAGCGGTACCACCGCTGTGCTTGCGTGGTTGACTCGGTGAGGTCGTGATGTGGTGTTGTGTGGGCTTCATTGTGTGTCGGTATTTGTGTATGGCCGTGTGATTGTTACTGAGGGGTTGTCGTTGTATTGGCATGGATAAATCTGCATGGTTTTATACTGTAGTTACGATTGCTTCCAAAAGCCGCTCGTTCGGGATAGCCGTGGCTGAGTGAGTCTGTGTGTATGTTGGAGTCCGTGTCGCTGTGTGTCTGTGTGTATGTGTGAGTCTGTGTGTGTGTGTGAGTCTGTGTCGCTATGTGAGTCTGTGTGTCTGTGTGTGTCTGTGTGTGTGTGATTGTGTTAGCCTGTGTGTCTGTGTGAGTCTGTGTGTGTCTGTGTGTCTGTGAGTCTGTGTCGCTATGTGAGTCTGTGTGTCTGTGTGAGTCTGTGTGACTGTGTGAGTGTGTGTGATTGTGTTAGTCTGTGTGTCTGTGAGTCTGTGTCGCTATGTGTGTCTGTGTGTCTGTGTGAGTCTGTGTGACTGTGTGAGTGTGTGTGATTGTGTTAGTCTGTGTGTCTGTGAGTCTGTGTCGCTATGTGAGTCTGTGTGTCTGTGTGAGTCTGTGTGTCTGTGTGAGTCCGTGTCACTGTGTGAGTGTGTGTCTGTGTGAGTCTGTGTGTCTGTGTGAGTATGTGTGATTGTGTTAGTCTGTGTGTCTGTGTGAGTCTGTGTCTGTGTGAGTCTGTGTCGCTATGTGAGTCTGTGTGTCTGTGTGTGTGTCTGTGTGAGTGTGTGTGATTGTGTTAGTCTGTGTGTCTGTGAGTCTGTGTGTCTGTGTGTCTGTGTGAGTCTGTGTGTCTGTGTGAGTCTGTGTGTCTGTGTGAGTCTGTGTGTCTGTGTGAGTCTGT
>JAZEWT010000010.1:9797636-9808926 GCA_036362905.1 Mordacia mordax
AACCCGAGACGGGCGAGGCGGACGGGGGGGGGGGCGCTTGGTTTAGCGGTAGATTTCCCGAGAGGACGCGCGCCGGAAGGGAAGCGGTCCCTACCGTCCATCGTGCTCTCGCAGCGGCGCCCCGTGTAGCCGGGCTGGCAGGCGCACCGCGATCCCGTCGTCTCCGCTGCCTGAAAGGAAATACAAACGAGGACATTCGTCACCGCCAGCAGGCGCGGGCCATCGCTCGGGCAATCAATCCGCGCCCATTGACGTGATTTATACGACGATCGTGGCGGACTCATTTTCAAAAAAATATCGCTCCGGAAACGGACACTTGACTGATTACAGTTAATCTGATGGTCGGGGCGATTGTGTTTTTTTTATTTTGGTGCGCCTGTCTCAACGATTTTATCGTGAGACGAGATATCCAATCGGACGTATCGTAAAGTGCGATCGTTAACGTTAGCTAATGCCGAATCGGTAATTATTTTCATACCGCGTTGACATTCTAAACTTAAAAACCAATTTGCCGATCTAAGCTGCTTTATCTGAGATTAAAAGCGCAAGCATTGCTTAATGCAGGATAATGTGCTACTGCGGAGTGAATAAACGTCATCGGTATACATTTTTTAAGCGCCGCTGTTGAAATTTGAGGCTCTCTCTATAGATGAGTTTAACTTTTGATCAACTTGCTCCGTTTTCTTTCTACCGTGGATGCCGTAGCTGCTCACTTGAACGGTTGGAATATTCACGTTTACCTAGATCTGAACACATGTATAATTGCTAGAAATGGTAAAAAAAAAAATTTCTACTCTTTACAAGTTTATCCAGGCTGGCCGGTTTCATTTCATTGGTGAGGGTATCCGAGCAGAATTTTACAGCCGGGATGCCCTCCGGAGACCAACCTCCCGTAGTCAGAGGGTCTTCACTCGTTATATGTCTAGCCATCCCTCAAGTGCGTTCTCCAAGCGGAGACCCCAGAGGAGTCCAGCTGGACTCCAAACCAGTTCACTAGGTGACATAGCTCTGGGGTTCCTTGGAGCATGCTAACCCCTCCACGACAAGGTTACAATCCATTGTCATCTCCGTTCTTATCTCACGTACACACGTATGTCACTGTTTGGTTGTACGTCGTTGTGCTTTTAAAAAAACCTCATTCTCCCGTCGTACCCTTGGAATGAGCCGTAGATTGGCATGTTTGATTAAAAAAATTGCATAGAAATACAAGACTGGATTGACCAGGAGAGGCTGCCATTTAGGGGGTCCCTTCAGCTGACGATCTGCACTCTGAGTCGTCTCTCATCGCATCTCATTGTCACGGTGAGCCGGAGCCTATCCCGGCAGACATAGGGCGCAAGGCAGGGATATACCCACGATGGTACGCCAGTTCATCACCGGACACTGCGGGCAATTTAGTCTGCAAACCGATGAACCTATGCAGCAGCATGTTTTTTTGGACTGTGGGAAGAAACCAGAGTGCCCACCGAAAACCCACACGGACGCAGAGAGAACATGCAAACTCCACACAGAAAGGTACCCGAGCGAGATTCGAACCGGAGACCTTCTTGCTGTGAGCCGACAGCGCTACCCACTGGGCTACCGTGCCGCCCACTGTGAGAACTATAATTATTACGATGATGACGATGATGAAGGCGTCCGCTGGCGCTCACCGTGCACGTGCCGCCGTTCAAGCACCGTCTTTGGCAATCATCGACGCCTGCAACGAGCCACACAGGGGCGAGTTCACACGGGGGATTCCATCGGTGCGAGTGGACGAGCCCGCATGCACCGCCGGTGGGGTTCTCCAGGGTCACTTCTGTTGGGACCCCTTACGCCGGCGGTGGCGTGACTGAGCACATGCAGAGCAGCAGCTTTACCACGTCTGGTAGCCATGCAATATCTATCAAGGAGCCTGTGCTCGCCGTCCTGTGACAGGTACTGATATTGGTTGCACGTCTCTGTGCTTGCGCACCTCGTTTTTCCGTTGCGATTGGCCTTTCCGTTTAAAGATTAGTTCCTGATTCGACACTTCTATTCTTTACACTCGACTGATTAAGTGCTTATAGAGTGTCTGCAGCATCTTTCGCAAAAGCGTTCATGTTTAATTCATTTAATTGTCAGAAACCGCTTAGTCCTGTACAGGGTCGCGGTGAGCCAGAGCCTATCCCGGCAAACACGGGGCGCAAGGCAGGGACATACCCACGATGGGAAGCCAGTCCATCACCAGCCACTGCGGGCAATTTAGACTGCAAGCCAATTAACCTATGCAGCAGCATGTTTTGGACTGTGGGAGGAAACCCGAGTGCCCGGCGAAAACCCACACGGACGCAGAGAGAACTCGCAAACTCCACACAGAAAGGCACCCGAGCCGAGATTCGAACCCGGGACCTTCTTGTTGTGAGGTGACAGCGCTACCCACTGGACCACCGTGCTGCCCTAGCGTGCATGTAGATTTTATCATATTTCCTTACCATTACATAACAACGTATGGTTTATAAAATGCAAAGTGCTTAGGAAACATGAGTACAGTGTTATTTTAACACTGTTATCAATTATACAAGCAAGTGCACGCTATTCTTGACCAGAAAAAAAAACAGAGGCGGGATTATTTTTTGGATCTCAGCCCGAGACAGCTCCCAGTTACTGCGGGTGTAATATCCGTATACAGTACTACGCAGTATGTTTCGCAGTGAACGTTAAAGATCCCAGGACGTATAGTGTGCGGTACACCTCACAGTGAGGTGTACCGCACACTATACCAACCCGGTTAAACAGAACCGAATCGAATCGTCCATCGATTACCCGACGAATCGGAACGACGCATCAGCGGCTTCGGCACAGCCCCCCGCCAGGGCAGAGCCGCGAGGTCACGGGGTCACGGAGTCACGGAGCGGGGGGGGTGCAGGGTCGAGGAGCCACGACTCACCGACGTCACAGTCGTGACCCATCCAGCCGGGCAGGCATTCGCAATAATAACCTCCGAACAGGTTCTTGCAGAATTTGGCGTTGCCCTTGCACGGGTTGCCCTCACACTCGTCGGCGTCTGTAAAATTCAAAGCGCGAGTGCGATATTAAAACGTGCTCTCCGCCGAGCTCACTCGACGCCCGTTTTGTGGACATTAAAAAAAAGAACGCTGAAAAGATGATTAAACCGAAGTTCGCAAATACAGAACTGACGTTTTTGGTTTTACTGAGCGACAACAACAAAAAAACCCATTGTAGGACGGTTTTGATCCTCGGCCTCCCGTGTTCAAATATCACGTTGCCTCCAACGTGGGAAGAGAAACGGAGGAGGAACACTCGACACGGCTATGCCGAAAAAACGGTTACGGAGAGCATTTCTCATCACACATCGAGCCGTTAGAAAAGTTACGTCGGTCCGTTATTTTCCCGAAGGGGGTTTATGCATCACTACGTTGCTCAGTTCGTTTGCCGTGTTGCAGGAATCTCCCATCCAGAGCCTGCAAGCTCACTGGGTGGTTTCTGCTGTAATAATAAACATCAATCAACAGACGCCAGGAGTAGATTAGCGAACGTCTTTACAACACGCCGTTGAAAAGCTCATAGATGTACGGGTGTAGTAGAGGATTACATTTCAAGCAATGGATATATTTAAAAAGTGAAAACTAAATGTGAAATAAACAGCAACCTTCACATACACAGAACGTATTAAACAAAAAAAAGGAAAACGCATATTATTCTATGATTATAGAACCCCCCTACACACATCACCATGATCTGTCTACTGCTATACGAAGACTATCCCAAGGAGTCTCCATCCCTGTTGCCCCTACGATGTCCCAATGAAATCGCGACACCTGCACACGAGAGTCATCGCTCCATCTCCGCACAGGTAATTCTCTCTCGGCTATGTTACCGCCGTGTGATTCCATTCCATCTATTCCTGGTCATGCCCCGTGTCGATAATCCGATCTTAACAGTCGATGTGACGCTTGTGTTTGTTATTTAATACACGTGTTCATCTTTCTGTCTCTCAGTGTAGTTCCATGCGCGCACCCTCTTCTCTACGCTTGTTTCATTACATTATTGGCTCTTTCTGCGTGCTCTGCAAGACAGTTTAGAGTCAACATTCGTGCTCCTCGCAACATCTGCTAAGCATCGCTCCCTCCAACACAAGCTTTGCGGAACGCCGCTTTTCAATATCGGCACCCACAACTAGAACAGCTTGCGCCTGCACTTTCGACAAACTACCCCAACCTTCAAACGAACGACTCCAACAACACTGATTCCTTCACGAGAATCCTACACCGAGCTCTGCTCCGTGCCTCAGTATCCATAACTCGTTCCTGACAAGGCGTGGAATTTGCGAGTGCGATAAATTGTGTTATTTTTCAGGAGGTGCAACGGTTCAGATCGGTGACAGATTTGCATGCCTTGAGAAGAAAAGTGATAGAATAGGCGCGAAAATATTTAAAAAATGAGTTAAAAAGCGTCGTAAAGGACGGTCAAATAAAACAGGGGGTTATATGAGTAAATTTAAATATCGAAAATGCACCGTTATTAAATCATGCAAGGCACACACTAAAGGAAGGGAGAGGTATGGAACGAGATGGCGATGCCAAAGAAAACATGGACTACATATAACTCCGCAGAAATTAACGGAAAAAATACGGGATAATTGGATATTAAAACACGTGGAATAGCGAATGTGTCAATGATAAAATACGAAAAGAGTGACTGTTTATGGATTGCATTGAATTATTCACGGAAGATAAGCCAACATTCCCGATTGTAAAAACAAAACATCATATGAGATAATTTTCCATTTCCATATGAATGTCTGCATGCCATGTGTCTGCTACCGAATTTGAAGACGATGCCATGTTGAGCGTGATTTTAATTTGAACCCAAAACCAATGCGCCAAAGATGAAATCTTTACAATTTCCTCATCTCATTGTCAGAAACCGCTTAGTCCTGTACAGGGTCGCCGTGAGCCGGAGCCTATCCCAGCAGACACAGGGCGCAAGGCAGGGATATACCCACGATGGGACGCCAGTCCATCACCGGGCACTGAGGGCAATTTAGTCTGCAAGCCAATTAACATATGCAGCAACATGTTTTTGGACTGTGGGAGGAAACCCACTCAGACACGGGGAGAACATGCAAACTCCACACAGAAATGCACCCGAGCCGAGATTCAAACACAGGACCTTCTTGCTGTGAGGCGACAGCCCTACCCACTGGGCCACTCTTAACGTTTTCTCATCTCATCTCATTGTCTGAAACCGCTTAGTCCTATACAGGGTCACGGTGAAGCCGGAGCCTATCCCGGCAGACACAGGGCGCAAGGCAAGGATATACCGACGATGGGACGCCAGTCCATCGCCGAAGCCTACAACACCTGGTATTCCCAGGCGGTCTCCCATCCAAGTACTAACCAGGCTCGACCCTGCTTAGCTTCCGAGATCGGACGTATTCAGGGTGATATGGTCGTAGGCTCTTAACGTTTTAATCTCCATCAAATACTAAAAAATTATTTCACACGTTAAAATACGTTTGGCTCATGTAAACATGAACTGTCATCAACTATCCGCAACCCGAGAGGAGCCAATCAGTCAGGCTTTGTCACGTGGACAGAACGCGTCAGTCTCGAAGTACGTGAGCACGCCTGCGTGTTGGAGGGTAAACCCACAGCCTTTATAATAGAGCATGACGTTTCGCTTATGATTCTAATCAGCGTCATCCAGCACCTTTCTGAATGGACTGCAAGGCTCCCAGTACATGCAACTGGGCTGCAAGGCCCCCAGAACATGTCAGTCGAGCAGTAGATGGTTCTTGAATCCATCTGTATCACAGTACTGAGTGTTCATCTCCACTTAGGGGTCACCATCGTATGTGCCATGGTGCGTCAGAGGGTTGTGATGGTTAGAATGGGGTGGAGGCGAGGGCCACAGCAGCTGGTGAAAGTAACTGAACGTGCACTCTTACCGCTACGACCTGTATCCCAACCCCCCTTCCCACCTGTACCGTACTGCATGCTTCGGCCGTTTTCTTGCCGGTACGGCGTACTGCGCCGTGCAGGCTGACTTTCATCTCTGGCTAAGGTTAAGCCTGTGATGCATGACGGACACGTGACGCCGTTGGAGGCGTGAGCGAAGTCCTGCGGCGTGGAGGCGAGCACGGGAACGGGGAAGGCTCGCGATCACCGACCACTCCGGACGCTGCTCACCACTCCGCGTGTGTGCGCGCACGCGAGTTGGTCGCAGACTTAAAGGAGAGCGCTCGGGGAACCAGCGGCGATTCTGCTGGCGAGGCAGGGCTCATGAAGGGGCTGCGAATAGAGACGACGAAGAAGGACTCGCCACGTGTCCCCCGGTTCGCGACTGTGCACACCCACCGACGAGACATGTGCGCCCGGTCCACTGGGGAGGGCACGTGCAGAGGAATCCGCCCGGCTGGTTGGTGCACTCCCCTCCGTGGGCACAGGGGCTCTGCTCGCACTCATCCTCGTCTGCACGCACAGAAAGCACCCAGTGAGCTTGCAAGCTCTAGATGCGGGACTCTTGCGAAACAACAAACGCCCGAAATGAAGTAAGTGTAGGCTAGAGTAGGTGGCGACAGACGAGTGGTGCAGCAAGAGAGTCTCCCCAGTCCGCATCTCCGCAGTCACATGTGTCAGTGTTGCCGAGTTCGCGTTTGATCTGCTCGCCCCCGTTTGGCGTCGGTGAGTGACACAGTGGGCCAATGAGAGTGTACGCGGATGAGTGAGTGACACCACTGTGGGGAGCGGTGGGACAGCAGTTAGCACGCTGCGCCGCAAACCCGGCGACCCGAGTTTGAATCGCGCTCGCGGCCAATACCAGTGACGATTTTTTGAACTTGTCTTGGGCCTCCCCTAGATCGACTCAGCCTCAAATGAGTACCCGGTGCGGTGTGTAAACACCGCCACTAGGGGGACAGGTCGAGCGTACTGCCGGCCATTCACCGCCTCGTGCTTGCCTTTATAGAGTCTCGCTAACAGCACTTGACCCTATAGTTGGCTAAGGATATACGAGGGAGTTTTGTCTTTGAGTTACAACGCTGCCCCTACAGTCTGTTAAATGCTACGCGTGGGCTCTTTGCCTTCGTAGGCGAGTGAGTGGATGGGTTCCAACTCTAGTCCCTCTTCCCCATGTGGACCTGTGAACTGCTCACTCGCGATTAAATGCGCGCAAGCCGACCGAACTGTCGGCGTGCTGGGGGCCGACCCCCACAAATCATTCCCTGTCCTGGAGGAATAAACACGTAGTTTGATTGTGGGTTGTGCTGGTTCCACGAACCTGCCTGGAGTTTTTCACGTTAACTTGAGAGGTCGTACATTCATGGAAAGCTCACTATTGTTTAATGGTGCGTACCAATGATGGATAGATTTGGCACAGTCTAGACTCATAGGTAAAAGTACACATATATATTTCTAATTGTATGCATTGACTAAAATGTATATTGGTCACGTAAGATAAGGTTATGCATTTTAATATTACGTTACTGGCCAGGCCAATTCACTGCTGGATGAGGGCCATTTTCCATGTAAATAAAACTTGTTGTTTTAATTGTAGAACATTTGCTGCAACGATATTTTTTTACATAATCTGGATCTACATTGAAAAGAAGACAGTCAAGTCATCAGGTTATTAAAATATAATAATTACTTACAGGCCATTATCTATAAATTCGGTGGTGCAGTGGCGCAGTAAGTAGCGCTGTCGCCTCACAGCAAGAAGTCCCGGGTTCGAATCCCGGCTCGAGTGCCTTTCTGTGTGGATTACAACAGGTTTTACCGTATCTGGCGATTATGCAGGTGTTAAGATCCCAAACACCAAAATAGATATATTTTACAATGTGTCCAGTTTGCAAAAGCCACACATACTAGTGGCAAAGTATGCAAACAGGTAGTTTTGATAACCTATGCATTGTCCTTCAACTGACCGACCTTCACCTGGCAGTGGCTTCCTTTTGAGCCTATTTGCCGGTGTCAGTCGTTGCCAAAAGACAGTCAGCTCAGGACAATGCAGTATCAATGCTTTATAGCGTAGGTGGGGCTGTTAACGCTATGGGTACTTTTTTTGTCAGTATACATATATAATATAACAACAGGTTTTACCGTATCTGGCGATTGTAATCACCAGATCTTAACACCTGCATAATCGCCAGATACGGTAAAACCTGTTGTAATCTTATATATGTATAATGGGAAAAAAGCACCCATAGCGTTTCTGTGTGGAGTTTGCGTGTTCTCTCTCTCTTCCCGTGTCGGCGTGTTTCGTCGGGTACTCCGTTTTCCTCCCACTGTCCAAAGACACGCTGCTAGCCAGGTTAATAGGCTTGCTGAGTACATTTCCGCAAAAAGTGTGCCCTGCGATGTACTGGCGTCACATCCTGGGTATTCCCCCGCCTTGCACCCTCTGTCGGCCGGGATAGGCTTTGGCCCCTCGCGACCCTGTACAGGATTAAACGGGCATTGATAATGAATGAATATCTATCAACTGCTGGATAGCATTATTATTCCTGGTAATTGTTTGACCAACTCCATCAGAGCGGATTCCATCTCCGATATCACTCGTGACTGACGTTAGCCTCGTCCGCGAATCAATCTGAGGTCTGCGTCACCTCTCACCTCAACAAGAAATTCTGTCGTCACCTCTCCCTCCTCCACTCTCCTCATCCCTCCTTCCCTCTCTCTCCACACTCAGTGCTGTAAATCTCCCTCGAGCCACACCAACAATTCCTCTTCTAAAACCCGAGATGTAGAGATTCATTTGAAAGCAGCGGTTTGTGTTTCCCGTGACAGGCTTAACGACGATTGCAGCCATAGACGCGTCCCTTGCAACGCAACGGGACCTCTTGAGGAAAGACGTGAGCATCACGCCATGGTATCACACCATGGTATCACCATTCTCTGGGTTCAATCGCTGTCAGCTCTGGGCGGTGGCAGAACGTGCTTGCCATGGGGCCGCAGCGCGAGGGATCAAGAGGGGCAACCCCTCTACCCTTCCCCCGTCCACTTCCCCACCCTTCTCAGCGCCACCTCTGAGATGCAAACGATCGGGGACACGTGGTGAGAAGAAAAAAACATCACACGAGAGGGAGGAGCCACGTGTTGATTGACTGGTGTATTATTATTATTACGATGCGATGCAGTAGCGCAAATGTGCCGGTACCTGATGGTATTTGGTCTCAACGTCTGCCCCCGGACTGTATTTCCGTGGAGGAGAAGCGTAGGCTGCTCTATGCTGCACTCCTACATTTAAATTTAGACCGCTTACACAGCCGACACAAACTGAGACCTTTAATATATTGATGTAGGCTTTCGCGACTCTGCATGAGAATTGGTCTTTCGAGAAACAACTATCATGAAAGAGCACCTCCTAAGAAAAATTCTGATACTTGCAGTGTCCCACGGAGACTAAGATACCTTCCCGGACAGCAGTTACGTCTCCAACAAGAGGACAATGCTGAGAAAACCAGAATAGGTGGCAACACCCATTTGCGCACCTCTGGTTCAGTTGGCCCTGGCGCCGCTGAGAGAGCTACACGAGGGACACACGACACCATACATCCGACCCTGCTCTACTCCTCAAGCGAGAAGGGCAGCGGACTGCCTCGTCGGGAGCGGAGAGAGTTGGGATAGCAGGGGCGAGGATGGCAACCACGGCTGTGCCACCACGCGTCGTCACTTTCGTTGCCCTCTGGGTTCTATTAAAAGCGCGTCCTGCCCCGCAACAAGCAAGAGGGGCCCACGTTGGCAATGGACACATCTCGCGGGACGTACGTTTCAGGTGCTCGTATTAAGCATGTCGCCGATCGTTCGACAGCCTGACGATGCCTCCGCGTCGAGAGAACAGGAAGAGGAACACTCGACACGGCTCTCCCGAACGAACGGCTATCGGGAGAAATTCTCACCTTACACTGAGTCGTGAAAACCTGCTTCCGTCACAGTGGCTCGATACCTGTGCACGGTATGTCAAACGATTAGGACTGCAAATCACTGACAACTATTTTGTCTACGTTGTCTTCACAATACAGGAACGCTCACTAAATAGCACGAGGTCGGAGACACTCAGACCGACTGAAGTTGGCATTTGATCTGCGCCTGTACGGTCAGTGAGTACTTGCGTACTAGCGTACTCACTGTGTGGTGTGGGTGCGTCAGTGTCTCCTGAGTGAGGGAGGCTGTTGACAATAATAATCATACAATTCGTAACGCGCTGCACCAAATCCCACGCGTGGTCATGGACAAGACGAGGTTATGGAGGCGCGAGTAAACCACGGACAGGTGAGGAGGGGGATGAGACTATTGCAGTCAGCAGGCGCCAACATTTTACGGAGCACGAGGTGGCTGCCCAGTGCTGGAGCTGAGGGCTAGCTGTCAGATGGTTGAGAGTTCGAATCTTGTAATGATGTAGGTTTTCACGGCTCGATGCATGATGATTGCTTCGAAAAGCTGCTCTCTCGGGACAGCCGCGTCGATGGCTCTCTCTCCTCTCCTCGCGACGTTTCGCCTCACACGTTGGAGGCATCCTCAGGCCTCCATCCTCAGGCCTCCAACGTGTGAGGCGAAACGTCGCGAGGAGAGGAGAGAGAGCCATCGACGCGGCTGTCCCGAGAGAGCAGCTTTTCGAAGCAATCATCAGTTCGAATCTTGCTTGGGGTTCAATTAGCCCATCGTGCTTCCGGGATCGATAAGACTCGTTCCACTTTGTGTCGAGTCTATCCACAGGACAACTGCTGTTGACTACAGTCGAGTCTATCCACAGGACAACTGCTGTTGACTACAGTTGTCCTGTGGATAGACTCGACTCCTGGGTTAGGGCTGTAAACTTAGCGAGATGAGCTTTGCTTCAATGCCCATGTGGGCAGAAAATCACCATCGTCATGGTTATGAGCCATCTTCAATCCACTGCTGGACTCGCGGATGCTACAATTCACGTAGTACGTGCGCAGTTACGGGTACACATTTTAATTCGACTAAGTCACTTATGTGAATGGAAAACCCAGTGTATGTGTGTGTGCGCAGCGGAAGGGAGTTTCAGTGGCATGGAGGCAATGCGCCGTTAATTCGGTCGAGCGTTTTCCGGCCAAAAAAAATATCGCTTCAAAGCATCATCGCCAGCGGAGACACAGTCACCATTCCCCTTTCCCAGCGTAATTTCTATTCCCTCGCCCGTTGCCTCTAACGAGGACGGGTGTGTAAAGGAAACTAATAATCGTAATCACGATAATTTATAGAAATGCTGACTCCTGCACGTCCCGTGGAATACGCGCGCGGAGCGCGGTGTTTGTTTGAGAGCGCACACGGGAGACCGGTCG
>JAZEWT010000010.1:9869312-9887515 GCA_036362905.1 Mordacia mordax
GTACGTACCGGCCACGCGAACTTAAAAGCGATGCTGACCCGTCCGACGTTGGGCCCGCTGAGACTGTTGAGGTCAAAGTTGTTCCCTCCGATGACCGGTGTAGAAGAGTTTCCCAGGACGCACGGAGACAGGCGGCCGGGTATTGAGCTGGCCTGGTACTGACGGACGCACACCGAGAAGAAGGTGTCGCATTGCTCCGTGCACGCTCGGCCGCCTTTGTCTCTCTCGCCGTCGCAACACTCGCCGCTGAGCAGCTCCCCGCGGGGGCTTCTGAAGGCGCCGATTTGTAACTCGAAGACGCCCGAAGGGGAGGCGACCTGCAGAGTTGGAGGTTTTGGACGAGAGGCGGTCATTGTGAGATGCGCCGAGATGCGCGCGGAGCGGTAATAGCGGTGAGAGCGGTTTCGGACGGAACAACCGTGGCACGTGTAGTAGACGGGGGACGAGGGAGGGTGTCCTTACAGGAGACACGGGAGAGACATTGAGAGAGACGGCAAGAGACACGAAGAGGGGACATCGAAAGAGACGCGCAGCGCCAGTCGATCTGCACAAGGGCGTCTGCTTGATAATGAATAATTAAAGAGAGACAGAGACATAGGAGAGAAGCACAGCGACATGTAGATGCAGGAAGACTGGAAGAGACACAGACAGATACATTTTAGCGAAAAGTCGCAAGGCGAGAGACACGCAGACAACAAAATTAGACATCGAGGGAGATAAGGAGACAGACAGAGATACACGACGGTAGAGAGACACGGGTGCTCGGAGAATAACTCGGACTGACGCAGAGGCTCCGGGAGAGACATGCAGACAGAGAGACGCAGGGACACGGGTGATAGACACGCAGAGACACAGATAGACATGCAGAGACAGAGACACAGGTAGACACGCAGAGACACAGGTATACATGCAGAGACACGGAGAGAGACACTGGCGTAACGAAGACAGACGCGGAGAAAATCAAATGCAGATAAACACAGAGATACACACGGACACAGAGAGATACACAAACTATTACAACGACAGTCACATTGACAGAAGGGGTATTTATTGTGGTGCACGTTTTCATACATTGCGTATTACATATAGCGTTACACAAGCGTAAATGTAACAACGGGCACATTTCATTAGAATATTACATTTATATAGCAGCGCCTTTTACCTGGAGACCCCAAAGCACTGCACGATACAGAGATGGGGGGAGGGGTGGAGGTGGCCACACTGTTAGCCGGCGCCAACCCGCCAGACACTGCGGTCCCCGTGTATTATCACGACATCGGCCAATTAATTACATGCCTGTTGGTTAATTGTGGAAGGAAACCGGTAAACTTGGAGGAGACCCACGCTGAACAGGGGGAGAGAACGCACAAACTCTACACAGAGAGGCGTCCGAAACGGCAATCGTAACGCCTTACCACTGCACCACCCTGCCGCCAATACCTTAACCCCTAGAACTTGTGACTGCCAGTGTATTAGTACCTGTGCGTTAACGTCAGTGTGTTAGTACGGCTGTGTTACCGTCGGTGTGTATTAACGCGAGTCAGCGTTACTGACGCCCGGGCTACTTTGAGTCCTTTAATCGCTCAAGGCTGACATGGGTGGCCCGTGAGCTCTGCTCAGTTCGTCCCTCATTCCCCCACTGCCCCTCCATCAACAAGCACTGAGCAAACAACCCCCACGCTGCATGGTGTGTGCGGTGGGATTTCATCCAGCCGTGAATAGTGAATTGAAAAACTACTGTAAATGTACTATTGTTTACTGGTGCGGAGTGTGGCAGGTCTGCGTGTTTAGTAGTGTGTCTGGTTGCGATAACTATCTCCTTGTCTAGAGGTATAATCCTCAGTAATGCTGTGAAATCTGGATGTAATGGATCGTCATGGGAATTTGGAAACAACGGACGCTATCTACTACTTCTGAGACAGCGATCTGCATTGGAAATCATGTATATTTTTATTTTAGTGTGTTTTTTATTGCAGGTATTAGATACATGTATAATTCTCATTGATAGTTTTCATAAAATGGGCTGCACGGTGGCCCAGTGGGTAGCGCTGTCGCCTCACAGCAAGAAGGCCCCGGGTTCGATTCTCAGCTCGGGTGCCTTTCTGTGTGAAGTTTGCATGTTCTCCCCGTGTCCGCGTGGGTTTTCGCCGGGCACTCCGGTTTCCTCTTACAGTCCAAAAAACATGCTGCTGCATAAGTTAATTGGCTTGCAGACTAAATTGCCCGCAGTGCCCGGTGATGGACTGGCGTACCATCGTGGGTGTATCCCTGCCTTGCGCCCTGTGTCTGCTGGGATAGGCTTCGTCTCACCGCGATCCTGTACAGGACTAAGCGGTTACTGACAAAGAGATGAGAGTATTCATAATATATAGGTTACTATCAGATATGGCCATTTCTCTGTACGATCGTATTATAAACGTCTGGGTTTAACGGACTTCCCGACACCCTTTCGCTGCTATCAGTCCGTTACATCGAAGTTTTTACTGCAGTCCCTGCTCACGGGATGCGAATGGCGTGCTGAAGCTGTGGATCGCGTGTTTGCAAGCGGATCGGTCTCAGCGCAAAGACCTTGTGGATGAGTCGGTACTGTGAGTGAAAGTAAACGGATCTCCGGAAAAATAAATATTACTCTAATCTTGTTTTCCTATATTCTCCACAGCGACGCTAATGGTGCTTTAATACACCCGCTATGTTTTATATTTGTTTGTTCCCGATTGTGTGTGCGTGTGAGCCTCACAGATATCTGTGGAGCCCATACCCGTCCATTGACAGGGCTCTGTGGAAACCCACGCTTTGCAGTGTGTGTTTGCCTGTGGGGAGCGGTGGCGCAGCGGTTAGCGCGCTAGGCTACAAACCCGGCGAGGCGAGTTCGAATCCCGCTCACTGGCGAATAACAGTGACAATTTTCTGGGCCTCCCCTAGGTCGACTCAGCCTCAAATGAGTACCTGGTGCAGTGTGTGAACATTGCCACTAGGGAGGCAAAGGCGGCCGAGCGTGGTGCTGGTCACCCACCCCCTTGTGTGCCGTGTCGACCTTCATAGGTGCTCGCTAACAGCACTTGACCCGACGGTCCGTTAAGGCGAAAATACGGGTGATCTTTGTGTGCGTTTGCCTGTCTCCTAGTGTCCTACTGTACGCGTGGATAGTTCCGTCATGTCCCGAGTCCGTAGATGTCTCCTTGCCGGCAGGTTGGCCACCTTGGTTTGTGAGCTTGTTGAGGATGATGGTTGGGGCAAGAGGGGGTGCGGGAGGTCACAATAATATTTGCATTTCAAAAGCGCCTTTCAACCGAGGGTCACAAAGCGCTGCAGGTAGCCACGCTGATGACCCCTCACAAAGACTCTTAACGCCAAGCGGGCAGCAGCAGGCATTATTTTTTTTATTTAATCCGGAAGAAAGTATTGAGCTACGTGGCTCTTTTTAACAGTTGTCTAGTGGGGAGGGGTTAGCAAATTACAACATCTCAGGGCACCGGAGGCAATTTAGTCTGGGCAATTAAGCTAGACAGTATGTCTCTGGACTATGGGAGGAAGCACTGGCGTACCCGGCAAAACACCCACGCTGACACGGGAAAACCGTGCAAACTCCACATAGAAAGTCACCCGAGCTGGGATCTAACCCAGGTGCTGTGAGTGAGCAGCGCTACTCACGGCGCCACCGCGCCCCCCTCGCAGCGCTCACTGACGCGTCGTCGAAAGGCTTGCGAGTTTGTGAGACCGAGCGAGTGAGTCGTGGGGGCAGCCCCTACCTGTGTCCACCCGAACATGAACGCTGCTCCCACGGCAATGAGTAGCACGCTGCGCACACAATCCATCTCCGAGTCCGCAATACAGTTCCAGCCACCAGCAGCAGCTCGGCTTCAGAGCAATGACGACGGAGAGCGCACCAAGCTGGTGAAGAAGATTATTCGATTGCCAGCTCCTGCAGTCAACCGGTCCGCACTGATGGCCGTTTCGCAAGAGGTGAAGGAGAGACGAAGAACATCCATGTGGGACGTATTGGCACACGGGCAACTTAAGTTTGTTAAGTCTCACTCACTCACGCCACTGAAGGTGGGTGGTAGCACACTTCTAACAAGTTAATAATACAAGTTAATGCAACCATCCCACTATAGCCGAATGATGTTAGCGACCCACGCACGTACGGACGCATACATGTATACGCGTGCCCACGTATGTGTGTACACGTGCGCACGTGTACGCGTGTGTGGCGGTATAGAGTTCTGGAAGAATACGAGCTGGACACCAGCACGCAGGCAGACACAACCGTTCCCTGGGCTGATCCGTACGCATGTCCGCTAGCCCCGTGTTATTAATGAGCCAGAGGCAAGAGTTGGGGTGACGTGGGGTGGGGAGGGAGGAGGAGGTGGTGGTGGTGGTTGTTGCCGCTGCTGGTTGTGGTAGGTGGTTGGATGAGTGGCTGAGTGCATGGGCGAGTGGGTGGGTGGGTGGGTGAGTCGCGAAGTTGGCGGAGTGCTATTTTTGTCCGGGTAATTTGGGCTGCGGTGGCATTTTGGAATGCGAACCGCGCTTGAAAAAAGGTAAACATCACTCAACTGGCTGTGACTCTTATCCGAGGCTCTGCAGACGCGTGCCGTTGCTCCGAGTGAAGTTTAAGTGAACATAACGTGGCAGATACATCGGAGGGGTTGTGCTCGTTGATATATTCGGCGGCCAAGCTAATTTCAGCTTGTTAAACCCGCGATTCACCAGACCACTAAACTGTTGTCCAAAATGCATCATCAGCTGCCATTCGTATCTACATGCAGTCGCCATGCTTAGCTCTTACGATTCCACACAATTCATCTCGCTCCTGAACACGAGTTGATCTCATTGCTCCTTCTCCGAGGCAGTGGTACTCTCTGGCATGTTCGCTCACTTGCCTTTCATTCCGCCAAGACCCTCTCCACCTTTCCAGTAATGTGCCCCCACCTCAAGCGTCGAGAGTAGGTATCAAGTCTGATTTGTTTTTGCTCCGATCAATGTGTTCTTCCTGTTCCTTTCAACGCGATCCCGTGCGGGCGCCTTGCAAGCATAGCTCCATCTCATAAACTTGACACCATAATCGGTGTTTGATTATAGTCGTTTGGTCAGTCCCATTAGTATTGTGGACGTAAATTGGGTACTTGAAATGTTAATTATTATAAGGAAGTCCATTTAAAGCGTCTTGATTATCCATTCATCAGTCCCTCTCATGTACAAGACATTGCAAAGGCAGCGAGCAAGGTTGGCCACTCTCCTGGATGTGATTATTGCCGCCTAGTGACCAAAACTAGATTTACAATGCCACGTCTCATTTCATTCACAATGAAGCCTGGTTTTGTTCAGGTTTACCTTGCGTATGCTCGCTTGCTCGTTCTCTTTATTTATAACGCCCGTTAAGGATTTAAAGGTCTTGAATATCCTTCTTCAATTGGTTATGCTGAGATATTAGCGCACATTGTACTGATGTCAGTTTTCACGGCTTGATGCAAGATTACTTCCAAAAGCTGCTCTCTCGGGATAGCCGCGTTGCTCGCTCCTTGGCGACGTTTTGCCTCCCATGTTGGAGGACGCAGAGAACACCTGAAGGAGGTAGTGTATAAACCACATGCCTCGTCTGCTTGAACGGACATTATCCGCACGAAAAGGTGTGATAGTGCCAGGGTCTGACTTTTAATCGATAACTAGGGAATAAACATATCGCCATCTAGTGGCACTATTTTCAGGCTAGATGCTGTCACGCCCACACGAATAGGTGCAGTGGGGTTGCCTTTTCACAGCTTTGAAATGCGACGTAATCCTGACACCCGCGTACAGCCCAATATTAAAATGCATGTGAAAAGTGTACTTGGAAAACGGGCCGAAGTGTCACTCGCTAACTCAGAATGTATAGAGACGCTTCGGAACTCACCGGCGTGAAGTTGGCAATTCCTTTATCTCGTGGTGTCATACACCACCGTATTAGACTTTCACCCCATCACCCTTGGTCAATCAACGAGCATAAGCCAACCAAATGAGCAACTGCAGTGTTTTGATTACGATACCTACCATTAGTTGGCCCTAGCCATAAAATGCACCCTTTTTGAAATGTTGACAACATTGTACTTTCTTCCACAATTATGCTTCAATAGGGATTTCATAAACCATGAAATGCAGGCTGGGGGTACATCCAGGGAACACTTGAGGTGTAAACACGCTCTCTCAAACGCTGTGTGCAATGTTGTTTCAATCTTTTTTTTCTATGTATACACGGTAAAGAAATGAACCTCTATTTGTTGCTTGCAAAGTGAATTCATGTTTATCAATCCGACAACTTTATTCGAAGACAATTTTATTGAAAACGTTCATTGTACTCATTGTTTGACTGCTAGCCAACACTAGAAAAAAATCATGAATTATTCAACTTACAAGAACTTAACAAGGGGCTGTAGTAAACACCTAACACCCGCTTATTAAAAAAAAATTACCCACGGCTCTGGTTAACTCATAATTTTACTTGCAAACTTAAATTGTCCTTAGCTCCATTTTAGTTGTAACTGCTTAAAAGCAATGCAGATACCAGACATGTTCAAAAGCAATGTGATTAGCATACAACTCAAATGTGGCCAAAAACATAATTACACAAATGCATTGCCATTGCACCAAAAGAAAATAGTACAGCCGGTAAATGTCTTTAAAGAATATTTCCATAACCTGTAATCTTTAGAAAGCTATCTTTTGAACATGGCAATTGTCCATAACAATCAACGTAAAATGTAAGCATCGGCAGTTAATACTTTTTAAATAGTAGCCAGGATGCAAGTTGTACCACACTGGGGTTTACTTTTTACAGCTTCATTACTTGGCTCATGCAGAGCCATCTAGAAACAATGTTCATCACAAATAATTTCCAGCAGCCCCTTTGGATTTCAACCTAAACTAGAAATGGCATAAAGCCACAACAGCAACAGAGCAAGCCAATAAAATTCCACAAAAGCAAACTCAATTACATTATTGTTCATTTTTATTGCTATAAACTAAGCAACAAATTATTTATAAATGTATAACAAAATGTGTTCCTTTTTAAATGGGCAATTTCTCTATGAAACAAGCCACGTCATTTGATCCACTGGATTTTTATTGACCGCTCTGTTATTTTAAACATGTTACACCATATAAACGTAGGGATAGCGCATGTGAACAAAAATGACCACTTGCTATCGATTCAACTAAAACAGAGGTGCGTGTTCATTCCCATACTGTCACTGCCCTGTAAGGAGTGGTAGTCATAAAAATTCCTAAGTTGTAACACAAGAGAACAAAACTTGGTAAGAACGTGTTTGCTGGTTCGGCTCGCTTAAGAGGGTGGGTAGTACTGCCCATAGTTCCAAGGGTTGTGGTAGTTTTGGTAGCTCCCTGGGTAGTTTTGGTAGTTGTAATGCTGCAGCACATAACACACAACACAAACAAGGTACAGTTAAAACTGCAGCAACAAAAATGTTCATACAATCAGTCTTTCCAGAAACAAACAAAAACCCATAGGTGTCCTGGGGCTAAGCAGAAGCTGTGATTGGGCTACCCTACCTAAGTTTGCAGCTTTAATGTAAACACCTGCAACGTCACTGCAGTTAGTTTAAGTCTTCCTTTCTCAAGACTGAAACTCCAAAAGCATGTTAAGCAGCATGTGACACAACCTACATAGCATCCACAATAGCCATGTGTCTAAGTAAAACATGTGATGGTACATTGGGTCCACCCATAACTGCACTACGAACCTCTCGTCCTGAGTTTTATTGCCAGCGATGACCAACGTCAGTGGCCAGTGATAGCTGACCTATTAATACGACGCCCATTTTTTTTTCTTCCCTAGACATTCACAATCGCACACACCAGCGGTAGTGAAGTATGTTCAAACACCTCGACTGAATACATGGGATAGCCTTTACTCAGAAATGGGATGGAAAAGCGTTGTAAATTTAAAATGATTTACTATGATTGCATTTTAAAACACAGCTATGAGTCTTAGTTTGCTAATTTATTAGATTTCTAATATCCAACATCAATGTTTACCTATTTCATATTGTTTGGTGTATCACGCTATGGGAGGCTGATTACTTAGTTCGCTGGTCTTCTATTTTACCATGAACTGTAGCATTTCCAGAGTAAGCAACGAAAAAGCCTGCATGCTAATGGGCATCACATTGCAACGCTCACCTGGTACCAGTTGCTGTAGTTGTATGCTGCCTGGGCGACGTTGGGGTCGGCCGCGTGCGGCATGGGGAGGGGTGCAGGCGCCACCGCAGGGTTTACGTGTGCCGCGACCACCGGAGCAACCACTGGCTCTTCCAGCCGGAACCTCTTCTCCTCCGGCTCCTCGGCGCTAACGCAACAATGGAATCGCTACGGTCACCGGTTTGTAACACGGAGTTTGGGCAAACTTTTTGACATCTACATAAAAAATAGGAAATTACACTTAAATCGTTGTCGACACGTGAAATGTTACAGATAGGCTGAATGTGGGAACGCTAAATACGAATGAGATGGCAAGGTGACCAAAATAAAACCCTTGAATCACAGGAGAGTGTAAATTGTTGCATGCCTATTGCAAATGGTGCATCACTTTTAATTCAAACTATTTTAATAAGGGAATGTCATCATTATCACAACCATGAAGACCTTAATCACAAAAAAAAATTGAAAGGTTCTCACCCATTCTCAGCTGGAGCTCTCTTCTTTGCAGTCGAATGCTGTCTTAGGAGTACTTGATGTTCATCGTAGGCAGCAAGCAACCTGCATGATGGCACGAAAATAGCGGAACATTGTAATTCGTGCATAACATGTACACCATTCAACGTCACTCCAAACAGTGCAGGAAGGGAGAAAGAAAATTGACCGCATGAAAATGGGGCGCTCGCCTTTGCCAAAATAAAAAGGTGACCGTTACCCACAAACGGCTGGCTCAGCCCTTTAGTACCTTTTCCAGCATGCCTCGGCCACCCACGGCATGTGTTCTGTGCAGAAACATCAAGCCTAGTCTAGTGACGGCAGGATAAGGGAGAAAACACATCAATTACACCCACCAGCTCTCACTGGCACACAAAAAGCACAGGCTTTTTTTTCTCCATTCCTAAAAATGCATGAAAGACTGGGAAATGGTTTAACGGGACGCTGCTTGTGAAGGAAGCCCTCAAAGAGATGTGACAAAAACTCACTTTTTTACGTCCATGCTGAAGTCTTCCAGGAACTCCACTTTGCGCTGGGAGAAGGTGATTTTTGTTTCCATGGACAAATCGCTGCTCTGCACCTTCTCAAAGCAGGCCATAATGTGGTCTTCATTGACTGCAAGGTCACCACTGAACTCGAGCTCCAGGAGGTTTAAGTAAAGCTTTGTGTTCATCTGAATTTAAGGCAAAAGAGGTGACAACATGAGATCCTTGAAATGCTTGCAGTTCTTAGCTCAAGTTTGCACAATTAGCTATGAATATTACTCTAAAGTACTTAAAATAGACCAATGACATCTGTAAAACACAGTTGTAAGAACGGTCAGGTGAAAAACACGCTTACCGGGTCTTTTTCGATTGCGTCCAGCAGAACCTTGCGTGCCTTGTCCACAGTTTTCTCCACCTTGGCGAGCATGCGTGTCAGCTTGATTGCGTAAAAGGAGGCCATTTCTGGGGTCTTGGCGCCTTCCATGGCCTCCCGCAGCAGGGCCTCGGCAGAGCTGAAGTTGCCCTGACGGCGCTCGAGGCTCACGCGCCGCAGGCGAACTATCGCCAGCCCGGGTAGCGCCTCCTCCAGCGAGCGCAGCACTCGGCGTGCCTCCTCCAGATTACCTGCCGACACACACACAGTGGGGGTCAGTGACTGTGGTGCAAGTATTTTTTTTAGAAGAAAACAGCTCCTACCTTTTGACTTAAGAAATCAAGTCGACTTGATTAAAAATCATCACCATAATATATGGGAGCCGGTAAGCGAGGAGAACGAGTTTTCTAAACAAATACATAGATTGCATTTATAAGGCTCACTTACACGGCATGTCAATAGTAAACATGTCATGAAAAACAAAAGATGCCGTTACATACAATGCCTCTCACCCTGCAGTTCCTCGAATGCTGCCCACAGCAGGTGGATGTTGTGCTTTTTTGGCAAGTGAATCATGCAGGCGCGCCGGAACACATTCTGCACACCTTGTACACTGTGCTCTTCCATGTACTTTGCATACTGCAAGACACGGACACGACAGTGTAAACATTCTCGATTTGTAACACAATCCAACAGGCAACGTGCTGTGACTAATACTGCGACTAACAAGATAAAGATCCTCCGCAATCCTCGACTGACTTTAATCACGCCAATCCACTTTTAGTCACCTTCTTTACCTTTATGCAAATTTGTGTAATGTAAAACTGCACATGCGTTTCACGCACACACAAATTACAGTACACCCATATCAAGGTTGGACTGGTGACGGTACATAAATGTTAACACACACAGGTGTGTTAACCTTCACAAGCGGAAATTCAAATTAATTCTGCAATTACAGAAAAATGGACCAGACTATTAACCACTATAAATTAGTGAACTCTGATGGACACCGAATATTTAAGAGGATAATAAAGCAGTCTACAACATATCAAATCAAGCAATTGTCACCAACTGTCGACCTAATTTTCCAAGTTGCAAGCAAACTCATCCAGCCACACACGCAAGGGAATCCGATTGTAATCATTTACCTTGATCCAGAACTCCTCGTAGAGGGCACAGGCGATGACACAGCGCTCAAAAAGGACAACCACACGTTCGTGGCTGCCGTTTTCAATCTCAAAATCAAGGTACTCCTTCCAGTTCTTCAGCTGTGCCCTCTCCAATGGCTTCACGTGGAAGTATGGTCGCTTAATCTGCACAATACACACGTCAGTGGAATCCAAATGATGACTAGGTACCAAAAACACCGAAGAACCTTTATACACACGTTGATGAAATTGATTGGCTATTAGAAAAATTAGAGTATATTTATTAATGACGAGTGGCATTGCCTACTTTTTAGAATTATCATTGCACCTTAAGAGATAACCATTTCCTATGACTAGCAATTTTCCATTGCGCTCTAACTCATGGTGAGACAGATTGATTCTGACTTGTATTATATTATAATAACAGATCAGCATACAATGTTCCAGAACATCACAATGACTAAAGAACACGTCTAAATGTTTTATATCAATTACTTACTCCTTCCTCAAACGTCCACCGCTTGCTAACCTCCTGTTCATTCTGGAAGAAAATATCTTGCCGCGTGCCGACAATTCTCTCTCGTAGCTTTTCCGTCTCTGCATCCACCTGCAAAATACACCGGGCATTTTTTTTCTTGGAATGCCATTAATTATTTTATTAAATGTCTTGCTTTACAGCCTCAACGGCGCACCCAATGTGCAGAGATGTTCAGTGCATTGGATCGGATCTGTTAATCCAGCAACCTCTCAGAAATAAATGATCAGCAAACCCACAGAAATAAGACACTCAAGTAACAACCATTCTTAACAGCAAAATCTGTTGATGATCAAAACACAAGTTAACCAGTTGTTGTGACTTGCATGTGCGAATTAAGAAGCTACACATGCTTCGTTCTTACCATGTCATTTGAAGCTCACATTTGGTTCTAGTTATCCTCAATATAAAATTTACAAATTAAGATTTAAATAAACACACATTGCATGCATGTTTAGCATAAGAGCTTTCTTTACACTGACGTTAATCGATTAATCTATCTCCACATGCTTAGTACTAATGTACATTTTAATTACTTTTTTGTAAGGTTGTTTTGACCATACTTAAACACCAGTGCAGTTTTAGATGGGGACCATAGACATTAGAGCATACTTTTTGCTGTCTACAACATAGCCCCACCACCTCTAACACCCGTTTTATTCGTGCTGGATTGCCATTCAAGTAATATCTGGCCTTGTGCTCATACCACCCTTAAATAAAACGGTAATCCCTTCCATGGCTGTGGACATTTTTCTACGACTCACTAGAACCCACCTTAATTTCCACATTGTCAATCTCCATCCCGGGTGGTTGGTCATCTCCGGGGGGGGCCTCGATGCCAGGGGGTGCATCCACCCCACTGGAAAGTCCCATGTCTTCATCATCTTCCTCAACTCCCCCGACCCCCTGTTCCCCCGCCTCAAGTCTGCTCGACACCAACTGTGCACGCAGCTTAAGGAACTCGTCTGTTGACAGGATGTCTTTAGGTTGATGGTTGTTGACGTGTTCCTTGAACCTACGCGAAACCAAATACATTAATACAGAGGTGGCCGAGCGGCTCAAAGCGCCGAGATGGCATTGCAGAGGTCGTGGGTTAGAATCCAGGCAGCAGCAACCTATTAGATTGCGTTCTAAAATGGTAGTGAGGTCTCACAATGGTCACCAATGACTACGGACATTTTTCAAATAAAATTCGTAATCATGTTGGTTTTCATGCACTCAAAATGAGATTGGTAAGAGCTGCTCTTTCGGGATAGCCATGTCGAGCAATAAAATGCAGCTCTTAAAAGCAATCCTCAAATAATACTTGTTCCTGTGCTTAATTGGCATTACATTAGAGTAATTAATAAGAGCAATAATATTAAGCCATGAGCCACAGATACATAGGAGGAATAGGTGTTTCCTGGACGCGATGCACGTGCATCAAAAACACATCACAGCTATACAACGGACTGCCTTGCGTCCACCACATCACAGCTATACAACGGACTGCCTTGCGTGCCTTGCGACATGACCCATGTCTCACAAGTACACCAAAACAGGATATACACCGCAGTGTATTTGGGCACTCAAACAACCCTTTAATTTACACAATGTCACTTGAACATATATTTTCCAGGATTTAATAAAAGGCTTCATGACAACGTTGTGCACACAAAAAAATGTTTGTGAGCATGTGGTTAGGGGAGAAATATGAAAGACCAGGGTGTGACAGTTTGCACACGAGCTCACTTGTCAAAGTGGTGGCTGTAGAGCTGTGTGGGGATGTTCAACACCATGTCGTAGACAGAGGTTACCTCCCTCAGGCGGATGTTCTCCCTCTCCCACGAGATGAACATTTCCCAAAGTTTGTCCGAGCGAAAGTCTGTGCCCGCTGCTGCGACAGCCAACTCGAAAAGGCTGCATGCAAAGTGTGACATCCAGAACAAGTACTGTGATTGCAGCAACTTCCTTGAACCCTGGAACTACTGTGTAACTACATAGCAAGACGTGACCAATGATACATCTCCCATATTGTAAACATGTACCCTGCCTGTGTCCAAGACTATTAAAAATGGAGCTTAAGTTAGGAATATTCAAAACTTCTGGTCAAAAGGAGTCTTTGTTGAACTTTGGAGCCACTAAGAGATTTTAATATGCTGGTAGGGTAACATCAGCATAATGTGCTCCCGACGAGCTGAAGTGCGTATTCAGTCATTAATAAATAAAACTCATGGTGCAGGGTCTGGGAAATAAACAACCTAGGTAGGTAGTTTTAAAAAGATTTCACCACTTCGCTTTTTTGGATGGCATCTTCGTTTATAGTGCAACGTTTCTATGCAACAGTTGTGTGCGTACAATAATAAAAAATGAAGATGACATTATTATGCCGTTTCAAATTAGTGCTTAATTATAATATGCATTTACATGTATAAAACAAAACTGTATTCACACCTTCGAATCTTCGCGACCGTTCCGGGGCAGTCTGGGTCGAGCAACTCAATCTCAAAGTTAATGTAGTGTATCCAGAGGTCGACGCTGAGGGGTATGGCCTGCAAACCACGCCTGAACACCTACACACAAAGAGGAAAGGGTTACAGAAAGGGGCCAGAAAGTTAATAGCCCACCATCCTCAAGAGCACATAGCCATATACCGCCTTCCCAAAGCCAGGACCGCAAATTTGTTTCTGGTCAGGAATTGTGTTTGAATATTCCAGCATTACCATGCTTGCGCAGGTTGGAAATACATCACAATGCTCAGCTCTCCCCTTGTATTCTTGTACTCTTCAAGACGTCCAGCATAGCTCATCGAAGGGGGGTAGGATGTGAGGGGCTTGGGATACAGACCATAAGGCATAGACCCATTAGAGTATCACCACCATAAAACCGTTTACCTCTTTTCGAAATGGACTGGTGGCGTAAAAAATTAAACCGGCAAACGCATCGTATGGTTGAAATTTGAACGCAGCAAACACACCTATTGAGAAAGTTGAAATTAACCAATTAGGCACAGTGACAGCAAGACAGCCCGGGCCTAAAAAAATGATAGCTATTGGAAAACTTGCTGCACCCCACAGCTTGTTAAAGCTGCGGTGCCACCTGGTGAAAGACAGAGAACATGTTAGCAGCACAACATGAAAACAAAAAAGCAATACTGGCACGAATCAGACGGCAGATCCTAAAAACAAAAGTCACGTTGAAAGAGAGCATGCGTTACAAGTTCAAAAGGCTTGCATGGGGGTGACCAATGTGCCAAATATTCAAGTTGACTGTCCATAAATCGTGGCTTCTGCTTTTATAAAGCAACTTGACTGAATTTGGGCAAGGACTTATGAAACAAGCAACGCTATGTTTGTGGAGTAAAGTCCGTGCCGCCACCGGGAACACCTCTGCTTTAGTAGGTTCTCGGTGAAGGCACGTTCTGTTGCTGAATGGGCTATTCGAAACTCACCTCCTCTGCCTGCTTCACGTTCCCAAAGCGCTTTTCCAGATCTGCGTACTTCTTCCAGTAGCCGTAGCAATATGGGTACCGCATGAAAAACTCATCAAATGCCTTTCTTGCAGCCCACACGTGGTTCTGTGGCAAGAAAAATGCATAAGGTGATTGTTAGATCATAATTGTGTCAAAACTGATCATCAAAAATGTACAAATGACAACAGTAATAGCGTATGTCAAAATCATTAAACCATGAAAGATGTACTGACGTGGGTTTCACGGCGAGATGAATAAGTATTGCTCTCAAGAGCTGTGTTTTCGGGATAGACACTCGACACGGTTATCTCCATAGTGCAGTTCTTGAGCACAACTCCCAATCATAAAACAGTCAAAACAACACATGGCGTTACCTCTTGCTCAATGTACTGCAGCAGGTATGTCCACCCAGTGAAGTCCTGTGGGTTCTCCTCTACAGCCTTCCAATACTTGTCAAACTCCAGTGGAAAAGGTGGAACCTCCTCCTCCTCCGGTTCATAAAAAGATGTGGCCGCCGCGGTTGTATCTACTGCTGCACTCACTACGCCTGCAGCCTCAGCTTCAGGAACAGTAGTCGGGGCCACTTTGCCCTTTTCCTGTCCCAAGACAGAATCCCCGTCGTTATTCGCTTCGCTGCTCAACATCTCTGCGGGAACTTTATCCCGTATGGTCACAGCGTCCCATTTATCGCCAGCTAATTTGGTCACATCTTCCAAAGTGGTTTGCCTATCGCCAGCAGAAGCAATAGCCGGCTTGGCAATGCTGCTCACAGGGCACAACGCGTGCCCACCATCTTCAGCTGCTTTCGCCAACTCCTTTGGTACGAGAAATTCTGAACCCTGATCGTCATAGGCCGCATCCATCATGTCCACACCATAATCTACCAGTGGTCGTTGCTTCTCTTCAGACACGAACATGTGATTTGTGGTTGAATCCCCATTGCTCCAGTCGGCACCAAGTTCTTTTTCCGTCAACTTAATTTTGGTCAAGGATGGGTTTGGAACACTGTCCAGCTGCTCGAAATCCTTTGACTGCTGCAAGTTGGATGAATCTGAGGAGACGTACAAGAGAGTGAGGTCACTTAATGGTTAGATGGAAAGCAAACACGTGCACGAGTACACAGGAGAGAGCATAGTCCCTGCACTGGGTGCAACAATCGGCAAACACCAAACCGGATTCTCGACAGGCAACGCCTTAAGAGTCAACAATCCTGAGCTCGTCACCAGATTGCTAGTCACAAGATTCTGACTTTTTGCAGATTGTAATTGCCACAAAAATAGGGAAATGCAAATGGTACTTAACGTCCATGCATCCCACGTATCTCATGAAAGCCTATAATGTCCTTACACAAATCCCTGTACACGTACGGAACAGTGACGAACGTCGCGCTTTGTATACGACTGCGTCACGTTGACACATACCGCGTGCATTCAGAGTAAAAGCACACGTTTAACAATCACTATTTGTATGTGATAATCACAATGTAAATACCGTGATTTGACTACCAAAACAATAAAGCTGCCCTAACTGTCTTGGCTTCTACATTGATGCAATTGGCAATTACGGGCCAACTTAATGAACGCTCCAAATTATAAATGAGAGCACAAACGGGGCGACAATGCGCACATAACTGCTAAGAAAAGGTAGCGCTGCTGCCTCACAGCAAGAAAACCCTGGCTGGATTCCCGGCTCGGGTGCCGCCTGTGTGTGTAGTTCGCGGGTTCTCCCCTTGTCCGGGTGGCTCTTCGTTCCGACTAAACAGCCCTCGGTGTCCCGTGATGCTGTAACATGTTTAACCATGCAGGCTGAACAACTGTCAAAAAGAGCTTATTTTCTTATTAACTCGCATCTTAAATGCAAAACTGACTGACAGTACAGGCGTAAAGTTGGTGTCTGACCCCGATTGTAATGCCCAACCAGGGTACTGTTAACACGTGGCTGCCTTCATAAAAACAAGAGTTAGGCAACGGATCAATTTGCAATCATAGGCTGGTCACTGCAATGTCAAAACAGTCGATGATGGGAACGGATGTAAACGCCGTGTCTTAAATTGTAGAATTTTTATTACGAAATGTATATTGCGGAATAGGTCTACACACATTGGCCAATCTTGTTTAATCTAACTTGTCAAATCAACACCGCGAGACCAACCGAGATCGTCATCGCATTAGAGAACCCACATTGATATTATACTAATGTAGCTTTAACAGCCTTTCATGGCATTGTGAGGCCGCCAGTGGTAGTTGTAAAAATGTGAAATTTCCACCGGCCACGAGACGTACACGAGCAGTCGGACACTTTTGACTTTATGTTTAGGTCCGTCGTAGAGTAGCAGTTGGTTTAAAACAAACGTCGTAATTGACGTAGAAGTGGGTCAACGTATACACCTGTGATGTACAATGTGGCCTGCACGTAGCCCGGCCGCCAAAATAAAAACAAATACACGTCTCGCTAAAGACGTTTTTAAACAGAATTAATTGCAATAACTGAACGATCACTGAATTAAATCTGGAACAATGTCACGGTACAATAGCAAATCGCTGTGTGACCCGCGGCCTAGAGAATCCACCCACGTCCCTTGGGCGCACGGCACGCGCGGCCTCGCCAAAAAACCACACAACGTGGGTGAACAGAATAAACTAGCGACGCTAAATCATCGCCGCCAGTACGCAGCGCGTGGGCGACCACGAAACAACGTCGGGGCACCTTGCGATGGCGACGGATGCAGTGGATGCGCGGCACCGTCTCGTTCCGCCGCCGAGCCAAAGCCTCCTCCATCAGCCGCCGCCATTTCACCTCGTCGGCAGGACGCGGCTGCGCATGCGCGCTTTCCGGCGTGAATAAATTACCTCACAAAGCGGATGTTGCTGGCAGACAAACGATTTAGAAGTTAACGTTTTTAAATATTAAAGCTCACCTCCACCACACACACATAAAAAGAGCTATTGTTTAGTTATTGTGCGTTGCTGTGCAGGGTTCGCGTCGTGGTAACAATCGCGCGCTCACGGACAGAGTCCGGCCAAGACGGTTCGACTTCCGCCTAGGGCGCCTTTCTGTGTGGGGTTTGTATTCTCTCCCCCCTGCTCTGCGTGGGTTTCCTCCGGATTCTCCGTTTTCCTCTTACGTCTAAAGAAAAATTATACTCGTTGTTAACATCATAATACAACGCAGTGTCTGCAAATGTTGTGACCCGGCTGAATGGTTATGTTCCCCTTGCCGCTCTGTGGTTTCCTATAATGATGTAAGTTGCCCTGGATAAGAGCATCCGCTAAATAAGGATTAATAATAAAATCAATGCATAGAAAAACCCAAACATGCTGCCGAGGTTAATTGTCCGGCTGACTAAATTTATCCCAGTGCCCTGAGATGTTGTAACTAGCTTACCCCTCCCAGTTGGCCAACTTAAAAAGAGCTTCACAGCTCAACGGCTCCTTCCAGTTTAGACTGTGGGAGGAAACCAGAGTACCCAGTGAAACACCAAGTGGATACGGGCGAAAACGTGCAAATGCCACATAGGCACTCG
>JAZEWT010000010.1:9888839-9899885 GCA_036362905.1 Mordacia mordax
GCACTGTAAACAGTGTTGGCAGAGTACTGCTTCCCCTTTCTGAGGCGCCGGACGGTTTGCCAGAATCTCTTCGAGGCTGACCGATAGTCCTCCTCCATGCAATTATTATAACCATGATACACACAATTCCATGGTGTTTGAGTTAAAACATTGCAGATATTACTATACGTGGATGTTTATTTTTGTTAGGTCCTGTCAATATAATTTCCTCTCGGGTAGTTACCGTTAAGGATTAATCTTTTAGTTATTGGGAATATTTGTCGCTTTGCAGGGTGTATTTAGATGTTGGAGGTCCTGCCAATATCCGCATTTTTCACTGTCCACGATCATTCCCTGTCCCTCGAATAACGAGGATTAAATGTGTATAACCTTTATGTCAATGCGATTCAACCGATATTATTGTATTGGCAATGGTGATTGTCACGGTCAAACGTACCGAAACTTTCACTTCTTCACTCTACGTCGAGACCTTGTGGGGTTTTCATGGCTGTGGTCACCGTGGTGATCTACTGCACGGTTTGCCAGGTCACGTGTAGGCCCCCATGACATTGCATCGCAGGGCACTGGCGGACGATTTAACCAGCTGTCAATTAACCTGGCTGTGTTTTTGGGATGGTGGGAGGAAACAGGAGTACCCAACAAAAACCCACGCGGATAATTGGAGAACTCGCAAACTCTACACAGAAAGGCACCCGAGCCAGGGAACCGAACCCGAGACCTTCTTGCTGAGGTGACAGCGCTTACTCACTGTGCCACCATGCGCAGTGGCACACTGGTATTGAGTATTCAATGTCCTGTACTTGTCCAATACTGCACTGTAAAAATAACCTGACTTGACATTTTGAGCAGAGGTTTTATAATCTGCACGAACCAATGTATAACTACTATAAAACATTGACTAACACTCAGATTACATCTTCCATAAAAATGGGCAGAATTACGGTCCTAGAATCTCAACATTATGGCTGTGGTTGGTATCGAATCCAGCGTTTTAAGCTGGAAGCTACGGTCGGTGTAATTAATGTAAGGCTAATAAATAAAATGAAGTTAAGGTTTGTTAATACTTCAGGTATAAAGAATATTTTCAGACACCACAGAACATTTAAGGCGCGCAGGACGGTGTTTATTTCAAAACGTTTCCGAGTTCATTGAAAATTCGTCACGTTCTTTTTAACTGCTGCATGTCAGCAAAGTTATGTTAAACACATCATACAGGCCTAACATTTACACATTACCGTGCAGTTCACTGGAGCAACCAAAAATGTGATGACCATTGAAAAAAATTAAAACTTTGGGAATGCACCGTTCCATATTGTTTATTCGCTGTACAGATTTTACAAAGTCAAACTTTAGGCAACATAAAAACGTAAATTTTTCGATAACTCAATTTACCACTTGCTTTGCTGAACAGCAATAGCCTACCGATACATAGGCATTGTATACAGCCCAGTGGCGTAACAATTCCTTTAAACAATGCTAAAAAAGCATGCTGCATTTTGAAAACTTGCAGGTCGGGGAAGATACAAACAGACTATACTGTCGGTATCTCATTGTTTGCCTCTCATTCACAGCAGGTCCACGTGTTTGTACCACCTTCCGTCGGACCCACAATTCCACCAAAGTGTGGGTGTTCGTTCTCTTAGTCCCCCTTTACTGGTGCACCACCAATCAACCTGATTCTTAAACAGCTCTTCAATCACTCTCGGCAGTGTCATCATCAGAATGTTTATCTTCCTCGATGGCGTTCACCTCCGCAGCAGAGTCGTCTCCTTTCTCCTGCTCATCAATCTCCTCCCAGTTGTCCTAGTGGCACAACGATTATTTTTTCCATTAATGTTCATCAGTGGAAGGCAGTATTTTAACTCCACTGCACAGAAATATATTAAAGCTTTGTGAATGCATCAAAAGAAAATAAGATTACGGTTAAGAAGCTGCGGTACGAATTTCACACAGGACTGCGTTAAAATACATGGCAGTAATGTCGCCGGAAAGCTGTAAAGGCAAACAGGCATTACCTAAATTTCCTAACAGTGTTGGTAGTATCGGCAAGGGCCATTTGGTTTATATTTTAGCTCATCTCATTGTCAGAAACTGCTTAGTCCTGTACAGGGTCACGGTGAGTCGGAGCCTATCCCGGCAGATACAGGGCGCAAGGCAGGGATATACACAAGATGGGACGTCAGTCCATCACCGGGCACTGCGGGCAATTTAGTCTGCAAGCCAATCAACCTATGCAGCAGCATGTTTTCTGGGGTGTGGGAGGAAACCGGAGTGTCTGGCAAAAACCCACGTGGACACGGGGAAAACATGCAAACTCCACACAGAAAGGCACCAGAGTCGAGATTCGAACCTTGGACCTTCTTGCTGTGAGGCGACAGCGCTACCCACTGGGCCACCGCGCAGCCCTTTATATTTTTTATTTGAACACATCCAAATTATTGTCATTAATTTTTAATTTAGTGCTGAAACAATCACTGAAAGCACAACTTCAAATTACCGAGTCCTCGTCTTTTCCCATGAGTTCATCTTCTGACACCTCCTCATCTGATGATTCTGAAAAGCAAAAATAGCAGCAGTTGTAATGCCTCCACATAAAAATCAAAAGCTACTAAATCTGTTGCTGCACCAACGTTTGTGATATTCAACGTAAGATGTTGCTATTTAACACAAATCTTTCTACATACCACACTGCCAAATACACTTGTACACAAAGGCAAATTTCATGTTCAACAGTTATCAATAATTACAGAGGGATCTAAGTGGTGGTTGAAGCTCTGCAATCGCTTCCTCACTGCCCACACCCAAACCCTCCTTTGATTAAATGTACTTATTCACCCATGAGTAATTAGACTCTCAGCATTGTCCGGCATTGGATTTTATTGTCAGGTGTCTTCAGTAAATTAAACTATTTTTATACACGTGAAAATAACTGGGTGGGTTTTCGTTGGGTACTCCAGTTTCCTCCCACCATCCAAAGACACACTGCTGCCTAGGTTAATTGGCCTGTTGCGTAAATCGCTCAAAAAAGTGTGCTCTGCGATGTACTGGTGCCACATCGTGGGGTATTCCCCTGCCTTGCGCCCTCTGTCGACTGGGATAGGTTCCAGCAACCCTCCTCCCACTCCCCGCAATCCTGTACAGGATTAAGCGGGTATTGATAATCTCATCTGTCAGAAACCGCTTGGTCCTGTACAGGGTTGCAGAGAGCCGGAGCCTATCCCGGCACACACAGGGCACAAGGCAGGGATATACCCACGATAGGGATGCCAGTCCATCACCGGGCACTGCAGGCAATTTAGTCTAAGCCAATTAACCTATGGAGCAGCATGTTTTTTGGACTTTGGGAGGAAACTTAAGTGCCCGGCGAAAACCCACGGGGAGAGAACATGCAAACTCCACACAGAAAACAGAAAGGCGCCAGAGCCGAGATTCGAACTCGAGGCAACAGCGCTACCCACTGGGCCACCGTGCCGCCCGGGTATTGATAATGAACAAATAAATTAACCCACGCACGCAAGGGGGTAACATTCTATCCCAGTAAATTTCACGGTGACTAGTCTACTTCCTGTACTTCTTCTCCTGGCCGAGCCAGGGTTTGATACCCGACACCCGTGAGAAGGGAGGGAAGGGATTGACGAAAAAAGCACAATTGTATCAACTGCCACCTTAAAACCCTACTGAGCTTTTAAACTTACCATCTTCGTAGACCAGCTGGGCGCTCTGTTGAACAACGCTTTCATTGTTTGCTTTCCTTGCCACATCCAGCTGGAAAAGAAGAAATTCATCAATTAATTCTGTGGAAGCATTTTTTCATCTCATCTCATTGTCAGACACCGCTTAGTCTTGTACAGGGTCACGGTGAGCTGGAGCCTATCCTAGCAGACATAGCGCGCAAGGCAGGGATATACCCACGATGGGACGCCAGTTCATCACCGGGCACTGCGGGCAATTTGATCTGCAAGCCAATTAACCTATGCAGCATCTTGTTTTTTGGCCTGTGGAAGGAAACCGGAGTGCCTGGCGAAAACCCACGCGGACACGGACAGAACATGCAAACTTCACACAGAAAGGCACTCGAGCAGAGATTCGAACCCTGGACCTTCTTGCTGTGAGGCAATAAGAGCTACCCACTGGGCCAACGTGCCGCCCTGGAAGCATTTTATGGATAATAAAACAAAGTTACAACAAAAGCTTGTTCGTTCTGACAGACCCAGGCAAAATGGTTTCCATTTAGCAATACTTTATTCGTTATACATAACCGCTTAACCATGTACAGGGTCACGGGGGGGCAAAGCCTATCCTGGCCGACAGAGGGCGCAAGGCCAGGGAATATCCAGGATGTGACACCAGTACAGCGCAGGGCACACTTTTATGGGCAATTTACTCAGCAGGCCAATTAACCTAGGCTGCAGAGTATCTTGCTTGGCTAATTATAAAATGAATAACGCTGCCTCCAAGTGTTAAGCTACTGCCCTGTACCTCGAGGATTTCCATCACATACCTTGTCATTTGATTCTTTCGTAGTTGCACTTATTTGAATTTTATTGTCAAGGTACAGAAATCATAACAAGGCATCTTCACCTGGCTCATCATGAGGCAGAGCTTGCCGCTCATGTGCGCAAGCCTCTGGTGAACGCGGATTCGGCTGTCCATCAGCTGATAGAGCACTGCCATTTGCTGCACCAAATCCGGAATCTATACACACACACGATAATTTTTATAAGCACAGATGCAGAGCAATCTTAGAATTCCACTTCTGGCCAGAGATTCAGAAAATTGTTAACGAATACCCACACTTTGCTAACACAAAAAGAAGGTCCACTGAAATACATCAGCATGCAATAAATCTAGTTTAATGGATGAAGGAAGCAGTGGGGTAAAATCTGAAACTTTAAACGGGTTAAGGATGACTTGCACATGTCCAAGCTTAGCCTGACAACGCATGTATTTATTTATACGGGTGACCTATCGATAGATTTTCCACAAATTTCTCATGACCAACGTCACTTAAGCTTTATGCTGAATAGGTGAATGAAGAGTATGGAAACTTATGGTTCCACGCATCATGGAGATTAAGATCCAATACATGAATCGAGATTCGTGCCAGGCGCAGAGAGGTTTTAACATGAAAATATATTTCTCCAATGACTCCATACAACTGTGCGGAATCTTAAAAAAGGACAGGCCCTACTATAAAAGCAGCGAAGCACTCACTCACCGCCGCCAAGTATGACGCGTGAATTGTCAGCACGGCCCTCACCCATCGCATGGTCATCACAGCGCTAAGGGTGAGAGAGCACACGAGATGGCGCGACATCGTTAACAGCGGGTGACAGAGGGGCGGGAGGGAAAATTCCCCGGGCAGTTGCACATGGGGGGGGGGGGTTCGCGGTTTGAATTGAAGAGGTGCCCCGATTACAGTGGTGTGTAATAAACGTGGTAATGCTACACGCCGCCGTCCCGCTCGCTCCACGCCGCCGTCCCGCTCACTCCACAGTGAATGTTAAACATCCCCTGGCGTCATTGGCAAGATTAGGTGTCAGGGTCCAAATATGCCAAATTAGAAAAATAACCCACAAATTACTTAATTGGGGCTATACATAACAACAATCATCCCCAGGTCATGCTTGCAAATGACACTAGACTTAGTCTCTAGAGTTCTCACCTGATTAAATAAGCCTGAAACCTGAACTCTCAAACACAAGCGTTAATGATTAACAGGCTTAAGATTCGGAAGTAATTTAACGGTTTTTTTCCCCCTCCGGGTGGATCGGGGCCCCCTCCGTTCACCCCTTTTTTCCTTCCCCACACTCCATCTGTATTCCTTTACTTTCGCCTGTTCTGACTTTTCTTGTTCAGGCGTTTGACGGCTTACACCAACAACAACGGCTGTTAGGCAATAAGTGGCGGTAACGTCCCCACGGCACCTGTGCTAGGCCTGGTTCACTTTGAGGGCACGTTAAGTGTTGAAGGCTCGCTGACAGGAGGCCACGGAACAGACCAAGGTGCCGTGGGCGGATTGAGATGACTGGTCGAGGCACCACCCATGCGACATGTGCTCCCTACTGTGCCAACTCGAGATACTTGATGCCCGGTTCTTCAGTCACTACTACTGTGCCAACTCGATACAGCTACCTGGCTCTTCAGCCACTGTAGAGCACTTTCCACCGTCCTGTTGTTGTCGGAGGGCGACTGCATCCAACTGCCCAGTACAGTCCTTCACGAACGTCCTCCAGAGACCGATCTTGAAACCGCTGGTACCAATCAACGGCAAGGCCGATCAGCTTCACAATCTTCTGCGCTGCATCAGTCCATTTCTCCTCCTGCCTCTGCTGCGACCGTTTAGCCCCCTCTATCTGACCATAAATTTCTGTTACACCAAAAGGTGCACCACAAGCAATGTGGAATAAAAATGCACATTATAAATAAGTTGCACTTCTGTGCCTTAAAATCTAACCAAAAGAATGCAAAAGTAATCGCTTACCTGAAAGGGTGACTCTGTATTCTCTTCGTTAGCTGCAGCACAGGGCAACACACATGCAGAATGTTTTAGCCTAACAAAAATAACCATCTGTGTAATTGACCAATCACAGGGGTATGTAAAATTTGATTTCTGCATTAAAAATGTTGAGAATTTGCGAACATGCTGCTCAATGCGGATAGATAGTCAAGGCATATCTACGTCACATCGTAATACGGTTCGAAGGAAATCGCTGCACTGCTCTTCAGAGGAGAGCAGTGGCTCTTCAGTGAAATTGTATGGCACTCAAAACGCCAATAGGGGGGGGCGTATGGAGGAGTGGGGTGAACTCACCACTCGCAGCAGAGGCATGACCATGTGGATGGGAAGGTGCTGCAGCGTGTTGTGGATCACTATCTCGTTCTTAGTCTGCAGGACTTTCTGTAGGGCCGAGCAACAGGGCCAAGTCAGTGGGAAACATGCTAGAGGCAAGGCAAGTAGAAATGGTTCAACATGAATCCAAAACCTCTCAGAAAAACCAGTGGGCTTGCTAGAGGTTTTTTTAAATTACCCTCATTAAGGGCATCGATTAACCGATGATTAATACTAATCAACGAATATGCAGCAACTGCGCAGTAAGAAACAAAAGAATAGTAGGCCAAAGCCGTTTAAAATAAAATAGCAATTTGGTTTACATGTTCACTAGCTTTCCAGACAAATGTCACTTTCTATTTGCTTCATGGCTCTCGTCGTAGATGTCCACTATACAGCGGCATTTAAGGGGACATTACAGATAATATTCAAGCGACTTTTGGGGAAGAGTGCAAAGTCACATTTGCAACTCACTAGAGGACCCCGGTGCATAGATAAAAGGCTATCATTGTAAATATATATAGAAAGTGATGGTCACACCACGCACAAGCAGGTTCCAAAAAAAAAAACACGAGCTGACCGCTTAAGCAAAGTGAACCTATATGTGATTAAAATATATTCCTACACATGGTTAGATCGGTTGTATAAATGTCTGAAATAAAACGGCAGTTACACGCGGCAGGTTCAGTAGGTTAACAGGTCAGGGCGGAGGATATGCAACGGTCTTATGCATGATGCTAGTCACTCTACAAAACCGAGTGTCGCCACGCGGGCTCGTGGGGCGGCAGCCGCTTGGCTCGCTCACGTTTAGGATGTCGCAGTCGTTGCTCTCCAGACCCTGCGTGAGCAGAACGCTGTAGCCGTCCGCTTGTGGCTGCTCGCCCGGCCGCCTGCCGCCTTTGCCCAGCCGCATGGTCGACAGGCGCTCCTCCAAGCTCAACTGGTAGCGTGGGCAGAGCAAACGAGCGGCATCGGACGTTAACGAGCGCTGGTCGACAGATACGCGGGCGCCGCTCGCGTTCTGTCGCCGCCGTGGTATTTCCATTATCCTGACGGCACAAGGGACTTCTGCAGCAGTTATTTGGTGGCACCCTGTCAGTCCTCCACAACATAGGCCAAAGCACTGCTTTTGGTGGGAGTTGGAAACGGATATTTTATCACCTCGTGGTACAACACGAGTAACGCCAATGGAATTCGGCACAAAGTAAAATAGTGTAAAAAAAACAAAAAGCCTTTTGTTTTTTTTAAAGTGTGGATCCAACACCTCGGGAACTTTGTAATCACATAGACAATCAAGTTACGATGGAGTGAGGACACATAAGGAAGTTAAACCAAAGACATTAACATTGTGAATGGATATACAGAGCCATGCAGTAAAATTGATTTTCAAAAGCCTCTAAATTCAAGGTTATAACATGTCATTATCACATTTAACACTACCAGCCCACAGTGAATCCAAAGTAATTTATGAGATCTTTTCTACTACGGTGTTCCACTTTAACATTTGATACTCAGGCAGTGCATATGACCTTAGAAGAATTCTAAGTGAAGAACATTTCATAGCAGGATCCCTTTAATATTCCTTCATAATCTGTTTACCAACAGATCAGCAGATCAGTTATACCAAGCAACCTCAACACTAACTTTTCAAATGTTTTTTTTCTGCAAAATATATATATAAAAAAAATCTAGAAGGGAACATCCTCATGACATCGCCCACTTCAGAGATGGAGCAATGAAATCAGTTTGCGTGTAGCAATCAGGTTAAATGTTTTGATACTGCGAGACGCAGAGGGCGACACCTGAACTAGAAACTCAGTGCTGGGATTCCAGCATATCACATCTTGTTGTGCAATATGAAATTTGCGTACACATTGGCAGCCCCTAAAAATGTAAAATGCAGATTGGTAGCTGTGCTGATAAGCAGAGGCTATTGGAAAGCTCTCAAAATAATCTATCAGCAATGCCATAGTGGACATGTGCACGGTTTCAGATAAAGAATCTTCACTTTACCAGGTGCCCATGTAGGTTTAATGACCTAGCTCATACTGATATGTAAGTCATTGTTTAACAAAATTTGACAACTTGACAACATGTACTGTTTTCCCTTCATAACATCAATCCACCAAAAGGCTCAATGGAATGTATGAGGCTTCATGCTGCCATTTCCCAATCCAACCTAACAAGTCCTTTATAGCGTTAATCAATGTGGAGCATTTTCGCTTTGGCAGCGCATCATGATTCAACAATAAATGACACCGAAAACTTATGCAACGCGCTGAACACATTCATTCATGTAATAAACAAATAATCATTTACAGCCCTTCATTCAACCGTAAAAAAAAAGTCCCCACACCACACAGGGGAAATGTCACACCAATAAACAAGGCCTTGCACAACGGGGTTCCCGCAAGTTACCTCTGCAGGTGGAGCCCCTTCTGCACCCTGGGCTCCTTTCCGCTTTTTCCCACGCCCAGTCTTCTCGAGCACCGCCTCGGCTTGGGCGGTGCTCGTGTGGCCCGGCACGCCGGGCGCCAACACCTTCACCTTTCCGGGTACCAGCGGCGTCTTGGTCTGCATTATGCACACCACCACCATCGTGACTCGTCGCCACAATTGCAACCACCACTATTACAGCTGCCATGACTCTCTGCAGGCATTATGATGCTGCTGAGGCACAGAGAGGCAAAACTGGAGAGAAGTTTCCCTAATTAATTATTTCATAATTAAGCAATTAATGTCATAAATACATTAGTCCAGTAGACAGAACGAAGGATACTGAAAATATATGAATTAGAATGCTTTTCTCTACCCATTCACATTTAGGAAAATATTGACTTTGTAACGTCCTTCTGGTCCTTGAACGTGCATCACTTACAATTGATCGAACAAGTTAAAAATCTGAAACGTTCCCATCAATGCTTTCAATTATAAGCCTTCTGCTTCTCAGTGCCTTTAAAATAGTCATGTGCACGTACATTTCAACAGACACCGGGGTTTGCCAACGGTTAAAACCGTAGCTGTGCCAGCTTGACAGTACTCGTCGAGAAAGTGAATCTTTCAAGTCGAACCATGTGCCAGGCTGCGCTTCATTTCTGCTTCCGTAAAACAAACAGGTGACCACGATACGGCCATCCTGTGAAGGCTGGAAGCACTCCAGTCTCTGCGCACACCCGAATACGAGCACTCGCCCACTGGAACATGAAATCATATCACGAGTAGATTCGTAATCATACGGTTGTTCACAGCGTAAGGTTATCACTAACACACTCAACTGCAGTAATGCCACAAAATAATAACAATCACTGAGTGTGCCCAAACAAACCTTTGTGACTTTGGTTTCCGTCTTTATAGCCAGGCTCGTTGGGTCGTCTCTGACGAGGCACACCGTAATCTCAGACTTGTCGACCGTCTGCGCAGGAAATACATTGTTATCGTGTAAGACGACGGCAAAAAAAACAGAAAAGATGGACGAACACAAAAACTAAAATCGCCTCTCTCAAGCGGCGGATCCCGTTTGGGGCGACGTGATGTGGCGGCGCGGAACTCACAACGCGCTCCAGGACGGGGCGGATGCTGGGGCCATATGCCAGCATGAGGGAGCACAGGTCGGCACAGAACGCGGCGGCGAGGACAGGCAAGGGCCGCGGGCTCTCGTCTTTGCCTTGCGTGACCAGCTGCAGTGAGCAGCGCGGCTTCAGGGGTTTTTTGCACGTACTGACGAGGGAATGGCGGTGGGCAAAAGGCGAGTGCGAGAGAGCAGGGGTTAGTTGTGGTCTCGCTGATCAACGGATGAGAACCTGTGTCTATAATTGTTAGGGAAACGCACAGATGGCTGGGGGTAATATCCATGAAGATAAATGAGAAGCCCACTGTGTTTCCAATCAGATCCTTCATCAAGAAGCAAGGAACTGTGTGGTGTGGGTCTTTGTAGTGAATAAAATGGACTGTACTTAATTTGTGTTAGAATTACACATGGGGGATAGAAACGCAATTGTGAATAAAGTGATTCGCAATCCATCAATCACTTAACATGCACAGTATGGCTATCAGACCATGGGTACCAATTAGTGCAGTGCAATCCACCACTCATCACGGGTAAACGCAAGCTTTTGTAGGAGGTAAATATCAAATCTGCTGACCTCCTTCATCTTCATCCGCTTATCCGGGGCCGGGTCGCAGAGGCAGCAGTCTAAGCAGCGATGCCCAGACTT
>JAZEWT010000010.1:9906434-9939188 GCA_036362905.1 Mordacia mordax
CTTCTTGCTGTGAGGCGTCAGCGCTAACCACTGCGCCACCGCGCCGCCCTTCTTTGAGAGTCTTTTTACTATTTCAGGACATTCCCGGGAGCCTTTGAAAGGAAGCCACGCGGCTGCTGGGGCAGTGCCTCTCGCTCACCAGTAGATGGCTCCGTGTGCTCGTGACAAGTCGGCGTCAGTAATAAGAGGACGAGGCACAGAGTGAGCCAGGCAGTCAGCCGGCGCCAACCCGCCAGACGCTGCTTTCGAAATATAATAATGCTATCTGCCAATGAATTAGAGAGTGATTTATTTTTTGTTGTAGAAGGAAATCGAAGAACCCGGAGGAAACCCACCCAGAACGGAGGGAGAATATAGAAACGCGGCACACATAGGCACCCCGAGGCAGGAATCGAACTGCCTCGAGCAGAACTTTCTTTCTGTGAGAAGCTCAGCTGTTTTTACAATGCGCCACCCTGTCGTGTACTTCTAATTGTCTGCACGTGTACATGACCAGCCCTTGTTTAATCCACTGCTGGATGAGTGCCTGCCGCCCCATGTCTCTGATGCTAATCGTGGGGATTATTTGACTATACTTCAGCCTGTGCTACTCAGTGCGGGTTGGCAAGGTAGGAAGCATAACAATACGCGAATTCACTCTGTTAATTGGTGATATCGTACTCAAGTGACTGTGGTGGACAAGAACAAAAATCATTCAACAGATTTGTCAGAACATTGTGAAAAATAACTAATAGGCGAGGTTTTGGTAAATTACCCTTATTCATGGCACACGATAATAGTACCCTATTGGATTTTGCTGTGTTGTCGTCTGCAATCCGACGCATTAGGCATCGTGGTCATTTATCAAAGAATTATGCAAACTCAGGGCGGCACGGTGGCCCAGTGGTTAGCGCTGTCGCCTCACAGCAAGAAGGTCCCGAATTCGAATCTTGGCTCGAGTGCCTTTCTGTGTGGAGTTTGCATGCTCTCCCCGTGTCCGCGTGGTTTTTCGCCAGGCACTCCGGTTTCCTCCCACAGTCCAAAAAAGCATGCTGCTGCATAGGTTAATTGGCTTTCAGACGAAATTGTTCTCAGTGCTCGGTGATGAACTGGCGTCCCATCGTGCGTATATCCCTGCCTTGCGCCCTGTGTCTGTCGGGATAGGCTCTGGCTCACAGTGACCCTGTACAGGACTAAACGGTTTCTGATACTGAGATGAGATAATTTTCAGAGCGTGAAAGATAAGCAGAGCAGAGTCTCTGGTAATGACATCTTCTGGACAGCTATCTCGGCATTGTCTAACATGACGCAAAACCTCAGCAATGCAGTCAGTATTAAAGAAAACCAGATATTTCATGGTGGTCCAGATATTTTGTGACTCCGGCTTCAATATTACACGAATTTGTATCGGTAATCTGAAAGAAAGAAATAAGTGTAACTGTATTTAAATCGAAAATGGATGAAAAAGATAAAAATCAATGTTAGGTATCAATTAAATGAACGGGTCACAAGACATCTGGACCACTGTAGATTGCAGTTGAGCCGTTGAGATGAAGGCTGGCGTGTGTAGAATTGAAATTTAGTTGCCCGAGGCAGGGCAGGGCAAGGTGCGCTCAATAACGTGTTATTCACAGTTAACATTCAAATTGCAAGCTGTTGGCACTGATCTTGTGCTTCGATAAGTGAGCCACTGTTTCCGAAATAAATTATTTCACATAATGCTACTGTTGCATACAGACTGTAGGATGAAGTGCGTGTTAGCGAGCACCTTTCAAGGTGGGCTCGGCACAACAAGGGCTGGGTGGTCAGCGTTACGGTCGCAGCCAGAGACCTGGCAGTGTGCAAGGTGCACGCACTGCTTAAAAATTGTGTCAAGTGCAATGCTAAGAGAGGGCGGCACGGTGGCCCAGTGGTTGGCGCTGTCGCCTCACAGCAAGAAGACCCGGGCTGGAAACTCGGCTCAGGTGCCTTTCTGTGTGGAGTTTGCATGTTCTCCCCATGTCCGCGTGGGTTTTCGCCGTGTACTCTGTTTTCCTCCCACAGTCCAAAAAACCTGCTGCTGCATAGGTTAATTGGCTTGCAGACTAAATTGCCCCGGCGATGGACCGGCGTCCCGTCGTCGGGTGTATTCCTGCCTTACGCCCTGTGTTTCCGGGATAGGCTCCGGCTTCACCGTGACCCTATATAGGATTAAGCGGTTTCAGATAATGAGATGAGATGAGATACTAAATTGCCCGCAGTGCCCGGGATGGACTGGCGTCTCATCGGGGGTATAAACCTACCTTGCGCCCTGTGTCTACTGGGATAGGCTCCGGCTCACCGCGATCCTGTACAGGACTAAGCGGTTTCTGATGATGAGATGAGATGAGCAACGCCAAGCGAGCAGCGGACAGTTTGGCCACTCTGTACAAAGTGTTTGATAAAGCCTTCGATTCGGGTGGCATTTTCCTACACTTATCAACCGTCAGAAATTATCCTCAAATTACCCGGTGCAATTTTCTGTTGAGGTTTGTGCAGGTCTGACACGCGACATCACTGATGGCTTTTTTTTGTTATTCAGCGGCGAGGCGAACGGAATCGTTTGTTTGCAGCAGTGGCTAGCTCGACTGCAAAGTGCTACGTTAAACGCTGTGTGTGTGTGTGGACACAACCGAGAAACGCACCACGGTTGTGACAATTGCTCTCCAGAGCTGTGTTCCTTTCCCTCTCCTTCCTAGACGTTTCGCTCCCCCGCCCTGCGGGCATCTTCAATCCTACATTCATTGCACCACATTTGTCGTTGCTGTTGTTTTATGGGTGAAGTAAAAACAACACGCACGTACAGCCTTTCCATGAGCATCACCTCTGTTTGTAACATATTGTACACGTGAATCCTTGGGAGAAAATCAAACTAACAGTGATAGGCTTATCGACAAAAAATTTACCCGGCGATGTACTGGCTTCACATCCTGGGTATAGCCCCGCCTTGCACACTGTTTGCCAGGATAGACTCCGACGCCGCGCGACCCTATACAGGATTACGCGGGCATTGATGGTGAACTGAACCGATTTAATTGGTTGTCTCATAAAAAAAACGGCTGTGGCAATTATGTGATTTTTCAAAAGCCGATTACATCGGCTCACGTCTCATTTTAAAGTAGTTTGTTGCAGGAGCTCATGAAACGCACAGGCCAAAGTACAAAAGCAAATTACACATTCAACAAATTGCTTGCGGTTTACTCGTTCTTATTGCTTTCTTTATTTCTCCATCGTCTCAATGAAAGTCAAACAGCGTGGGCCCTTTGTGTTTTAATTATTGCGCCATTAAAGTCAAGGGGACACCCTGGCATTTTAAATAATCGTAAAAGGCTTTGCTGATGTAATATTGGCGTGCGAGTTCATGGATAAACATAATAATAATAATTACATTTTTGAGCGCTAACACCCGCGGGTCACAAAGCGCTGCACAGAGCTGCGGAGAGAACGGCATGCGCGTACGTGAATTTTATCCTAATGTATGACAGCGATGCATTCAGGAGCTAAATACCAAAGTCAAGGTGTTCCAGACACGATGACACGACTTCAGCAGCGTGTTGGTCTAGTTTTGCTCCTCCTCCTCGTGGAAGGTAAAAATAAAAATAAAATAAGAGGCAACATGACACCTAGATGTCTCCAAGCTTGTTGTACGTGTGTTGTGTGTCCGATATGGCTCTGTGGGGAATTGACACTCAGAATTGTGCATTAGGAAAATCCCATTGTGTTGATGTAGGTGTTGACGGCTCGATGTACGAGAATTGCTCTCTATAGCTGCTCTTTCGGGATAGCTGTGCCGAGCGTTCCCTCTCTCCTTCGCGACGATTTGCTTCATCAGGCCTTTGGTGGCATCATCAGCCTTCTTGAGCCTTGTGATGCCTCCAGCGTGCATCGGATAAAAATTGCACCTAGAATTTGAGACTTGCTCTGCATAGCTGTTCTTCCGGAATAGCCATGTCAGAGGTTCCTGCCCTCCGCTTCGCTACGTTTGGTATCATCAGAAAGCCTGATGACGCCTCCAACGTGAGAGGCAAAACAATTGAAGGAGACTGCGGGATACATTTTTTATTTGCAGATGATATTGTTTTCTGATGCATGGAAAAGAATGCAAAATACTGCAGTGTCATATCTGGCGACACCAGGCAACTAGTTGTCACTTAAAACACCGGTCAGTCAAGGTTCCACTATTCTACTAAGCCTTTATTAGACATTTAAGTTACAAGCTGCAGGCTAAAAAAGTGCCGACTTTAATAGCGCACGTTCCACATTTTGGTCACAGATACATGCTGCAGCCTGTCTGAAGAAGACAGAGTCAAAATATATATTATCACCAGCACATGGAGGGTGAAAATTATTTGTGAAATTGGGCAGAAGTGGAAATTAAAGAAGTGACGTTGTGTTTTAAGTCTGGTGTGTGCTCTCCCCCGCGTGTCGCCAATTCATATTCACGCATTCACCTACTTGTTCTATTGAAATGCAAATTAAATTGAAACTATCGATGTTGTGCAGATATGTTGATTGCAATACGTAAAAAGATACCAAAGTTTACGTTTTTAGTATGGACCGACCACACAACTCACTCTCCAAGCTGGCACCAGATTAAAACGTAATCTCAGCCATTGTGTCTCCGATTGGCGATGATTAAAATAACGAAAAAGTTGCCATCGTACATTAACTGTGGGAATTTAGTTTAATTTCAAAGTAAAAATACTGAGAATTGCTCTCAAGAGTTGCTCCTTCGCGAGAACGTTCCTCTCTCCTTCGCGGCATGTCAATCTCTTACGTTGGAGATTGACAAGGAAATACAAAGTCTCATCTCATTGTCAGAAACCGCTTAGTGCTGTACAGAGTGGAAATACAAAGTGGTACCACAATATACATGTTTTTAAGTGTGGAAAAGGCGAACGTGTGTGTTTGGCATCGTTTGGGAGATGGTAATGTGGCCGGGGAGGACTAAACGAGAAAGGACTCACGAGAGTGGCCTCTATATGATCTAGAAGTGTAATTATCATTTTAAGTATCCATTAGGAAAATTAATTGGCGGGGCATAAAAATCCATGGGTCTGGGGCAAGGAGGGGTGGAACTGGAACTGGGGTGTTTAAAGTAACAAAATAACCCCCCCTCCTCAAATATTATTGTTGTTCATTTGCCGTTCGTATGTCGTTGTTGTTGTTGTTGCTCACATGCGGTTCTCTCCACAGCTCTGTGCAGCGCTTTATGACCCCCGGGTGAAAACTGCGCTAGAAGTGCAATAATTATTATTATTCTAAAATATCTGGGATACTCGATAAACAGAAACATCCTGAGTGCCAATCAAAACAACTCAAATAAGCGGACAAGGTTTATTAAGGTTTTCATTCTTCAATCAGTGGGGTCCTGCTCCACCGGCCGCTGATGAACAGCCACAGTGAGTAATGTATAAGGCATGGCCTTGAACTCGATGCTCCATGCAGATGTTCGCCCGCGGCTGCTTCTCAAACAGATGGACGGCGCTCATACTGTGAGTAGGGTATGAGCGCAGTGGGACCCGGTAACGCACCATCATCATTTTAGGTGTCATTTCAGACATAGGTGACGACGGGTTTTATCATGCCAACCAACGTGTATTTTTTTTTTTAATTCACTAGCGACTAAACGTGACCACACTAAACATAGAGTTATTTCGATGTTTACTATTATGGCAAAAGGTACTCAGTGAGTTCGCAAGGTATGGATGCGGGATTCCTGCGATACAACGCACGTGGCAATTAACCAACGCAAACAATATTTAAAATTACTAATGTAAGAATGAAATCCTAACCAAAATCTATGAAGTAAACAGTAACACACAGTATTGCACAGGTAAAACGTGACCAATCATTCAAAGAAATTAACAAGACAAAAAGACGTGAACAAGTTGACTAGTGTGATGATCATAAACAGCTTGCGATGGTAGATGTTAACATCATAGTCCATATTATATTTTAATCCATCTTTGCCGAGCATCGAGGGACATCACTGGGTCCTACTGTTTCCTCCCACACAGAGGCAAACGCTTTCACGGGACTATCCAAACATGTCAATTTAAGATATATTCGTAAAAAAATATTCACACTCAGTGAAGCCTTTATAGAAACAAGATTAACAGTCACAGTACAATGGATGAAACCTTCAACGTGGGAGGCGAAACGTCGCGACCCATGAGCCGCACAATTATTCGATAGAAACTGGAGCGCTGTTAGTCAATATACTCACATCCTGGACAGTGGTTATGTCACGTCGTGCTGGGTGATTGCCACCCTCACCAACAACATGTGGTATAGCTCGTGGGGGTTGTTTGACCATACTTCTCCAAGTTGGTCACCGCAGGCTGGTAATGTCCTTAGCGAGGACTCGCTTGAATGTCACTCGCGAATGATATCCGTGGACAGGAACACAACTTGGGTGAACTATGAGCACCTTTTTTTTGTCACCATAGAGATCTTGCGAAAATATGAAAGGTTTTAAACAGTTTCTGGCAATGATACAGATGTTAAGGTCTTCAAACACCAATTGGACACTTTTTACAAGTTTGCAAAAATACCCCCACACGTGCTCGTGGCAAAACATGATTTGTGACCCTCGGGTGAAAAGCGCTCTCTAAATGTCATGTCATGTCATTGTCAGAAACCGCTTAGTCCTGTACAGGGTCGCCGTGAGCCCGAGCCCATCCCGGCAGACACAGGGCGCAAGGCAGACATATACCCAGGATGGGACGCCAGTCCATCCCGGGCACTGCGGGCAATTTAGTCTGCAAGCCAATTAACCTCTGCAGCGCGCATGTTTTTTGGACTGTGGGAGGAAACCGGAGTACTCGGCGAAAACCCACGCGGACACGGGGAGAACATGCAAACTCCACACAGAAAGGCACCCGAGCCGAGCTTCGAACCCGGGTCCTTCTTGCTGTGGGGCGACAGCGCTACCCACTGGGCCATCGTGCCGCTCGATCTATAAATGCAGTTATTTTTTTATTATGCATTTTTTCGCAAATGAGGTCACCGGGTCGATATCAGAACGCCGAGCCGATAGCACCACCTGCACGGTCGGTAGTCACGCCACTGTGCCACAGCACGTGGGTCGCGATGGCCAGAGACCTGGATTCTCAACACCGTACCCCCCTCCCCCCTGGCCCCAACCTCTCCACAACCTTCTGGAGACAGCGAAGAACAAGAGAGGCCTCTAATGGAAGGTCATCGGGTTCCGAGACGCGTGAGAGCGAGAGAGCGCGTATGTGACGTTTCCCCAGATGCGCTGATCTCTAGTATTCTGTGAGGAGGCCAAGGTTTCATTGTTCCTCACGTTGATATGTATTTGGAGAAAATGATATAGCAGTTGCGTTAGGGGGCGGCGCGGTGGCCCAGTGGTTAGCGCTGACGCCTCACAGCAAGAAGGTCCCGGGTTCGAATCTCTCGGCTCGGGTGCCTTTCTGTGTGGAGTTTGCATGCTCTCCCCGTGTCCGCGTGGGTTTTCGCCGGGTACTCCGGTTTCCTCCCACAGTCCAAAAGCATGCTCCTGGATAGGTTGATTGGCTCGCAGACTAAAATTGTCCCGCAATGCCCGGCGATGGACTGGCGTCCCGTCGTCGGGTGTATTCCTGCCTTACGCCCTGTGTTTCCGGGATAGGCTCCGGCTCACCGTGACCCTATATAGGATTAAGCGGTTTCAGATAATGAAATGAGTTGCGTTAGGATACATCTCGATTGTTTGCCATATACTCGTGCGCCTTGCACATGTGACTGTGGTCAACGATATTTGTTTGGGAAGCCTCAAAGGAATAAGGCTATTTTTTTAAAGTTAATGTGTATATGAAATGTGATATTCAGTGTACCAGATTATCGCACTACTGGTGAAATGGTGAATGAGTCATGCATTGCAAACTAAGGTCAGTGAAAAAATATATTTGTTCATAGAATAGGGCGGTGCAGATTAAAAATGATTTGTTTCTCTGTTTTCATGGAACAGATTGGCGGATAGCGCTGTCGCCTCACAGCAAGAAGGACTCGAGTTCGAATCTCGACTCGGGTGCCTTTCTGTGTGGAGTTTGCATGTTCTCCCCGTGTCCGCGTGGGTTTTTGCCGGGCACTCCAGTTTCCTCCCACAGTCCAAAAAACATGCTGCTGCATAGGTTAAGTGGCGTGCAGACTAAATTGCCCTCAGCGCCCGGTGATGGACTGGCGCTCCATCGTGGCTATATCCCTGCCTTGCGCCCTGTGTCTGCCGGGATAGGCTCTGACTCGCCGCGACACTGTACAGGACTGAGCGGTTTCAGACAATGAGATGAGATAATTCGTCTCTGCAGATGTCGCAATCGTGTTGCAAGGGAATTTATTTTGGCAAGTGATTATTTAATCGCAAAGCTTGAAGATAAGCTATCGATTAGTGAGGTGATAATATGATGAACGTCCCGGTTATGCAGCATGTTTGAATACGGGTTGTCGTGAACAGAAAATAATTGGCATTTGTGTGCCCTGGCAGAGCAATTCCCTCTGCTAGGGGCTCCAGAGGATCTGCGATGTGTGCTCGGGTTGTCACCGCCTGCTGTCGGGGCGAACTCTCGTCATTGTTTCTCAACATGTACCCATGTAGGTTCTCACGGCTCGATGATTGAGAATTGCTCCCCACAGCTGGGGGCTCTGGATAGCCGTGTCGAGCGTTCCTTCTTTTGCGACGGAGTCTCCTCCCACGCTGGAGACATCGTCTTTCCCAACAGCATAGCAGTACTGCACACACATTGTGCAAAACTCAATGGGTGAGCAATACAACAGGATAAATATTTGGTGATGGTGCTTTGTTGGCAATGGTGCATAAGCACATTCAACTAAATCTATGCATCTTGTCAATAACACTGCCTTGAAATTAAATGTATACGTAAAATTGGTGATATGTGGAGCACTGGCCCTCATTCATGGAACATATATATCGAAGCCAGAAAGAGAGTATATATCATCTCATCTCATTATCTGAAACCGCTTAATCCTATATAGGGTCACGGTGAAGCCGGAGCCTATCCCGGAAACACAGGGCGTAAGGCAGGAATACACCCGACGACGGGACGCCGGTCCATCGCCAGGCATTGCGGGACAATTTTAGTCTGCGAGCCAATCAACCTATCCAGGAGCATGCTTTTGGACTGTGGGAGGAAACCGGAGTACCCGGCGAAAACCCACGCGGACACGGGGAGAGCATGCAAACTCCACACAGAAAGGCACCCGAGCCGAGAGATTCGAACCCGGGACCTTCTTGCTGTGAGGCGTCAGCGCTAACCACTGCGCCACCGCGCCGCCCGAGTGTATATAATTAGAGCGCTAATAAGAGGAAGATGCATGAGAATTGCTCTCCGTAGCTGCTCTTTCTGGATAGCCGTATCGAGCGCTCGTCCTCTTTTCTCTTTCGCGACTTCTCGCCTCCCGCGCTGGCGGCATCGTCGATCGCGACGGCGAGAGTAGGAACACCCGACACGGCTATACCGAAAGAACAGCGGCGCGGAGGAATTCTCAATTAGAGATAAGTTAGTAGAAGCAGAGTGAAGAGGCCGTTTGACTATGAGACGACACAATCAGGTCTTCTAACCCTTGAGTATGTCCGTAACAGCGCTTGAGTTCTATTTGCTTTACTCTGGCGCAATAAGGGGGCTGACACGTGTGTGGATTTTGCCTCGTTTAAAAGGGGGCAGAAGCGCGAACAGCGGCAGGTGTGACGGGAGACATCCGAGGGCCGATTCAAACACCGGTCCTCCTAGGTAACTGGAAAGCAGGGCTTGTCTTCACATTACAGACTGGGACGTGCGGGCGGGCGGGCGGGCGGGCGCGCGGGCATTCATGACTGAATCCGAAGGGAACTGAGTGGTCGATTTGGCAACTGTGCAGACGGCGGTATCGTAGCGGTTGGAGCGCATGAGCCGTGCGGTTAATGACACTAGCTTTGTCTCATCTCATTGTCAGAAACCGCTTAGTCCTGTACAGGGTCGCGGTGAACCGGAGCCTATCCCGGCAGACACAGGGAGCAAGGCAGGGATATATCCACGATCGGACGCCAGTCCATCATCGGGCACCGCGGGCAATTTAGTCTGTAGCCAATTAACCTATGCAGCAGCATGTTTTTTTTGCCTGTGGGAGGAAACCGGTGTGCCCGGCGAAAACCCACGCAGACACGGGGAGAGAACATGTAAACTCCACACAGAAAGGCACCCGAGCCGAGATTCGAACCCGGTGCCTTCTTGCTGTGAGGCGACAGCGCTACTCACTGGGCCACAGTGCCGCCCTGACACTAGCTTTGTGATGTACGTATTTGTAATTCCACGTCACCCAAGGATGCCATATTCATTGTAACTCATTCACTTATCAACGCCCGATTAATTCTGTACAGTCGATCGCAATCGACAGGTCAGCCATAGTCGATCTTAAACCCTTAAAAGGTCTAGATTCTGTTACGGGTGGTTGCATTTTAAACCGTGGTGTCCGTGGGTTATAAATGTAAGCTGCTGCAGTACTCACAGATAGTATGCAGTACTCACAGATAGCGTGCAGTACTCATAGTGTGCAGTATTGACAGGTAGCGTGCAGCACTGACTGATAGTGCGTAGCACTCATAAATAATGCGTAGCACTTATAAATAGTGTGTAGTGCTCACAGATAGTGTGCAGTACACACAGATAGTGTGCATAATTCACAGGTAGCGTGCAGCACTGACTGAGAGCGTGCTGTAGTCATTGTGTGCAGTATTCACAGGTAGCGCGCAGTACTCACAGATAGTGTGCAGTACTCATAGGTAGTGTACAATATTCACAGGTAGTGTGCAGCACTCACAGACAGAGCGCAGTACTCACAGATAGTGTGCAGTACTCATAGGTAGTGTACAATATTCGCAGGTAGTGTGCAGCACTCACAGACAGAGCGCAGTACTCACAGATAGTGTGCAGTACTCATAGGCAGTGTACAATATTCGTAGGTAGTGTGCAGTATTCACAGGTAGCGCGCAGTACTCACAGATAGTGTGCAGTACTCATAGGCAGTGTACAATATTCGCAGGTAGTGTGCAGCACTCACAGACAGAGCGCAGTACTCACAGATAGTGTGTAGTACTCATAGGTAGTGTACAATATTCACAGGTAGTGTGCAGCACTCACAGACAGAGCGCAGTACTCACAGATAGTGTGTAGTACTCATAGGCAGTGTACAATATTCGTAGGTAGTGTGCAGTATTCACAGGTAGCGCGCAGTACTCACAGATAGTGTGCAGTACTCATAGGTAGTGTACAATATTCACAGGTAGTGTGCAGCATTCTCACAGCGCAGTACTCACAGCATTCAGCACTCACTCATTAGGCGCAGCACTCACATAGTGTGCAGCCACCTGATGCGATGTGGTGCGAACGTAGCAATTAGAGAGACAAAGACGGCCGGGCGTTGTGCTGGGTCACCCGCCGTCTCGTGTGCCTTAGTGGGTGCTACTCAATGCATCGGTGTGTGTGTGGGGGGGTTGTTTCACCAATATTTTCTCAACGTTTTTGACATCCGGCACTAACTCGTGGCGCGCGTTAGTTTCTCAAACGCACCGCTCGCACGTTCTCTCGGCTCCGCGCGCGGCGCTTGCTCTGCAAAAGCTTCTCCGTCACGATAGCCGTATCGTTAAGAAGAGAGGACGGGATGCTCGACGCCGGTCATCCCCCATCTGTGCAGGTGTTTGTGACCCACGGGTGAAAAGCGCTGCGGAAGTGCAATTATTATTATTATTTCTGTGAAAATGTCCCTTCCATCCTTCGGGACGTCCTTGCTTGACCCGCTCCGAGTTTTCAACGTGGAGGTTCACTCGGCACCTTCAGCCGCTGCTATGTAATCATCTCATCTCATCATCTCATTGTTAGATACAGCTTAGTCCTGTACAGGGTCGCGGTGAGCCGGAGTCTATCCCGGCAGACACAGGGCGCAAGGCAGGGATATACCCACGATGGGACACCAGTCCATCACCGGGCACTGCGGGCAATTTAGTCTGCAAGCCAATTAATCTATGCAGTAGTATGTTTTTTAGGACTGTGGGAGGAAACCGGAGTGCCCGGCGAAAACCTACGCGGACATGGGGAGAGAACATGCAAATTCCACACGGAAAGGCACCCGAGCCGAGATTCGAACCCGGGACATTCTTGCTGTGAGGTGACAGCGCTACCCCCTGGGCCACCGTGCCGCCCTATGTAATCACCCTGCGATTGTAATCACACACAACGCTGTTGCCAAGGTTATCCTATAAAAGGCGCCTGGTGTGATGTCAAGGCTTCTAAGCCTCCTAATGACACTCCCGACTAGCGGCTGTTTGCTGTGGTCGCCGCCCTCAGTGAGGGTTACCACCTGTCCCGGTGTTTGCCGATTTCGTCTTGTATTCTGAGAAGGCAACAGCTGTTATAATAATAATTGCATTTATAGAGCGCTTTTCACCCGAGGATCACAAAGCTCTTCACAGAGCTGCGGAGAGAACGGCACGTCAACAAGAAGCTGTACATTGTTACTGGACTCAGCCATGCGTTCAATGTCCGGGCTTCTTTCCGTTACACATAGCACAATCCTCTCTCTTGTGTTCTCTTTACGCCATGTACAATATGTACCGTTTTTTTTATGTCTTCAAAGTGGCAACTTTATCTGTAAGACGAGACGCAGGTGAAATCAGCCTGCCCATCGGTAAGCGTAGCAACTTGCAATTGGTGGATAATCTCAGCGATACGGTTTGTATAGATTTAGAACTTTCTTTCACGATAGCACGTGGCTTTTTCTTACCTTAACGATGTTTTCACAAGGGAATTGCTCCCCATTGCTGTCCTTTCGGGATAGCCGTGTCGAGTGTTCCCTCCAAAGTGGGAGGCGAAATGTCGCGAAGGAGAGAGAACACTCGACAGAGCTATCGAGAAAGAACAACTTTGGAGAGGAATTGTCATACTTCGCCAAGGTGGTCAAAGCGGGTTGGTGAAGGCGGTTAGGTTTTAGACGTGGGACCATATTATTAACTATTGTTATCAAATATGATTTATCAGCCGCCATTATCCATGTCGACTTACATCATTACAGAGGCGTAGAGAGGAAGCCAGAGAGAGGCGAGGGGAAGGCAGCCATGCAGTCAGCCGGTGCCAACACCTGCCAGATATCAGCCCCAATTCCGCGTGCGGAAACCCACGCGGAATTGGGGGCGAACACAACCTCCACGTAGAAACCCACGCGGAATTGGGGGCGAACACAACCTCCACGTAGAAAGTCACCCCAGGTGGGAATCGTCGACGCATTTTTAATTGCCGCACTATTTATAACGATTCTTCGTGAACAAGTCAAAACAGTGCATCTTACATTTGCTACCAGGTCTTTGAGACGATAACTGCAAACTGTCGGACGCCCAACTCCGAGAGTGATGGACAGTATTTGCGTTGATAATGTGGCTGCATTTGCTCAGTGTTCGCCGACGATACAGCCTCGCCGCTTTCAACCCGAGGCGAGAGACAGAGAGGGAAGAGACAGCTCAGTGCCTTCATGCCGCATTGCACGGGAGCTCCACCAGAAGATTTGCAGCCAACGGCTAATAAGCGAGGCTCGCTCCCCCACCCTTCCACTTGCTCTGAATCCGTTTCTCGTCTATAAACACGTGCGGAATTTGCGAGCATTATAAATTGCCGTGGTTGCCACATCTGGGACAGTTGCTGATGAGTTTCATTGCAAACTAGTGGCAGCAGACACGTTTATATCCAGGCTGAGATTCACGCAAACCCAACGCAAAGCAACCCCATATCATTCTTCCACCTGTGGGAACATTAATGTGAAATTAAGCATTATTTTAGCAGCACGCTGGCACAGTGGGTAAGTGGGTGGCGCTGTCGTCTTACAGCAAGAAGGGTCCAGGTTTTGTTCCCGGCTCAGGTGCCTTTCTGTGGAGAGTTTGCGTGTTTTCTCTCTCCATGTCTGCGTGGGATTTTGCCGAGTACTCTGTTTTCCTCCCACCGTCCAAAGACACGCTGCTGCCTAGGTCAATTGGCCTGCTGAGTAAATTGCCCCAAAAAATGTTCCCTGCAATGTATTTGCGTAACATCCTGGGTATCCCCCGCTTTGCGCCCTCTGTCGGCCGGAATAGGCTCCATCCTCCTGGGTTAGTCAGTATCAGTACCCGTGTCATCCTGTATCGGGTCGCGGAGTGCCAGAGCCTATCCCGGCAGACAGAGGAAGCAAGGCGGTGCTTAACTCACGATGTGACACCAGTACATCACAGGGCACACTTTTTGGGTCAATTTTTTTAGCAGGCCAATTAACTTAGTCGGCAGTGTGTTTTTGGACGGTGGGATAAAACCGAAGTACCCGGCGACAGCCCATGTGGACAAGGGGACCTTCTTGCTGTGAGGCAGTAGTGCTACTCACTGGGCCACCGCACCACCGCACCATCCCAATGGGCTAGTGGATCAGGCGAATCCCGATTCGAGGGACAGTTTAGCACTGTTACCAGAACCAAATGCTGCAGAGGCTTGACATCTGGCATTTGCAGATAAAAAAAAATTATACTGAAAATGTGTTTGGTTATTACTTGTTATTGTTGTACTTCCAGTACTATGTAAGATTATTAGACGTTCCAGCAGCAGTTGATGCAACCTGAGCCCGCCATCATAATTACAGCATGTAATGCGTTTAACGCATAACGGCATTTAAACTGAATAATAACTAGGGATGGGCGGCACGGTGGCCCAGCAGGTAGCGCTGTCGCCTCACAGCACGAAGGACCCGGGTTCGAATCTCGGCTCGGGTGTCTTTCTGTGTGGAGTTTGCATGTTCTCCCCGTGTCCGCGTGAGGTTTCACCGGATACTGCGTTTTCTTCCCACAGTACAAAAACATGCGACTGCAGACTATATTGCCCGCAGTGCCCAGTGATGGACTGGCGTCCCATCGTGGGTATATCCCTGCCTTGCGCCCTGTGTCTGCCGGGAGAGGCTCCGGCTCACCGCGACCCTGTACAGAGCTAAGCGGTTTCTGATAATGAGATGAGAATAACCAGGGATAATCTCATCTCATCTCAATGTCTGAAGCCGCTTAGTCCTATACAGGGTCACGGTAAAGCCGGAGCCTATCCCGGCAGACACAGGGCGCAAGGCAAGGATATACCGACGATGGGACGCCAGTCCATCGCCGGGCACTGCGGGGCAATTTAGCCTGCGAGCCAATCAACCTATGCAGCAGCATGCTTTTTGGACTGCGGGAGGAAACCGGAGTGCCCGGCGAAAACCCACGCAGACACGGGGAGAGCATGCAAACTCCACACGAAAGGCACCCGTGCCGAGAGATTTGAACCCGGGACCTTCTTGCTGTGAGGCGTCAGCGCTAACCACTGGGTCACCGCGCCGCCCTAACCAGGGATAATAAAATGTAAAAAAAAGAAACATGATAACATCATACAGTCACAGTACCGTGGTAACTGTATGCCTAACACTAATTTAATTACCCAATATGTCGCTACGGAAATATTTTGTGGGGAATGTACTTTCAACAATGGATAAAATAGAGAATTATAACGCTACTTTGTAAAACAGGCGACGCGATTATCGCGGATTTAATATCGAAATTATCGTGGCAACTCCCTCCTATGCAGTGCTTTGTGACCCTCGGGTGAAAAGCGCTCTAGAAATGCAATTATTATTTATTTTACAATTCGCCCCACCGCCCAACCGCCCACCACCTCATTCTGGCCTCATCCACACCAATTAGTATTACAAGCGAATAAGTAATTCCAAGCCATAAAGCGACATTTCAATTCCTAATACGTATTGTACTCTCATTCAGTGCATAATTAACTCTCCCTTAATGAGGGGATGGAAAGAACGGAGATAACATTCCATAAATGGCTGATTGTTTGGGGATGGGCATAGATGTCAGGTCGACCCGGATTTCTAAACGGAGGCTGCTTGCCATGTTCCAACATCGTGTGTCTTTGTCTTTGTGACTCGATTCCAAACCCTGGAGTTGATTAATCAGTCTCCGACGAGCGAGCGAATCTCTCCCCCCCTTCTCCCGAGTTCATAGCACAGGTCACGTTACCCGTACCGTATGACAGATTGCACGCATGTGGGTTATGGCTGACTCACAAAATCAGTTTTGTTAGATGTCAGATTTTTCTGCAAAAACATTTTGAGCAAAATTTAGGCTTTTATTTCGTACGGTCGTGAGTTCAGATTTAATTAAATGAACTAGCACAGTATCGATCTTGTTCCATTCGTGTAACACGTCCTCATGACGTCTCTTGTTGGTGGCGTTTTCTGCTGACATGACTTTCCCCGAATTTGTTTGTGATGTCCTTTTTGGAGCAATGCTGCTGGATGTCTGACGTTTCAGACAAGTAATCCATGCCGTATGCAAGAATCAAATCTGAAACAAGACGTAAAAGGCTTAGAGAACTGCGCAGATAAAACTGCGCTTATCTCTCAGTGTGGACACGTTTAAGAAGATTTGCTCCATTGGATATGGATTCTACCACAAATAAAATAATTAAATGCTATTGGTACCTTCACAAATTTGTCATTAACTCCAGTCCTTTCTCCCCTTTGTCCCGATCAGCATTTTCTATATTTATCCTTTGTGTTGTTTAGTTAGCGATGGGACAGTGCCGCAGCTTGCATTGCAGTGGAAAATATCCGTGTCAGGAATAAAGTGTGGATACACACGGGCTGTGGACTTTTTGAAATTGTATTTTCGTCATGTTAAACATTTAGATGAAATCAATAGCTGTCAGGTTCACAGATTTTGTTCTGATATCGAATTGTTTATCGTAGTGTCATTAAGATACAAAAAGACATTACAATTTAAACTGACAAAAAGCATACATTGCGCAAACAATTCTGACAACTACCAGTATTAACAGTGATTCCTATGTTCTCTTATTCATGTTCTGTGCTTCTACCTGCATTTTTCCCCCTCCAAATGGATACAGCGCTCGCCTGATTACTCACAATCAGCGTCGGCACCGTTAACGCATCTTATCCAGAATGTAGGCTGTGTCTCTTTGGATGGTTGTCTGACCGTACTTCACCAAAACGGTCAGCACGTGTTGGTGAAAGAGAATGGACCGTATTCGTGGCCCGGAATTGAACTCAGGTGATGAGGTTCAAAACGCAGTGTGCCGAGTAAATATTGTGCCACCATAACGCCTTACTCGTGGCGTGTATGCACTACACAGTACTGTATAGAGCACGGTGCGTGCACGTTGCATTGATTTATATTCGCATGAGCGTGTTTACAGCCTGCGTGATGTTTATTTTACATTCATGTATTTCTCCCATTCTGAGTTTTTGTACAATTCACTAGGATATATTATTATTATTAGATACTGCCACCACTCTGAACCGTCAAAACACGTGGAAGATTACGCGTACTATTAATCGCTCCTCCATTCCCCCCACCATCCCACCAGCCTCCCTTCCCCAACTGCCCCCGCCCCCCACCTTACCCCCTCTTTCCCCCACCTCCCCTCACCTCCCTACCCTTCCACCCCCGTGTAAAATCTCCCATCGGGGCGTGGTTTTGAGAGCGCCTGGATGAACGTGGGACCAGCCGGTCCACGTGTCCCGGAGCCTGCACCGCGAGCGTCGCCAGAATCAGCGCGCACATCCCTCGATGATCTCCTCCCTCACTCGCTAGATTAATTAGCTCAACCCATAGCCTCGGTGTGCGGAGCAGCCCGGAATGTGACAGGCGTGCACAGGCAAGCTCATCGTAATCCGTCCGGCACGCATGTCGATCTTCTCAGAGCGCAGAGACAAATAGGTGGCATTTGGTGGTGCGGTGGATATGCAGCGTCGGGGATGGGAAAACGCCGATTTGTGTCCACTTTGCATTGCCGTACATTGTTCAGGTTAGGGGAATTGATCATTTTGAGGCCGATAGGATCACGGCAATTTGAAAAGTGCGCCGGGTAATGCGGCTTAAACGGCGGTTTCGTAATTCCGAGAGATATCAACGGCTCGCTTGAGCTGCCGATGACACCGAAGTGATTTACACATTGACAAGATATGACATCGCATCAGCCTTCCTGCTTTGCTTTGAACAGCTTTATTGCTTGTAACGAACAAGAAACCGTACAAAAGATAGTACATTACAAGCAATACATTGCAAAAATATGGAACATATGCTAAGCATATTTATTTCACGTTTTATTATTTAATGTAGCAAATACCGTGGCGCGAATTTTTATTACTTGTTTTCGTATTCGTCTGTATTATTCCCTTTTGGAATTCGTCTTTTGTGCAGCTTCTTAACACTTGCTTAAGACGTGTATTGGCTTTTTGACGTTGAATTGTGTACAAGCACATTGGCTCCGTGCACTCCCGTGCGCTCAGTCGCGCACAGCACAACACTGTAGGCTCGCCGCATTATGCACTGGGCCGTGAGCTCGTGACACGGATCGACTCGCTCGCTCCAGGACACCCTCGTTAGAACAAATGATACGATTGGCATTTAAAAAAAAAACACCGTAGGAACCAATCTCATTACCTCCCATTACCGAGCGTGGCAAAGTGTAGAAGCCCGGCTCCTGAAGCTACCAGTAATGATAATAATAGTGATGATGATTTAAAGGTTATCTATCCACCGCTGGGTGAAGGTATCCCCACTGCTGTCCGTTGTTGGTTTTTTGAGCCATTGAGTCACGTTTGGGCAGGGACATAGCCCACTGGGTCAGTCATAGGGGTTGTCTGACCATACTTCATTTCACTGGTTAGTGCAAGTTGCTCAAGGGCGTGACGAGGACCGGTTTGGTTATCAATGATTTTAGCCATGGCTGGAAATTGAACTCAGGTTGCCGGATTGATAGCGCAAGGCGCCAACAACCGCACTTCCAGTCTCCACGTTAACCACCGTCGGATGTAAATTACGCAATTAAAGTCCTTTGGATTAAAGCGAACTAACAGCAGGTGCTTCATTGTGAACTTGGACGTCTCATCACTGACTATTTGTATGAAGGATGTCAGTAAATACCCTCCTCAGAATCGCTCTCCACAGCTTGCCGACGTTTCGTTTCCCATGCTGGGGCCAAGCAAGGCTAACGGTGAGCAATTCTCACGCAATCGAGCGGTGGCAAAGCCACAGCTGCCCATTAGGGTTCTTTCAGAAACCGTGGGCTCTCGCGATGGAGAGAGCGCTCGTTACAGCACTGAGGCTCACGCTGCCTCTCGTGTCGTTCCTCGTGTCGTACGAGCAGGGCTCTTCCCTACGCAGCGAGATGACTTATCATCGCACCTTTCAAGGCTGTTTCTACCGCCGATATCGTCACTGCACGGTGGATGAATTAAGACATGAGCCCGTGACAGCGCGCGCAGGGGGCAGCAGAACGCGCTCGTTAAAACGTATTTTATGTTTGCTCATTGCGCTGTTTCTTTCATTGGGCTCACAATTGTCACCTTCGGTCAGTCAGAGTGCGCGGAACCTGCGAATCATCAGCTCTTTGACAGTTACGTCCTTCCCCGTGGCTTCAGTAAGTGATTCATGATTTGACATTTGGGTCAAGCCGCGCAGTGAATTTATTCATTCATGATGTGGTTTCATAAATCAATCAAATGGCATAAGCCAAAGAAATGCGTGGGTCCTCATTGTGTGTGCTCACACTCCGAGCTGTCAAAATGTGGGGAGTTTGTAGTGCAATCGCTTGCTCACGTCAACGCTGGCAGTAACCTCTGTCAGTCAGTCTTAATTTAATAATGACGGAATTGCATTTGCAGCCCGCACATACTTCGCGAATAACGTGCGCGATCACGAATTCAGAGGCGCGGAACCGTGCAGCTATGTGGCTCTTCATTGCAGTTGTCCAGCGCGGAGGTGACAAAGTTAGAGAAATAGCTAAGGGCAATTTAGTCAGGACAATTCACCAAGGCAACGGCATGTCTTTGGATTGTAGGAAAAAAACCGGAGTACCTGGCGAAACCCCACGTGGACACGCGGAGAGAGAACATGCAAATTCCACATAGAAAGGTACTGAGCAGGGAATCGAACCCAGGTGAATCTCGCTGCGAGGTGGCAACGCTTGTCACTGCTCCACCAAATGGAGCAATTGCTTGCTCGTGCCGATGCTGACGGTAAAGGCTTCCACTAGAGACCGCTGTAGACGGCCCTTCTCAGAGGGTGCTTACGCCTACTCTTCCACGCTGACCAGAAGAAGTGGCAGTCCCCACGATCTGTCACCAACACACGTGACATACTGATTAGGTAACCTTTGTGAACACTGCCGGCCTTTACCATGGGGCAACGCAGGTAATGTGTGGAGGGGGGGGGGGGCGGTTGTGGGTGTCATCATTACATTTTCTCCGGTGCTCCAGAATCACGAAGACCGGCCCTGCTTTGTGTCCTCATCTTCACTGCTGGATGGCCGTAGGCGGAGGGATGTAAGTAATTCGCACCATTGTTTAAACTCTGCACCGGGGATTTGCGAGACCCAATGCGCTGCTAACCAGTACAGCACTGTGGCAGCCTGCCTGTGGGTTCATCTCATCTCATTGTCAGAAACCACTTGGTCCTGTACAGGGTCGCGGTGAGCCGGAGCCTATCCCGGTAAACACAGGGCGCAAGGCAGGGATATACCCATGATGGGACGCCAGTCTATCACCGAGCACTGCGTGCAATTTAGTCTGCCAGCCAATTAACCTATGCAGCAGCATGTTTTTTGGACTGTAGGAGGAAAACAGAGTGCCCGGCGAAAACCCACGCGGACACGGAGAGAACATGCAAATTCCACACAGAAAGGCATCCGAGCCGAGATTCGAACCCGGGACCTTCTTGCTGTGAGGCGACAGCGCTACCCACTGGGTCACCATGCCGCTGCCTGTAGGTTGTGAGCAGATTAAACATGGGCTCCGTCACACAGTGCCAGCCACCAATTTCCACGGGGAAATTGCCACGGTTTTATAAAATAATCAGGTAGTTGGAGCTCACTCCGCCACCTGTTTCATTCGACCCTGTTTTGTAAATGCATTTCTCTGCCAAAATAAACATTCGTGTAGCAAAAAGTCAATATATATGCATCTCAGTGGAAAAATATATTCGACTATCGCACGGGCTCTCCGGAGTAGCGCAGCAGTGTTGTTAGACAACTGTCAAGTGAATATTTGATGTTGATACCTATCCTGAGTTTCCCAGGATTCCATATTGTTTGAGGTGGCCACACTGGAAAATCTGCAAGCCTTAGTGGGGCATCAAAAGTCGTGTTGTTTGTCAATTTTGTAATTAAGAATTGCTCTTGAAAGACGTTCTTTCGGGAAAGCAATGCAGAGCGCTCTTTCTCTCTCCGTCGCGACATTTCGCCTTCCACGGTTGAAAGCATCTTCAGGCTTTCAACGCGGGAAGTGAAGTGCTGCGAAGGACCGAGAAGGAACGCTCGACACGGCTATCCCGAGAGAACAGTTTTTGAAAGCAATTCCCATACATTGAGCCGTAAACTCCTACCTCAGTCGAGGTTTGTAATTACCAAACTGTTTGAGACAAAGGCCCCCTTCCAGTATTGAGGGCCGTTCCTCCCATGAGTATTCCCAGTATTTAGCGTAGTGGTGACACCCAGACTGATTAAATTGAGAAGAACAGACGCTAGAGCCACAGAGCGTTCCACTATGTACCCTTCTTAACGACGGCACTTGGCAATGTACAGGCGCCTACTTCTTGTGCTTATCATCGATTGCTGTCTATGGCTTCATTTTCTACAAATATATTCCGTTATGCTGTTTTTTTAGGAAACAAATAGAAGAAAAAGCAAAACAAGACCAGGCCTCTACCGCGAACTTCCTTGCTGTCGATCGGATTAAAATCTCACCTGACTCTCACGCACGGGACACCAGGCACATCACCTGGCAGATCCTCCAAAACTAGAAAATAACATCTCCTCTCTCTCTCGGTTCCGCTTGGTCTTCACGGAATGTGCCTGGTCGAGGGCCCCTGCAGAGCGAAATCAAAACGAGACCTGGTTTTGACGGCTGTGCTCCCGATATGAAGTATTTACCCTGGACTCTCTCGCTGTTGTAACACATTGAGTGAGAGAGTCCGCGCGCTGCTGCGGCAGCGTCGTAGACGGGAGGGAGGGAGGGATGGAGGGACGGAGGGACGGAGGGATGGACGGACGGACGGAGGGACGGAGGGGAGGGAAGGGAAACAACTGCAGAAAATTACAGCGTTAAGTGGGCGCGCGTTAGATGTAGGTGGAGACGAAGACAATGTCATGTAATGTACAAGGGTAATTTAAATTCATTGGTACCGTAAATCGGCCGTGCAAAGTAAACATCTTCATTTTTGCAACCACAAAGCGCATGCACATAGCATTCGTCTCTGCATCACTGGCGACTTGTCTTATTGGCAGCTCCCAGAATATTTCCTGGCAGCGACCACCTGTGGCTGGCGGATGAGACCAAGAGGAAACTTGGTCTCATCCAATAACAAAACAAGCCTCTCATTTGAAATTTCACCAACGTTTTCGGTCAACTTTAAAACTCCCCTTGCAGCTGCGATCGCGCGGTTTTAATTGCGACGGCTTTCGTTGTGTAATACACAAGCTGAGCATCTCATCTCATTGTCAGAAACCGCTTAGTCCTGTACAAGGTCGCGGTGAGCTGGAGCCTATCCCGGCAGACACAGGGCGCAAGGCAGGGATATACCCAAGATGGGACGCCAGTCCATTACCAGGCGCTGCAGGCAATTTAGTCTGCAAGCCAATTAACCTATGCGGCAGCATGTTTTTTGGACTGTGGGAGGAAGCCAGAGTGCCCGGCGAAAACCCACACGACACGGGGAGAACATACAAACTCCACACAGAAAGGCACCCGAGCCGAGATTCGAACCCGGGGCCTTCTTGCTGTGAGGCGACAGCGCTACTCACTGGGCCACCGTGCCGCCCACAAGCTGAGCGTATTAAAACCAAACAAATAAGCTTGCGGTGCTGAACATGATTTAAATATCATATTTATCAGAAATATTGTCATAAATGTGTCAAGTGCGTTTCTTGTACACACACGCGAACGGTGGTTGAGTGGTCACCTGTGCAATTTATGAATACAGCGTCTCTGAATGCAGACAATCGAAGGTCACACAGCGTGGCCCAGTTCACGCACCAGTTCCACGCGAGACTCACACCGACGCAAAGCGAGCGTCACGTTAAGTGTCTCGAGAATGCCCGCGTGCAAGCGTTACATCCAAACGCGTGTCTCGCAGCAACTCGTCCACGTGTCGGTGGCGCCGCGAGTGACAATGTTGTTGTTCTCGTCCTTGTTTTCAGCTCTGACCGCCCGCCTCTGCTGTTCGCTCGTGGTGACGCGGAAACCGTGGCTGCCAAGGGAACGTCACAGGTGAATGGAGTCATCCGCCTGAGATCGGCCTCGCGGGCCCTGAGCGGTCGACATCTCGCTTTGTGCGGTGCGAGCGCCTGTGCGTGGCCCCGCATTATTTGTAGGAGGAATTCTGCCATCTCACGAACGTCCTTGTTCTTGATGATTGCTTCGAAAAAAAGCTGTCCTTGTTCTTTTCGATGTTCCTCGTCAAAGAGTTAATGTCAAATCTGATTTATTATTTTACACGACTTCGGTTTTATGAAATAAAAAAAAAGTTTATCGATTTAAAAACAAGAGGCATTACCTTTTTTTTTGCTGAGGCATTACCTTTGCAGTTCAGCTCATAGCGCAAACGCTCTGACCTTGACGCCCGCAGCCGTGCCTCCTTCGTTTACGCGCACGCGCCCGTCTAGGCGACCGAGCCACGAGTCGCGTTCCTGCTGCTCGAGGCACCTTGGGAACCTTTCCGCGACACCGAGGTGCCCACACAGCATCCGCCCGCCCGCGAGGAGCCTTTTCTCGCATCCGGCGATCAATCGACGCTCCGCTGGAGCCAAGGCAATAACGACAACAAGGCTCCCGCTGCCTTCAGTTCACTACGCTCGTCTCGGCCAGGCGATTGTTCATGATGGCGAGCGAACCCACGCCGTACGAAAAGCCGTTATCCACCTTGACAGCGGCGGCGGGGGCCCCTGGCGTCGCAGCCCCGGCCGCCGTAACCACGGTGGCGGTGCCGTTCGCGGCTTCTGATAGCTGCTTCTGCATGATGGCCAACGACACTTTGTTAGAGGCGAGAAAGTCCTGCATAGAAATCATCTCCCCGGACATGCGTCGCCCTCCGTCCGTCTCGCTGTCCACTCCCAGGTCCGTCTCGATGGAGATGGTGCGCATCTTCTGCTGCTGCTGCTGCCGCCTCTGCCAGTGCCGCTGATGCTGCTGCTTCTGTTTTTGCGGCTGCTGCTGGTGGCTGTGCTGGTGGTCGTGCTGGTGGTGTTGGTGGACGTTGCTGGGCACCACCGCGTTTCGCCGCCCCCTTGGCCTGAACCCGCGCTGCCACAAGAATCGCCTCGCCTGCTCAACTTTCTTGAGCGTCCAGTTGAGGAGCTGCTTGATGACGATGGAGATGACGTTGAAAAGCGAGTAGATGCAGCACACGCCCAGCAGGATGAAGGCGAAGTTGATGAATCGGTAGACTCCGCGGTCGATGAGCCTCACCTCCCCCGACTGGCTGCTCACCAGGTCCCCGAAGCCGATGGTGCTGAAGGCCACGAAGCAATAGTACAACGAGTCCACGTAACTCCAGTCCTCGGCTACCGCGTACAGGGCGGACGCCGAGCACCCAATGGCGATCGCGGCCGCGCCCAGGATCATCATGACGTGGTAGACCGAGGGCTTCCACGCGTCGCCGCCGTGCCGCGCTCCGCCGAGCCCCGCCGACGCCGGCGCTGACGGCCCTGCCGCCTCCGAGGTCGACGCGGCCGCCACCTGCCGGCTCTTGCGCCAGAAGCGGCGGCGGCGGCAAGCGCGCATGACGCAGGCGAGCAGCGTGATGAGGCGCTCGAGGAAGAGGTTGAAGAAGAGGATGGCTGCTGAGCAACCGAGCATCCCGTAGAAGATGAGGAACACCTTCCCCGCCATGGTGGCCGGAGTGGTCATGCCGAAGCCTGGAGGTGACAGCGAGGAGGCCCATGGGGTGGGGGGGGGTCGCATACTGAGTAACACGCTCTCGCCAGCAGGCACGCATCTCCTCCTCATCACTCGTGGAGTTTTTTTTTCTAAATTCTCCCCCTGATACTCCGGTTTCCTCCCACAATAAAAAAGGAGTTTGTGTGTTGACTCCCCCTGTTCTGCGTGGGTTTTCCCCGAATTCGACGGTTTCCTCCCTCAAGTCAAATGAAATGGTGTTCTCTCCCCTGTTCTGCGTAGGTTTGCTGCGGGTTCTCCGGTTTCCCTCCCAGAACTAACCAAACACAACTGATTAATTGACCGATAACTAACGATAACTTTTTCGCATTGGCTCGCGTGTTGGCGCTAATTGACTGTGTGGCTGACTCTCCCTATCTCTCTGTGGATTCTGGCAGCGCCTTGAGACCTATCGGTGAAAAGCCGTCTACAAATGTAATCAGCCAGTTAATATCAGTACCCGCTTAATCCTGTACAGGGTCGCGGGGTGCCGGAGCCTATCCCGGCAGACACAGGGTGCAAGGCGGGGCTATACCCAGGATGTGACGCCAGTACATCGCATACAAATGCAATGAACATGAATCATAATTAGAGTAGCTCAACGTGCTTCATTGCGTGGTCGCGCGTGCTTCGGAAAGGATTTGTCTCGTTCGTCGCTTGATTGTCACTGGGTCTCAAAGCGACATTGGAAACGTGCAAAAAATCTCGGGATAACAAACACAAGGAGCGAGACAGAGGGCGAAGATAACGGGAACACAAGATACAGAAAATAATGAGAACACAAGGATACAGAGGATAATGGGAACACAAGGATGCAGAACATGAGGAGAACATAAGGACACACAACATAACGAGCACACTAGAACACCGAAGATGATGGGGACAGAAGAATACAGAACATAAGGGGAACACAAGGATACAGGATATTAAAAGAATACAAAAGACAGAACATAAGGATAACACAAGGACACAATATAACGAGAACACAAGGATAAGGAAAACACAAGGACACAAAATATTGTTGGCAGATCGACAGCCACGACACGGGGACAGAACGGTGACCCGCGGTGACGTTTGGTTCATCCTACCCCACTGATGAAATCTCATCTCATATCATTGTCAAAAAATTGCTTAGTCCTGTACAGGGTCGCGGTGAGCCGGAACCTATCCCAGCAATCACAGGGCGCAAGGCAGGGGTATACCGATGGTGGGACGCCAGTCCATCACCGGGCACGAAGGGCAATTTCGTCTGCAAGACGATTAACCTAGGTGGAGCTGTTACCGCTATGGGTACTTTTTTGCCAGTATACATATATAAGATTACAACAGGTTTTACCGTATCTGGCAGCATGTTTTTGGACTGTGGGAGGAAACCGGAGTGCCCGGCAAAAACCCATGCGGATACAGGAGAACATGCAAACTCCACACAGAAAGGCACTCGAGCCGAGATTCGAACCCGGGACCCTCTTGCTGTGAGGCGACAGCGCTACTCACTGGGCCACAGTGCCGCCAACTGATGAAATTTGAAAGCTAAAATAATAAACATAATCAACTTCCCCGAACGATTTTTATTCAACACAATCGTCAACAACTGCGTGCGTTAAAAATTTAATAAACGTAAGAACTAACGGATCTGGGAGAAGCTCCGCTTGCGTCTCTGCAGTGAGACCTCGCTGGCCTCACTGTGCGATGTGGAGAAGGGCCACTGCCCGAAACGTCACCCGTTATTTAACTTTGAGGCCGCAGTATCGTTGACGAATGTGTTGGGGTTTTATGGCTGTTGGTGCACCACGGCCAATCCAGCATCACCGAACCACCTGCTTATTGTGCTTGTGACGAGTCACAAAATAAAAATGCTGCCGCGAAGATGTCATCAATATCGTGATGAGACATTACGTCGCCCAAATCAACACAGGGCCAACAAATCGTCGATTCTTATTAAAATAATTCGCATCGGTGGCACGGTGGCCCAGTGGGTAGCACTGTCGCCTCACAGCAAGAAGGTCTCGGGTTCGAATCTCGGCTCGGGTGCCTTTCTGTGTGGAGTTTGCATGTTCTCTCCCCGTGTCCGCGTGGGTTTTCGCCGGGCACTCCGGTTTCCTCCCACAGTCCAAAAACATGCTGCTGCATAGGTTAATTGGCTTGCAGACTAAATTGCCCGCAGTGTCCGCTGATGGGCTGGCGTCCCATCGTGGGTATATCCCTGCCTTGCGCCCTGTGTCTGCCGGGATAGGCTCCGGCTCACCGCGACCCTGTACAGGACTAAGCGGCTTCTGACTGATGAGCATCGATGCCGTCCACGCATAATGATGAACGCCCGGCCAGCTTGCAAGAGGAGCGCGAGTGTTTTAATCAGTGTTTCTTGACCAACGTAGATAAGATGCACTGCGTTGCCGCGTGCCGTCTTGTAGCTGGACTGACTGCACTGGGAAACGAGTTACTATGGACTGGCATTTACCCAGAACTGTGCTCAAACTTTGTCATGCGACCACTTCGACCCGTTCTCTGCCTGGCTGATTGAGCCCAGGGCTGCTTCCGTCTGCCATCGTTTAGTTACGTAATAAGTGCCTCGCTCAAACGGGATTGTTTTCCACCACACCTGCAGGCCGCAGCACTCTCTTTTGTTTTAAAGAAACAACCAACTGGCTGATGGTAGCGACCCAAATAGTTTTTTTTACCTTATTTCAAATGAGCCTTTCATTTCCATGATGCTTGAGCGTGCAGCAATGACTCAATTTAAAAGTCATTTTGCTAACTCATTATTTCATACATTTTAGTCTGGCTTCAGGTCTATGCATAACATAGAAACCGCAATGCTTCGTGAGTCGAACGATATCATCTTGGTAGGAATTGTTGTGCTGCTGGTGATGCTGGACATCAGATCAGCCTGTGATACCACTGACCAAGGAACCCGCTTTCTCGTCGAGAGCATTCGGCATAAATGATAATCAACTGGACGGGCTAAAATCATACCTCACCAATCGCAGCCAATTTGTTTCCATTGGTGGCTGCCAGCCTTCGATCTTTAAGGTCATGTGTGGTGTCCCTTAAGAATCGGTAACATATATCGTTCACCCCTGGGTATTATAATATGCTGACACGGGATCCAATTCCAATCATATGTTGACAACAAACGACTTGGTTACTGCTCAACGCCAGCCCAAAACCTCAACAACCTTGCCCTCGGTGACTGCCTGAATGATGTCACGAACGTCCTCCGTATTAACCACCTCATCTTAAACTCAAAATAAAATGCTGATGTCTTGGTAGTTGGGACTGAGAATCATCCAGCAAAAATTGACATCCCACGTCTAACCATCGATTGTGTGGGCCTCCAGCCATCGAACGTGGTCGGGAGTGTTGGGGTCATTTCCGATTCACACACATAACTCTGTGAAGCGCACATCAATCAACTTTCCAGCACGCTATATTTCCATATATGCAACATTAACCTTATTAGTTCGGCCCTGCGAAAAACTGATGCCGAAAATGTATCACACGTCTACTCATGGTCTAGTCAAATGTGTATCTGGGTTACAGCTGTGGTTCAAAACGCTGTGGCTCGCAAGAGTCCCCTCACACAGACCACGCACATCGGATCCTCCAATCTCTTCACTGCCTATTAAACAGCGTTTTGATTTAAACTACGCGTTCTAGTCTTTAACACCTTGTACCATTGCCTGACCCACTTAAACATTAGAGAGCATTGTCATCGGGGAGCCAAGCAGCACGTGAGCTGAGCTGATTCAGCACGTACCGCGTATAAAACTTAACGCATTTAGGGGAAGAGCCTTCCCTGCGCTACGCCTGGTGTGTGACGTAGTTGTGACGCAGGTGTTGAAGCTTGTGCGTATGAATTGTTTAATTCATGTGAAGCGCCATTGGGTCCTTTAATAAGGCGTTTTATTAATACCAAATAAGTCTTAATGTTGTTCTTACAGTATTCACCCTGACCTCCGATAATTTCCCCCAACTCCTCCCTCTTTCCCCCCACTCTCATGCCCCATAAATATACTGCATTTAGATATACTGTATTTAGGTATACTGTATTTAGTCAGCAGCTGCCACTGGCGACACTTCGCTCACAGCGGGGACAGCGAATGCAGAGCCCAGCACTGACAGAAAGCCGGGGGCGCAAGAAGGTTTGTAGACATCATTGTCAACAGGTGCGTGCACCACGGATGTAATATTGTGACTCTCAGCTGGGCCAATTGTCAACTTGACAATGCCTCCAACGTGGGAGGCGAAATTTCACGAAGGAGAAGGAGAGTGAAGGAACACTCGACGCGGCTATCCAGAAAGAAAAAAAAACGACTGTGGAGAGAAATAAATATAGACCATTGGAGAGAAATTAATATATTTTATTTCTCTCCAATGGTCTCACTCCAAGGAGAGACGCTGCCGCCAATTGGGGTGAGTTATGGGCAAGAACTGTTTGTGGGAATTGGTCTCAAGAGACACGTTCAGGATAGCCCTGTCTGGCGTTCTCCCTCTTTCCTTTGCGGCGTTTCACCTCTCCCAGACTTAGCCTGGTGATGCCACCAATATGGTAGGCGAAACGTGAAGCGGGAGAGAGGAGGGACGCTCGTTACGACTACCCCGAAACATCATCTTTTGAGAGCAAGTCTTATATATTGAGTCGTGATAATATAAATCAATAACAATGCCGTTGTTTTGATTTGGTTTCTGCTCAGTGAATGTTGAATAGAGTCTGAATGTCCCGGTCTGAGTGTGATTTAAACTCAGGATGGGTTTAATGGAGGATCGTGATCGTAAGATGTGGCTTGATGATCCGGAGGAAAGCAAAACTTGTCCATTAGAGTCTTAGTATTATCATAATTATTTATATTATAATGGGGTGACGACGTGGGATGTGTCAGCGGCTTTTTTTTAACCAATAGGATCAGATGCAGATGTTTATTGGCCACGTGGCCACTGAGTCAATTGACATATATTATCAATCCATTTTGGTTTAGGTCACGTAAAAATTTTTGTCGTAAACCCTCCATCGTAATTAAAAAAAATATAAATGCTGTGAGTTTGTTCTTCAACACACCGGTGCGCTGAGATAGTGAATAATCGGCACGTTTTGTTAACGATTGGCTATTGTCGGGTGGTGGAGGGTTTACGACAAAAAAAATTACACGACCTAACCCAAGAAATGGAATGTATTGATAACATTGGTCACGAAAACCTTCGAATTAAAGTCACCTATATTACTTTGGCAAGCACGGTTAACGCAGTACCTGCTCATGGAAAAACGGAAGCTGAGTGTAGATTCTCACGGTCAGCTTCGAATGACAAACCACCCTTGTCCCGTGACGTGACTATGTCTGCCCGTCCATAACATTACGCGACATCAAGCCATATGCGGCTGCGGATGGGGATGGGGATGGAGCAGGTGCTTGTTATTTGATTTTTTTTGTTAACTAATTTAACTTCTCTCAGCTTCAACCACATTCAGAGCGTGACGTTGGAACCAACCGTGTTGAACATTCAATTGTTAGTCGGTTTGTGGTCTCGTCAATCTGGAATGGAGTCGCTCCGTTCTTAATTAATAACGAAGCGCGATGAAGAGTATTTGCATAACAATGAATTTGGTAAATTGTGATTAAGCCGATGAGCAACAGAGAATGAGTAAAGGACATGGGCAATAAACCGATTGATGCATCACGCAGCCTCTGCTGTGGTTGCGTCATTCGTAGGAAATTGCACGAGAACCGGCGTGTGGGTTTTTAAACGTGATTATTAGGACGCTTGTTTACCCGGAAAATCTTTTCAAGGCTCTTTCTTAGCATGGTACTGCCAAGCCTTCCGCAGTACTGGGCGATGCTGCTGTGCAATGCTAATTAAACAATTTGCGGGCATTTTTTTTTCAGCGTCGGGATGGGATTTTTTTTGCCAATACGGGTTGCATTACAATGCTGTCTACTTTTAGCTCCCCAAGATCTGACGCCAGGACAATGAGCGAATTCCACCGGCTGAACATACAGTGCATAACGCTCAATGTCAAATGTGTTATTTTGAAGAGAGGACGACTTTGAGACGTGAGGAGGTGGGGGCGGTGTGGAGGGGAGCCACGTGGCGAGCCGGCGTCAACCCTCCAGACAATACATCCTTATTATTTATGATTGTACGTGCCAATTAACACGGTGGGTTTTTTTTACTTTTTATTTGTGGAGGGAGCCTAGAGAACCCGGTTAAAACCCACGCAGAATAGGGATAGGACACACAATCTCCGCATATAAAAGCTCCGGACGAAGTAATCGAACCGCATCGGGCATGTATCTGTTGCCTCTGCGTAGCCATCCATTGCCGTAGTGCCCCAGCATAACTCAGAGCAGACACGAGCTCAGGATATTCCACCGCTGGCTGATGCCACGTAAGTTGGGTCTCCGGTGCTCCTCGATTTATCGGTGTGACACCGGTCCCACTTTCGCCAAGTTCAAGACGAGACGCTTCTACATTCTCTGCACGTCGCGAGGTGAAGGTAACGCCGCGTTTACGCTTCCTCTCCCCGGCGTCACGGGTCGCGGAGGGCCGGAGCCTATCCTGGCAGACATAGGGCACAAGGCGGGGCTATACCTAAGATATGACGCCAGGACATCTCGTAGGACACTTTTTTGGGGGGCAATTTACTCGGCAGGCCAATTACCCTAATTAGCAGCGTGTCTTTGGACGGTGGGAGGAAACCGGAGCACCTGGCGAAAACCCACGCGAACACGGGGACACAATTGATGAGAATTGCTTTTAAATTCTGCTCTCTTTCAGAGATACCGCGTCGAGCGTTCCCACTCCCTTCGCTATGTTTCGCCTCTCCCCCTGAGGTATCGGCCAGGCTAACTGGGTTCGGGTTCATTCGCTCTTCAGTTTCTGCATTCAGACCTTACGTTTGAGCAGCCCAGCCAATCCGGGCCCCAGCAATCCGCGTGGTGAGTAATTATTAATCTAGTTGCCTTCCATCTTGACAGCAGCGAGCGGCAAGGATTACCGGCTGCTGCTGATAATAATGCTGTTTGCACCGGTATTACGTGGCATTGAGGTAGTCTATCGTGTCCGATAATGACTCCCATTGCCGTTTGTGAGGTTCCTGGTGACTATATTAGCCTACGCGGGATAGACATCACCGGCTGCAGACAGGACAGGCAAGGACTCGACCCGTTTGGTGCAGGAGCAGCCATGGCCATGCCTCTTCTGACGATTCATCAGGCAGCTGTAGCTGCTTGCGTCACTGCTGTTGCTGTTACTCCCAAGTGCGGTGTTCATAATTCTGGGGCCCCAGGCAAAATTCAATGATAGCCCCTCCTGCACCACCCTTCCTCTACGCTGAATAAAAAGCACTGACTCCGTCTTAATGAATGTTGCAATGATGGACTTCAGATTTAATCTCAGATTAATTTTAACGGAGCACTGAGCAATGTTTCCATGCAATACACGTAATGTAATGTGCTGACGAGTGAACAGGTTATGAACGTCGCTGGGCCAAACGGACATCGCCCCATCCCCCAACCCTCCTGCAATACTTGGGTTGCCCCACGATTAAGACCGCTAATGGCTCCTCCCACCCGGGTTGCCCCACAGTCAAGACCGCTAGTGGCTCCTCCCACCCGGGTTGCCCCACAGTCAAGACCGCTAGTGACTCCTCCCACCCGGGTTGCCCCACAGTCAAGACCGCTAGTGACTCCTCCCACCCGGGTTGCCCCACAGTCAAGACCGCTAGTGGCTCCTCCCACCCGGGTTGCCCCACGGTCAAGACCGCTA
>JAZEWT010000010.1:9986314-10000821 GCA_036362905.1 Mordacia mordax
CTGAGACAAGGTCTAACACTGGGTAGGCGAGCCCAAACACTTGTGGGACGAGGTCTACCACCGGTGAGACGAGATCTAACACTGGGGAGACGAGCTCTAACACTGGTTAGACGAGGTCTAACACTGGGGAGACGAGATCTAATGCTAGTGAGACGATGTCTAACACTGGTGAGACTAGGTCTAACACAGATGAGAAAGGGAATAACGCTGAGCAGTCGAGGTCTTACTCTGCTAAGACGAAATCTAACACTGGTGAGACGGGGTCTAATGCTAGTGAGACGAGGTCTATCACTGGCGAGGCGAGGTCTAATGCTAGTGAAAGGAGCTCTTACATTGGTGAGACGAGGTCGAACCCTGCTGAGACGAGGTCTTACACTGGTGAGACGAAGTCTAACACTTGTGAAACGATGTCTAATGCTAGTGAAATGAGGATTAACACTGGTGATATGAGGTCCAACACTGATGAGATGAGGTCTAACGCTAGTGAGACGAGGTCTAACACTGATGAGACGATGTCTAATGCTAGTGAAACGAGCTCTAAGACTGGTGAGACGAGGTCTAACGCTGCGGAGACGAGGTCTAACACTGGTTTCAGCAGTGTTAGAGCTCGTTTCCCTAGCATTAGACATCTCCTCACCAGTGACACTGCTGAGACAAGGTCTAACACTGGGTAGACGAGAACAAACACTTGTTGGACGGGGTCTTCCACCGGTGAGATGCGGGCTAACACTGGGGAGACGAGCTCTAACAATGGAGAGATGAGGTCTAACACTGGTGAGATGAGGACTATCACTGGGAAAACGAGCCCTAACACTGCTGAAACGAGGTCTAACACTAGTGAGACGAGGACTAACACTGGGAAGATGAGGTCGAACACTGGTCAGACGAGGTCTAACACTTGTGAGATGACGTTTAATACTTCTGAGATGAGGTCTAACGCTAGAGAGAATAGGTCTAATGCTGATGAGACGAGGCTTAAAGTTGAGGAGACGAGGTCTAACACTGCTGAGACAAGGTCTAACACTGGGTAGACGAGCCCGAACACTTGTGGGATGAGGTCTAACACTGGTGAGATGACGTCTAATGCTCGTGAAATGAGGTCTAATACTTGTGGGACGAGGTCTATCACTGGGGAGACGAGGTCCAACACTGGGGAGCGAGATCTAACAATGAGTAGGCGAGCCCAAATACTTGTGGGACGAGGCCTACCACAGGTGAGACGAGATCTAACACTGGGAGACGAGCTCTAACACTGGTTAGACGAGGTCTAACACTGGGGAGACGAGGTCTAATGCTAGTGAGACGAGGTCTAACACTTATGGGACGAGGTAAAACACTGGTGGGACGAGGAATAACGCTAGTGAGACGAGGTGTAACACTTGTGAGAGGAGGTCTAACATTGATGAGACGAGTATTAACGCTGAGCAGACGAGGTCTTACACTACTGAGATGAAATCTAACACTTGTGAGACGAGGTCTAATGCTAGTGAGATGAGGTCTAACACTGGTGAGACGAGGTCTAACACTGGGGAGACGAGGTCTAATGCTAGTGAGACGAGGTCTAACACTGGTGAGACTAGGTCTACCACAGATAAGAAAGGGCCTAACGCTGAGCAGTCGAGGTCTTACACTGCTAATACGAAATCTAACACTGGTGACACGAGGTCTAATGCTAGTGAAACGAGCTCTAAGACTGGTGAGACGAGGTATAACACTGCTGAGACGAGGTCTTACACTGGTGAGACGAAGTCTAACACTTGTGAAACGATGTCTAATGCTAGTGAAATGAGGATTAACACTGGTGAGATGAGGTCCAACACTTGTGCGATGAGGTCTAATGCTAGTAAGATGAGGTCTAAGACTGGTGAGACAATGTCTAATGCTAGTGAAACGAGCTCTAAGACTGGTGAGACGAGGTCTAACGCTGCGGAGACGAGGTCTAACACTGGTGAGACGAGGTCTAACACTGGTGAGACGAGGTCTAATGCTGGTGAGACGAGGTCTAATACTTGTGGGACAAGGACTAACACTGCGGAGAAGAGGTCCAACACTGGGGAGACGATATCTAACACTGGTGAGACGATGTCTAATACTGGTGAGACTAGGTCTACCACAGATGAGAAAGGGCCTAACGCTGAGCAGTCGAGGTCTTACACTGCTAATACGAAATCTAACACTGGTAAGACGAGGTCTAATGCTAGTGAAACGAGCTCTAAGACTGGTGAGACGAGGTATAACACTGCTGAGACGAGGTCTAACTCTGGTAAGACGAGGTCTAACACCGGCGAGACGAGGTCTGACACTTTGGAGACGAGCTCTAACATTGGTTAAACGATGTCTAATACTAGGGAGACGAGGTCTAATGCTAGTAAGACGAGGACTAACACTGGTGAGAAAATGTCTAACGCTAGTGAAACAAGGTCTAACACTGATGATACGAGGCTTAACGCTGAGTAGACGAGGTCTAACACTGATGAGACAAGGTCTAACACCGTGGAGACGAGCCCAGACACTTGTGGGACGAGGTCTAACACCGGTGAGACGTGGTCTAACACTGGGGAGACGAGCTCTAACACTGATGAGAACAGGTCAAACACTGATGAGACTAGGCTTAAGGCGGAGACGAGGTCTAACACTGCTGAGACAAGGTCTAACACTGCTGAGACGAGGTCTAACGCTATTTAGATGAGGTCTAACACTGATGAGACGAGCCTTTACGCTGAGGAGACGAGGTCTAATACTACTGAGACGAGACCTAACACTTATGGGACGAGGTAAAACACTGGTGGGACGAGGAATAACGCTAGAGAGACGAGGTGTAACACTTGTGAGAGGAGGTCTAACACTGATGAGACGAGTATTAACGCTGAGCAGACGAGGTCTTACACTACTGAGATGAAATCTAACACTTGTGAGACGAGGTCTAATGCTAGTGAGATGAGGTCTAACACTGGTGAGACGAGGTCTAATGCGAGTGAGATGAGGTAGAACACTGATGATACAAGGCTTATCGCTGAGGAGACGAGGTCTAGAACTACTGAGACAAGGTCTAACACTGGGTAGGCGAGCCCAAATACTTGTGGGACGAGGTCTACTACAGGTTAGACGAGATCTAAGACTGGGGAGACGAGGTCTAACACTGGTTAGACGAGGTCTAACACTGGGGATACGAGGTCTAATGCTAGTGAGACGAGGTCTAACACTGGTGAGACTAGGTCTACCACAGATGAGAAAGGGCCTAACGCTGAGCAGTCGAGGTCTTACACTGCTAATACGAAATCTAACACTGGTGAGACTAGGTCTAATGCTAGTGAAACGAGCTCTAAGACTGGTGAGACGAGGTAAAACACTGCTGAGACGAGGTCTTACACTGGTGAGACGAAGTCTAATACTTGTGAAACGATGTCTAATGCTCGTGAAATGAGGATTAACACTGGTGAGATGAGGTCCAACACTTGTGCGATGAGGTCTAATGCTAGTAAGACGAGGTCTAAGACTGGTGAAACGATGTCTAATGCGAGTGAAATGAGCTCTAAGACTGGTGAGACGAGGTCTAACTCTGCGGAGACGAAGTCTAACACTGGTGAGACGATGTCTAACATTGGTAAGACGAGGTATAATGCTAGTGGGGCTCGGTCTAACACTGGTGAGACGAGGTCTAATGCTGGTGATTGAGGTCTAATACTTGTGGGACGAGGTCTCACACTGCGGAGACGAGGCACAACAATGGGGTGACTAGATCTAACACTGGTGAGACGGTGTCTAATACTAGGAAGACGAGGTCTAATGCTAGTGAGACGAGGTCTAACACTGATGAGATGAGGCCCAATACTGCTGAGATGAGGTCTAACTCTAGTGAGACGAGGTCCAACACTGATGAGACGAGGCTTAACGCTGAGGAGACGAGGTCTAGCACTGCTGAGACGAGGTCTAACACTGGGTAGACGAGCGCAAACACTTCTGGGACGAGGTCTACCACCGGTGAGATGCGGGCTAACACTGGGGAGACGAGCTCTAACACTGGTGAGACGAGGTCTAATGCTAGTGAAGCGAGGTCTAACACTGATGAGATGAGGCCAAGTACTGCTGGATGAGGTCTAACGCCAGTTAGACGAGGTCTAACACCGATGAGACGAGGCTTAACGCTGAGGAGACGAGGTCTAGCACTGCTGAGACAAGGTCTAACACTGGGTAGACGAGCCCGAACACTTGTGGGACGAGGTCTAACACTGGTGAGATGAGGTCTAACACTGGTGAGGCGACGCCTAATGCTCGTGAAATGAGGTCTAATACTTGTGGGACGAGGTCTAACACTGGGGAGACGAGGTCCAACACTGGGGAGACTAGATCTAACACTGGGTAGGCGAGCCCAAATACTTGTGGGACGAGGTCTACCACCGGTTAGATGAGATCTAACACTGGGGAAACGAGCTCTAACACTAGTGAGACGAGGTCTAACACTGGGGAGACGAGGTCCAACACTGGGGAGACTAGATCTAACACTGGGTAGGCGAGCCCAAATGCTTGTGGGACGAGGTCTACCACCGGTTAGATGAGATCTAACACTGGGGATACGAGCTCTAACACTGGTGACACGATGTCTAGCACTGGGAAGACGAGGTCTAATGCCAGTGAGACGAGGTCTAACACTGATGAGACGAGGCCTAACGCTGATCAGACGAGGTCTTACACTGCTGAGACGAAATCTAACTTTTGTGAGACGAGGTCTAATGCTAGTGAGATGAGGTCTAACACTGGTGAGACGAGGTCTAACGCTATTGAGACGAGGTCTATCATCGATGATACAAGGCTTGTCGCTGAGGAGACGAGGTCTAGCACTACTGAGGCAAGGTCTAACACTGGTGAGACTATTTCTAACACAGATGAGAAAGGGCCTAACGCTGAGCAGGCGAGGTCTTACACTGCTGAGACGAAATCTAACACTGGTGAGACGGGGTCTAATGCTAGTGAGACGATGTCTATCACTGGCGAGCCGAGGTCTAACGCTAGTGAAACGAGCTCTTACATTGGTGAGACGAGGTCTAGCACTGCTGAGACGAGGTCTTACATTGGTGAGACGAGGTCTAACACTTGTGAAACGATGTCTAATGCTAGTGAAATGAGGATTAACACTGGTGAGATGAGGTCCAACACTTATGTGATGAGGTCTAATGCTAGTAAGACGAGGTCTAACAATGGTGAGATGAGGTCTAACACTGCTGAGACGAGGTCTAGTACTGGGAAGATGATCCCTCATTCTGGGGATACGAGCTCTAACACTGGTGAGACGTTGTCTAATACTGGGGAGACGAGGTCTAATGCTAGTAACACCATGTCTAACACTGGTGAGATGAAGTCTAGCACTGCTGAGACAAGGTCTATCACTGTGAAGACGAGCCCAAACACTTGTGGGACGAGGTCTAACACCGGTGAGATGTGGTCTAACACTGGGGAGACGAGGTCTAATGCTGGTGATTGAGGTGAAACATTTGTTGGACGAGGTCTAACACTGTGGAAACGAGGTCCAACGCTGGGGAGACGAGATCTAACACTGGTGAGACGATGTCTAATACTAGGAAGACGAGGTCTAATGCTAGCTAGAGGAGGTTTAACACTGGTGAGATGACATCTAATAATGCTGAGACGAGGTCTAACGCTAGTTAGACGAGGTCTAACGCTGATGATACGAGGCTTAACGCTGAGGAGACGAGGTCTAGCACTGCTGAGACAAGGTCTAACACTGGGTAGGCGAGCCCAAACACTTGTGGGACGAGGTCTACCACCGGTGAGATGAGATGTAATACTGGGGAGATGAGCTCTAACACGGGTGAGACGAGGTTTAATAATGGGGAGACGAGGTCTATTGCTAGTGAGACGAGGTCTAACACTGATGAGACGAGGCCTAAAGTTGAGCATACGAGGTCTTACACTGCTGAGACAAAATCTAACACTTGTGAGACGAGGTCTAATGCTAGTGAGACGAGGTCTAACACTGATGAGATGAGGCCCAATACTGCTGAGATGAGGTCTAACTCTAGTGAGACGAGGTCCAACACTGATGAGACGAGGCTTAACGCTGAGGAGACGAGGTCTAGCACTGCTGAGACAAGGTCTAACACTGGGTAGACGAGAACAAACATTTGTTGGACGGGTCTACCACCGGTGAGATGCGGGCTAACACTGGGGAGACGAGCTCTAACACTGGTGAGACGATTTATAATGCCAGTGAGACGAGGTCTAACACTGAGGAGATGAGGTCTAACACTGCTGAGATGAGGACTATCACTGGGAAGACGAGCCCTATCACTGCTGAAACAAGGTCTAACACTGGTGAGACCAGGTCTAACACTGGGAAGACGAGGTCTAACAATGATGAGCGAGGTCTAACACTTGTGAGATGACGTTTAATACTTCTGAGATGCGGTCTAACGCTAGAGAGAATAGGTCTAATGCTGATGAGACGAGGCTTAAAGCTGAGGTGACGAGGTCTAACACTGCTGAGACAAGGTCTAACACTGGGAAGACGAGCCCGAACACTTGTGGGACGAGGTGTAACACTTGAAAGACTAGGTCTAACACTGCTGAGACGAGGTCTAACACTGGTGAGATGAGGTCTAATGCTAGTGAGACGAGGTCCACCACTGGTGAGACGAGGTCTAATGCTCGAGAAATGATGTCTAATACTTAAGGGACGAGGTCTAAGACTGGGGAGACGAGACCTAACACTGTTTAGAAGATGTCTAACACTGGAAAGACGAGGTCTTATCGCTGAGGAGACGAGGTCTAACACTACTGAGACAAGGTTTAACACTGGGTAGGCGAGCCCAAACACTTGTGGGACGAGGTCTACCACCGGTGAGATGAGATCTTACACTGGGGAGACGAGCTCTAACACTGGTGAGACGAGGTCAAACACTGGGAAGACGAGGTCTAATGCTAGTGAAACGAGGTCTACCACTGATGAGACGAGACATAACGCTGAGCAGACGAGGTCTTACACTGCTTAGACGAAATCTAACACTTGTGAGACGAGGTCTAATGCTCGCGAGATGTGGTCTACCACCGGTGAGACGAGATCTAACACTGGATAGAGAAGAGCTCTAACACTGGTTAGACGAGGTCTAACACTGGGGAGACGAGGTGTAATGCTAGTGAAAAGAGCTCTTACACTGGTGATACGAGGTCTAACACTGCCGATACGAGGTCTTACACTGGTGAGACGAGGTCTAACACTTGTGAAACGATGTCTAATGCTAGTGAAATGAGGATTAACACTGGTGAGATGAGGTCCAACACTTGTTCGATGAGGTCTAATGCTAGTAAGACGAGGTCTAACACTGGTGAGATGAGGTATAACACTGCTGAGACGAGGTCTAACACTGGGAAGACGAGACCTGCTACTTGCGTGATGAGGTCTAGCACTGGTGAGACGAGGTCTAACACTGGGGAGGCGAGCTCTAACACTGGTGAGACGATGTCTATTACTGGAGAGACGAGGTCTAATGCTAGTAACACCATGTCTAACACTGGTGAGATGAGGTCTAACACTGTGAAGACGAGCCCAAACACGAGTGGGACGAGGTCTAACACCGGTGAGACGTGGTCTAACACTGGAGAGACGAGGTCTAATGCTAGTGAAACGAGCTCTAACAATGGTAAGACGAGGTCTTACACCAATGATACGAGGTCTGACACTGGGGAGACGAGCTCTAACATTGGTGAAACGATGTCTAATACTAGGGAGACGAGGTCTAATGCTAGTAAGACGAGGTCTAACACTGATGATACGAGGCTTAACGCTGAGGAGACGAGGTCTAACACTGATGATGCAAGGTCTAACACCGTGGAGACGAGCCCAGACACTTGTGGGATGAGGTCTAACACCGATGAGACGTAGCCTAACACGGGGGAGACGAGCTCTAACACTGATGAGAAGAGGTCAAACACTGATGAGACGAGGCTTAAGGCGGAGGAGACGAGGTCTAATGTTAGTGAGACGAGGTCTAACACTGGTGAGACTAGGTCTAACAATGATGAAAAAGGGCCTAACGCTGAGCAGTCGAGGTCTTACACTACTAAGACGAAATCTAACTCTGGGGAGACGAGCTCTAACACTGGTTAGACGAGGTCTAACACTGGGGAGACGAGGTCAAATGCTAGTGAGACGAGGTCTAACACTGGTGAGACGAGGTCTAATGCTGGTGAGACTAGGTCGAACAATGATGACAAAGGGAAAACGCTGAGCAGTCGAGGTCTTACACTGCTTAGACGAAATCTAACACTGGTGAGACGAGGTCTACTGCTAGTGAGACGAGGTCTAACACTGCTGAGACGAGGTCTAACACTGGCGATACGACGTATAATGCTAGTGAAATGAGCTCTTTCACTGGTGAGACGAGGTCTAACACTGCTGAGACGAGGTCTTACACTGGTGAGACGATTTCTAACACTTGTGAAACGATGTCTAATGATAATGAAATGAGGATTAACACTGGTGAGATGAGGTCCAACACTGGTGCGATGAGGTCTAATGCTAGTAAAACGAGGTCTAAAACTGGTGAGATAGGTCTAACACTGTTGAGACGAGGTCTAACACCGGGAAGACGAGACCTAATACTTGCGCGATGAGGTCTAGCACTGGTGAGACGAGGTCTAACACTGGGGAGGCGAGCTCTAACACTGGTGAGACGATGTCTATTACTGGAGAGACGAGGTCTAATGCTAGTAACACCATGTCTAACACTGGTGAGATGAGGTCTAGCACTGCTGAGACAAGGTCTAACGCTAGTGAAAGGAGGATTAACACTGATGATACTAGGCTTAACGCTAAGGAGACGAGGTCTAACTCTGCTGAGACAAGGTCTAACACTGTGAAGACGAGCCCAAACACTAGTGGGACGAGGTCTAACACCGGTGAGACGTGGTCTAACACTGGGGAGACGAAGTCTAATGCTAGTGAAACGAGCTTTAACAATGGTAAGACGAGGTCTAACACCAGTCAGATGAGGTCTGACACTGGGGAGACGAGCTCTAACATTGGTGAAACGATGTCTAATACAAGGGAGACGAGGTCTAATTCTCGTAAGACCATGTCTAACACTGAAGAGATGAGGTCTAACACTGCTGAGAAAATGTCTAACGCGAGTGAAACGAGGTCTAACACTGATGATACGAGGCTTAACGCTGAGGAGACGAGGTCTAACACTGATGAGACAAGGTCTAACACCGTGAAGACGAGCCCAGACACTTGTGGGACGAGGTCTAACACCGGTGAGACGTAGCCTAACACTGGGGAGACGAGCTCTAACACTGAAGAGACGAGGTCAAACACTGATGAGACGAGGCTTAAGGCGGAGGAGACGAGGTCTAATGTTAGTGAGACGAGGTCTAGCACTGGGTAGACTAGGTCTAACAATGATGACAAAGGGCCTAACGCTGAGCAGTCGAGGTCTTACACTGCTAAGACGAAATCTAACACTGGGGAGACGAGCTCTAACACTGGATAGACGAGGTCTAACACTGGGGAGACGAGGTCAAATGCTAGTGAGACGAGGTCTAACACTGGTGATACGAGGTCTAACACTGGCGAGACGACGTATAATGCTTGTGAAACGAGCTCTTTCACTGGTGAGACGAGGTCTAACACTGCTTAGACGAGGTCTTACACTGGTGAGACGATTTCTAACACTTGTGAAACGATGTCTAATGCTAATGAAATGAGGATTAACACTGGTGAGATGAGGACCAACACTGGTGCGATGAGGTCTAATGCTAGTAAAACGAGGTCTAACACTGGTGAGATGAGGTCTAACACTGCTGAGACGAGGTCTAACACTGGGAAGACGAGACCTAATACTTGCGCGATGAGGTCTAGCACTGGTGAGACGTGGTCTACCACTGGGGAGACGAGCTCTAACACTGGTGAGACGATGTATAATACTGGGGAGACGAGGTCTAATGCTAGTAAGACCATGTCTAACACTGGAGAGATGAGGTCTAGCACTGCTGAGACAAGGTCTAACGCTAGTGAAACGAGGACTAACACTGATGACACTTGGCTTAACGCTAAGGAGACGAGGTCTAACACTGCTGAGACAAGGTCTAACACCGGGAAGACGAGCCCTAATACTTACGGTACGATGTCTAGCACTGGTGAGACGGTGTCTAACACTGGGGAGACGAGCTCTAACACTGGTGAGACGATGTCTAACACTGGTGAGACGAGGTCTAATTCTCGTAAGACCATGTCTAACACTGAAGAGATGAGGTCTAGCACTGCTGAGACAAGGTCTAACGCTAGTGAAACGAGGTCTAACACTGATGATACGAGGCTTAACGCTGAGGAGACGAGGTCTAACACTGCTGAGACAAGGTCTAACACCGTGAAGACGAGCCCAGACACTTGTGGGACGAGGTCTAACACCGGCGAGACGTGGTCTAACACTGGGGAGACGAGCTCTAACACTGATGAGACGAGGTCAAACACTGATGAGACGAGGCTTAAGGCGGAGGAGACGAGGTCTAATGTTAGTGAGACGAGGTCTAGCACTGGGTAGACTAGGTCTAACAATGATGACAAAGGGCCTAACGCTGAGCAGTCGAGGTCTTACACTGCTAAGATGACATCTAACACTGGGGAGACGAGCTTTAACACTGGTTAGACGAGGTCTAACACTGGGGAGACGAGGTCAAATGCTAGTGAGACGAGGTCTAACACTGGTGATACGAGGTCTAATGCTGGTGAGACTAGGTCGAACAATGATGACAAAGGGAAAACGCTGAGCAATCGAGGTCTTACACTGCTTAGACGAAATCTAACATTGGTGAGACGAGGTCTACTGCTAGTGAGACGAGGTCTAACACTGGCGAGACGACGTATAATGCTAGTGAAATGAGCTCTTTCACTGGTGAGACGAGGTCTAACACTGGTGAGACGATTTCTAACACTTGTGAAACGATGTCTAATGCTAATGAAATGAGGATTAACACTGGTGAGATGAGGTCTAGCACTGCTGAGACAAGGTCTAACGCTAGTGAAACAAGGTCTAACACTGATGATACGAGGCTTAACGCTGAGGAGACGAGGTCAAACACTGATGAGACGAGGCTTAAGGCGGAGGAGACGAGGTCTAACACTGCTGAGACAAGGTCTATCACTGCTGAGACGAGGTCTAATGCTAGTTAGATGAGGTCTAACACTGATGAGACGAGCCTTTACACTGAGGAGATGAGGACTAACCCTGCTGAGACGAGGCTTAAGGCGGAGGAGACGAGGTTTAACACTGCTGAGACAAGGTCTATCACTGCTGAGACGAGTTCTAACGCTAGTGAAACGAAGTCTAACACTGATTATACGAGGCTTAACGCTGAGGAGTCGAGGTTTAACACTGCTGAGACAAGGTCTAACACTGTGAAGACGAGCCCAGACACTTGTGGGACGAGGTCTAACACTGGTGAGACGAGGTCTAACACTGGGGAGACGAGCTCTATCACTAGTGAAATGAGGTCTAATGCTGGTGAAACGAGCTCTAACGCTGGTAATACGAGGTCCAACACTGTTGAGACAAGGCCACATAGAAAGCTGTCTCTGGTGTTATCCAATCAGGGTCAGGTTTATTTGAATACATTATCAAAGCGTATTGTTGGAATGTTTTACTACCAGCACATACGGTCATTGCAAACTTGATATCTTGCAACAGGTATCTATTTGGTGTTGGTTCATTTGTTTTATTTAGTGACATCGGTGTGAGCCATTTAGCCAAAGTCCGGTTTAGCCGTTATACCTATAGGAAATCGTGAGAGATAATTTATTCATTAGGAACAATAAAAATATACAGTACAATATTACATTGAAAAAAAACGTAACCACACCATTTCCAACAACAATGGGGACGACTCAGTATTCGAAGTTTCACGATTAACGGTGAATGTGACAGATCACGATGTTGGAACATCCTTAACGCGGTCCATTGCCAGAAAGAGTAAAGCCTTTTCTCTGTTTTCGTTACATTCTAAGGCTCTTGCAGGCGAAAGAAAAGAAAAAAACCCACAATAGCCTGCCACCTCAATTTGTTTAAGCAATAAGTCATGGCCACAGATAATAGTTTGGTATACAGGTGTGTGTATATATAGAGCGAGCTTTACAAATACTTTCATTCATCTTCCCCCGAGGCTGTCCTTTGGCAATCACACATGGACAGCAACTGATCGGCTCGCTATGCAATAGCCGCAGCCAGAAGGAGGGCGACGATAACTATAGCGACATAATAATACATGCAGCGCTTTGTGACCCTCGAGTGAAAAGCGCTCTATAAATGGAACTATTATTATTATTACATATGGAGCAATCGTCTTTCTCCTTCTTTTGAGCTGTTTACGATCTTGACCCACTGATGTAAATTCCATGTTCTGGTTCCATAAGATAGCCACTGTTGGTTTTACGCAAACTGACCCCCAACGGGTTGATATTATGAATTTGCCCCCAAACACCGAGTTGCATCGTGGCAAGCTTCTGATTATGTGTTGACACAAATCTCTGTAAGAAGTTATTTTAATGATTCTCCAAATGTGTCGCTCCTGAAAAAGCTCCCGGCACGTGGCGCGTAACGTCGGGCTTTATTCCAAACGAAAACCGGTAGGAACCGAACGCTCATCGGCGAGCCGAACAGCAACACTACGCTCAAAAGCCTGCGCAGTAATATGCCTGATCAGTAGCCGTTTCATCCTACAGGGGGTTACGGGGGAGCAGAGCCTATCGTGGCAGACACAGGGCACACGGTAGAGCGATCCCCAAGGCAGGGCACCAGGGGCAACTCAGTCAGGCCATTTAACCTAGGTAGAATGTGTTTGGAGTGTGAGAGGAAAACAGAGTATCTGGTGCAAAACCCACGTGGACACGGGGAAAACACGCAAACGCCACACAGACAGAAACCCGAGCCAGGAATAAGACACTGGTCCTTTTTGCTGTGAGGCGGCAGCGATGCCTACTGCACTACCGCACCGCCGCACGGTAATATTTTGGCTTAATTTTCCATCTAGTTTCTTGTTCCTCTCTCTTGTGCTTTAATGCCCTGCAACGGGCCAGAAGTGCCAGGCGATTTCCATCACGAAAGGAGCTGTATTATGAATTCCATGTTCCTGTGATTGAACTTTCTCATAGCAATCTACACTCCTTGCCACGTTCTTTGCTACCGCTCCAGTGATTTAATAACTTCCGTTAAATGTTGACAGCCTAATTTCTTTTCTTTTTTTAAAGTTTACATTCAAATGGTATTCAAACTGAACTGGAAAGCTATAAAATAAATTACACCAAATAAAAAGTTACACGCTGATATATCGTCAACGGTGTACTTTTAATGGAATACATGCTTTCATGGGAGGCTTGCAGGCAATGGCATTTAAAAACAAAAAAACGCAATAACGGTGTATCCGTATGCATATTTCAAGTTTTTAAAAAGCCAGTTTTATATATTTTTCAAATAATAAGCGGCGCGGTGGCGCAGTGGTTAGCGCTGACGCCTCACAGCAAGAAGGTCCCGGGTTCGAGTCTCTCGGCTCCGGTGCCTTTCTGTGTGGAGTTTGCATGCTCTCCCCGTGTCCGCGTGGGTTTTCGCCGGGTACTCCGGTTTCCTCCCACAGTCCAAAAGCATGCTCCTGGATAGGTTGATTGGCTCGGAGACTAAAATTGTCCCGCAATGCCCGGCGATGGACCGGCGTCCCGTCGTCGGGTGTATTCCTGCCTTACGCCCTGTGTTTCCGGGATAGGCTCCGGCTTCACCGTGACCCTATATAGGATTAAGCGGTTTCAGATAATGAAATGAGCATAAATGTTACATTTTCTGACCAAATATATTTTTTTAAATCACCCTTCTATACACCAATTTAGAATTTAAATGGCTCACTTGCAGTCTAATGACACTCATTCACAATGACCATAAAATATGGTGCGTTGGGTCTTTTAAACGTCAATTATTTTACCACCAGGAGTGGGTGCTTAATTTACACCCCGAAGTTTGGCGCTGTCCAAGGTGCTGAGTTCATATGAACGCTGAGTGACGCGTAGATAAAGAATCCAGACACGTGAGTCAGTGCAGTTTAATGCAATCGCCCACGCCGATTGATGACCGTGTTAGGTCATAGATTGGTATCCTGTCATTGGCTACAGGCGCCTCCATAGTGATTCGCTTATCCATCCATCTCGATATTGATATTCCTTTACGGGTGTCTCATGTCTCCAGATGTTTCTGTGCGTTTTATCTCATCGGCATGCCTGTCAATACGATGGATTATTTTGTGATGCTGCGGGGTTCCTAGTGGTGCAAACCACAATCAACAAAAACATTATCATTATCAGTATCTGCTTAATCCTGTATGGAATTTCAGGGGAATAGAGTCTATCCTAGCAGACACAGGACGCAAGGCAGGAATACACCCGACGACGGGACGCCGGTCCATCGCCAGGCATTGCGGGACAATTTTAGTCTGCGAGCCAATCAACCTATCCAGGA
>JAZEWT010000010.1:10000994-10017967 GCA_036362905.1 Mordacia mordax
TACCAGGGGTGTAAAGCCCCCGACAACATAGCTCCTCGGATCATTCGGGCACACAAACCCCTCCACCACTGTAAGGTGGCGGTTCAAGGAGGGGGGCAATTATTATTTTATTATTATTATAAGCAGTTAGTCTTCTTCACAGACGACACACAAGCGATATAGACAGAAAAGATAATGTACAATAACATAACTTATAATTTACAATCCTTTATCAGGGCGGCACGGTGACCCAGTGGATAGTGCTGTCGCATCACAGCAAGAAGGACCCGGGTTCGAATCTCGGCTCGGGTGCCTTTCTGTGTGGAGTTTGCATGTTCTCTTCCCGTGTCCGCGTGGGTTTTCGCCGAGCACTCCGGTTTCCTCGCACAGTCCAAAAAACATGCTGCTGCATAGGTTAATTGGCTTGCAAACTAAATTGCTCGCAGTGCTCGGTGATGGACTGGCGTCCCATCGTTGGCATATTCCTGCCTTGCTCCCTGTGTCCGCCGGGATAGGCTCAGCCTCACCGCCACACTGTACAGAATTTAGCGGTTTCTGCAAATGAGATACGAGACAATCTTTTATCAATCCACTGCTGGATGATGGCCTTCCCACAAATGTCAATCACAGGCGTTGCTCGCCCATAGTTCACCATGCTCTTCAGTGTAGCTTAGCGAAGGAGGAGGTTGGGAAACAGTAACAATAATGGAAATGAATCTCAATTTACTGTGCAGCGCCCCAGCACTGCTTTACCCTCTCCTTCCCGAGTAATTCATCAAACAACTCATAACAACCAATCTATGTGCGAATATAACATTGAACGAAAGGTAATGACTATGTGCGGTAAATGTTATGCTAATTGCTAACGACTGTAATGGGTTTTGGGCGAAACAGGCAGACGTTAATATATATATTTTGCAAAGCAGCTCACTTAGTTATTCAACAGGTTACCGATGCGTTACTGTATCTCATCTCATTTCATTGTCAAAAACCGCTTAATCCTGTAGAGGATCGCGGTGAGCCGGAGCCTATCCCGGCAGACACAGGGCGCAAGGCAGGGATATACCCACGATGCGACGACAGTCCATCACCGAGCACTGCGGGCAATTTAGTCTGCAAGCCAATTAACCTATGCAGCAACATATTTTTGGCCTGTGGGAGGAAACCGGAGTGCCCGGCGAAAACCCACGTGGACACGAGGAGAGAACATGGAAACTCCACACAGAAAGGCACCCGAGCCGAGATTCGAACCCGGGTCCTTCTTGCTGTGAAGCGATAGCGCTACCCACTGGGCCACCGCGCCGCCCGCGTTACCTTATCGTGGCTTTTAACTGCATTTGCCGTGCGGGGGAAGTGCGCGCAGAATCCGCGCAGGCGACGTGGTGGCGCGGTGGGCAACGCTGCCGCCTCAAAGACAACGGCACCCGGGTTCGATGCCCGGCACGGGTGCCTTTCTGTGTGGAGGTTGCGTGTTCTCTCGCTCCGTATCCACGCGGTGTTTTTTTTTTGCCGGATCCTCCGGTTTCCTCTCACCGTCCAAAGACACGCTGCCGGGCTAGGTCACTTGGACTGCTGAGTAAATTGCCTCAAAAATTGCTCCGCGATGTACTGGCGTTACATCCTGGGTATAACTCCGCATTGCACCCCGTGACTGCAGGGATAGCCTCCGGCCCCCAGAGACCCTCCACAGGATTAAGCGGGTACTGATACTGAACTCATCTCATTATCTGAAACCGCTTAATCCTATATAGGGTCACGGTGAGCCGGAGCCTATCCCGGAAACACAGGGCGTAAGGCAGGAATACACCCGACGACGGGACGCCAGTCCATCGCCGGGCATTGCGGGACAATTTTAGTCTGCGAGCCAATTAACCTATCCAGGAGCATGCTTTTGGACTTTGGGAAGAAACCGGAGTACCCGGCGAAAACCCACGCGGACACGGGGAGAGTATGCAAACTCCACACAGAAAGGCACTCGAGCCGAGAGATTCGAACCCGGGACCTTCTTGCTGTGAGGCGTCAGCGCTAACCACTGGGCCACCGCGCCGCCCGATACTGAACTGAACAAGGTTTAATTTCTCAAGCTCACATCTGTATTTTCCATTTTTAGTCAGAGTCAGCCTAGACAAAGCCCCGATTGGTTTTGTAGAGGAATGCAACGTGCGTCGCTGGAATTGTTTACAGGTTGTGATGTACACTCAAACAGAAACATTTAGAGCGTGCACAGACCGTTAGAACACGTGGCCAGCGCCACACGCGGCCGCCTTTGTCTCCCTATTGGCGACCTTAAAATCAGAGCCATGAGCAGGAATCAAACTCGTGCCGCCGAGTTCATGTTGGCATCACGCAGCGTGCGAGCTGGCGAACCACTCACACACATCCTGACTGTACGTGAAACCTAAAGACGTAAAAACGGAATAAATTATTAATTTCCATGATGAGCAGAAAAATGGGCGATGAGAAATGCGCAAATATTTGCGAGCACCCATGAACTCGCCAATTGGTGCGTTTGGGAAGCAATTACTCCGTGGGGATAGTGGTTTTCCCGGCGGGCCGGTTAATGCGAGGGGGAGGGGGAAGGAAGAGGAGGAGGAAGAGGGGGGAGGAGGGAGGAGGAGGAGGGGAAGGAGGAGGAGGAGGAGAAAACATTACGCGGTGGGGATAAAGGGAACGGCGTTGAAACGGGTGCATGGGCGGTGATGTTTAAGGACGCGCCTCGTATCGCGTTAACCCTCACCCGAGAATGGCGACGCGGTGTCGCCTCGCAGCAAGAAGGAGCCGTGTTGAGTTCCCGGCTCGTGTGCCTATCTGTCTGGAGTTTGCGTTTTCTATCCGTGTCTGCATTGTTTGGTTTTCGCCGGGTATGCCGGTTACTCCCACCGTGCAAAAAACCGCTGCTGCCGAGGTTAATTGGCCTGCTGAGAAAGTTGGCCCAAAAAGTGTGCCCTGCGATATATTGGCGTCACCTCCTGGGTATATCCCCGCCTTGCACCCTCTATCTGCTGGGATAGGCTCTAGCCTATCCCAGTAGATAGATGTTGAATTGAACTGAACCTAGCCCGAGCGAGGATAGCCGCGGGCAGCCCAACACGGCCCTTGCTCAAAAGGTCGCCGAGTTCACGCCTCGCAGAGAATATACTCACCGTGCATCGCATTGGTTTGCACGATGCTCCTCCGCACACTGCTCGTTAAAGCACACGGTGATCTTCATCGGTAGTCCACAGATCGGTGGTGACGCTGCTGCATTGTCAATCGTGCACAAGCGCTCGCGGCAAAAACCCAACGCGTCGAAAACACTGCGTTACATTGAACGTAATGTGCACGTAACAAGCGATGTTTCTGTCTGTAGACCTTTTTCATTGAACGTGCGCTCCATAGCTGTTCTTTTGGTACAGCCGTGTCGAGTGTTCATTCTCGCTCGAGCAATTCTCATACATCGAGTCGTGCCAGCCTACATTAGTAGGCTGGCATTAGTAGGCTACATTAGTAGGCTGGCAAAAACATGCTGCTGCATAGGTTAATTGACTTGCAGACTAAATTGCCCTTAGTGCCCGGTGATGGACTGGCTTCCTATCGTGGGTATATCCCTGCCTTGCACCCTGTGTCTGTCGGGATAGGCTCCGGCTCACCGCCACCCTGTACAGGACTAAGCGGTTTCTGGTAATGAGATGAGATTAAGATTGAGAGCCGTTAATCTTGGAGTCATGTACGCGCAATGTATGCTCATCTCAAACATGGTTTTCTTCTGTTTTTCTTTACGTTTGCTGGTGAACCCGTGTCACAGGATTTCTGCCAGGATTTGAAAATTATTATCCTATGTGGTGGCGCATGCACACACACAAATAAATCTCGTGGACTGAACGTGCAATCCGTGTTTGTTTGTTTATGTGTGTCTGTGGGGAGCAGTAGTTCATTTATTAGCGTCCTAGGCTGCAGACCTGCCGACCCGAGTTCGAATCCCGCTCACAGCCAACACCAGTGACGATTTTCTGAACCGGTCCTGGTCCTCCCCTGCTTCGACTCAGCACCAAATGGGTAAGTAGTGTGGTGTGTAAAACGTGCCACTTGGAAGACAATGGCGGGTGGTTGTGGTGCTGGTCACCCACCACCTCTTGTGCCGTATTAACCTTCATAGGTGCTCGCTAACGGCACTTAACCTTAAAGTCTGTTAAGGCCATGAATATAGCTTTGTAAAGATCCATGTGTGTTACTATGTACGCTCTCTGTTCGTCTGTAAGATACGGCACAACCACTTACACAATATTAATTCGTCTGTTGAGAAGAAAGTAAGTGGCTTATTAGACATCAGTTGAGTCTGTAAATCAAGCAAGCTTTTGTTGTGCCCAAAGAGCACACCGGAATTATATTGTCTACTTATTTATTATCATTCTTAACTTTCAATATTCCATCAATGCATTTTGGTTTGTTGTTATTGAAACATTTGTTGAGATTCCAACTGAGCCCGATTAAAATTTGTGGATAAATAAATGGAATACAATGGAATATATTATATAAAACTGTGAAAGCAAAATAATCAAGTTTTACAATTGATTTCTGAGTCACAGAATACCTGTGGGATGCCGCCAACGTGGGAGGCGAATAGTCAGGCATGGAAGAGGAGGACTGCTCAACACGGCCATCCCGAAAGAACAGCTTTGGTGAGCAATCATCATGCACATTAGAATAATACATTTTGGCAAAAAAAGTATTTTCCAGTCGCACATTATTTTAACATCCTCCTTGTATTTGTCAGTTCAAACAATGCAAACGCACACTGCTTGTTTTCCTTACGAATTATCAGCCGTACATTCAGCAAGGCGGATGTAGTTTGTGTTTGCGCCGATAAGTGAGCAGCATTTATATTCATGAAGCACATGGCAGTCAGAATTGGAATTATAGTGTGCGTGTACTCTATAGTGTGCGTGTACTCCGTGGGAAATAAAAAAAAAGCGTAATTACGCGTAAAGCCTAATGCGAGATCTGCTCGTTTCCTTGGGAAGTCGTCACTCCTGGCGCGGTGATGCAAATTCAGCATTCCTATGGCAAGGACCAGTCCTTCCAAAGAACAACCGCTAATGACATCCCTTTGATCGGTGCACTTTAGAATGAGGTTACTGTTACTGACCAAAAGTGGGATGGAGATGACGAGGATAATGATGGGCCAGTGTTAACCAAGGTGGCATGATGAGCAGCACCAATAATGCGCTGGGCTCCATTGCCGTCTCGGCTACCTATCTGTGTGGAGTTCAAACCCACGCTCCGTGTTGGCGTGGGTTTTCGCTGGGTATTCCGGTTTACTCCCACACTCCACAAAGACATGCAGCCTAGGCTAATTATCCTGACTATATTGGCCGCGGGGCGGCGCGGTGGCCCAGTGGTTAGCGCTGACGCCTCACAGCAAGAAGGTCCCGGGTTCGAATCTCTCGGCTCGAGTGCCTTTCTGTGTGGAGTTTGCATGCTCTCCCCGTGTCCGCGTGGGTTTTCGCCGGGTACTCCGGTTTCCTCCCACAGTCCAAAAGCATGCTCCTGGATAGGTTGATTGGCTCGCAGACTAAAATTGTCCCGCAATGCCCGGCGATGGACTGGCGTCCCGTCGTCGGGTGTATTCCTGCCTTACGCCCTGTGTTTCCGAGATAGGCTCCGACTCACCGTGACCCTATATAGGATTAAGCGGTTTCAGACAATGAGATGAGATGAGATATTGGCCGCGGTGCCCTGATATGTTGTCACCTGCTTAACCGCTCCCCGCTGGACGATTGTTAAAAACAGCTGCATAGCCCAACGGTTCCTTCCAATTTGTTTAAAGAAAACTGACTGAACCATGACTGGAATTTCTGCGCCATTTCATATTTTAGAAACTATGCAAGCTTGAGCTTGGTTGGTGCTTGGATGCACGAACAGGTTGCCATAGGGTTTGCGAGGGTATGCAAGCGCAATATACTGTGCAGAACAGCTTATATCGCATGATTGAACAAAGTATTCTCTCATGGATTATAAACACAATAGCGATGTGTGCGGCTGGCCGGCAGACATTTAGTGGTTTTGGGGCTTGTATTCATTAACTGTCATTCAAAAATAATTTGCAGTGGAAATGTAGGGCAGCAAAATCCATTGTTGGACTGTACTGCTACGCTCCAGCGTGCAGAATCCTGGACGCGCATTGAATAGCGCGGGACAAAGTTTGGCTGATCTACTGTCACTATGACCCGCACAGTGGTCGGGGCCCTCATCCAGCAGTGGAGCGACAAGAACGGAGCCTGTGGCATGTTACGCATACTGATGTTTTACCCTTGTCTGTTTATAATTCCGATTGTCCGATCATTATATGTTTCGACATTTGATCCACTTTACTATTGTACTGATGTCGGTTTTCACGGCTCGATATATGAGATTTGCTTTGCAAAGCTGTTCTTTTGGGATAGCCGTGTCGAGCGTTTTCTCTCCCTCTCTCCATCCTTCGCAGCGTTTTGCCTCCCACGTGTTATTCACCATATCGCCATTCGGTAGACGAATACGGCCGGGCGTGCTGCTGGCCACCCACCCCCTTCGTGTGCTGTGTAGCCTGCATAGGTGCTCGCCAACGACCCTTGACCCTTTACAGTCTACTCGGGGCTCTACGGGGGGAGGTTGGGATCTTTAACTCTATAGCTGCCAAAACAAAGTGATCAAAATACTCCATCGAACGGAGGCAGATGAAATGAAAGTCGATCAATCAAAGCATCGAGCGGCTGGCAGGGCGCGGGATTGAATCCGTGAGCCCCCCCCCCCCCTCTGCATCTGTGTGTGCGCATGGGGGAGGGGGGACTAATTGCAAGACTGCCGTCAGATGAAGCAATTGCGTGACATGATCAGAGACTCGTCACCACTCGTTGAGAGCACTTGGTTGCGCCGGTGTTCAGCACGCGAATCGTTAGGTCTCGCACACCGAGCGGGGTTCAATCTGCGTGCTAATTGAATGGGCGTCTGCTTTTGAAAACCAGATTTTATCGCGACAGGAATAATTATTATAATTACCGTTATCGATACAGATAGCCATGGGCGGAAATGAAACTCAGTGTCGCCAGGTTGAGATCGCGGCACATTGCCGTGACCTCCCGTGCAGCGGCCTCTTCGCCCGCCCGATGGCGACCCCCACAGTTCTCACCCAGTGTGGTGCTAATCTGTGGTGCCAAGTCTCGCGCCGTGCCAGGCTGGGTGCGCCCAGCGATCGGGCCGTGGAGCGGTCGTGGTGATAATGTGGATGTGAATGGGATGTCGTGCGGGCGAGGGGATCGCCCGGGGTGACAAAGGGTCAGGCGAGGTGAGAAGGACAAATTGAGGGCGACAGAAAGTAATAATAATCATAATAATTGCATTTATAGAGCGCTTTTCACCCAAGGGTCACAAAGCGCTGCACAGAGCTCCGTCTCCTTCACGCGGCGCCGCCTCCTGACCTCTCCAGTGTGATGGCAGTGCCCCCCTCCCGAGCTTGTAAACAACACGTGGTCCGGGGGGGGGGACATAACGTGGACGTGTGATGATTGCATTGGCTAAAGGGACGTGGAGTGATATCTCGTGGCCAGGTGACGTCAGAGGAGATATAAAAAGAGGTGTGCGGCAGCGAAGGGGAAAGTTCGGCATGCGGGATAGCAGCGGAGCAACGTCCGATGTAGTCGAGGCGGATCGTTAGTGCATTAAGTGCGGGGTGGGTAGAGTCGCCTGTTGAGTAGTGTTGTATGTTAGTGAGTTGTTGATATGATTAGTGTTTAATAAAGAGCTGGAAAGACAGAAGTCTCCCGTCTCCTCGCTGGAGTGGCAGCTGCGTGCATGGTGATGAGAGGAATGGCGTGGCCGCTGAGCTCGACTGCGCGCCGTCGGAACAAGGGGGCATGCCAGCGGGCAAGGTTATTTATGGCGTGGGAGCCGGGGCACTTGGGTTGTGCCTTAACAAATCTACGAATCAGGACGCGTTCACTCACTCATACCCACGTACGCACACACGTACGCACCCACTCATGGACTCATCCAGCTACCCACGCACGCATGCACCGTGCGCTCAGAATGTGGTGCGATGCACGCGCATAACGTGAGAGGTCTATGTTGACGGAGCCCTGCGAGGGCAAGGCATGGGTTAATATCGACCCCACTATTCACACATGCTCCTAAACAGTGCAGCTATTACGCTTCTGATTGCTGGTCTTCTAACAGTTTTCAAATTGTCCACGGGTCTCTTATCAGACGGTGCGGAGGGATGTTTTGGTGGCAGCTGAACGACTGGCCTATTTACAACCCGAGCACCGAGAGGAATCATTTCGTTAATTCCCCGGACAAAGCCTGTGTGTTGAGAAGTTAAGCCGAATGTGTGTGTGTGTGTGTGTTTGTAAAGTTCATGAATTTATCTTACAAAGCTATGAACGTGTATTATTGTTGCTGCCATTGTTTTTCAATGAAAGAAAAAAACAACAGTTAATTTGAATCACATTTCTTTCACAGAGACATATTCTCCATAAGACACCAAACCGGCAGAGAAAGTTGGATTTCTTTTTTAAAACTCAACCATAATAATTTACCATGAAACTCTTGAATATTGTTTATGACATTTTCCAAGGGCGGCGCGGTGGCGCAGTGGTTAGCGCTGACGCCTCACAGCAAGAAGGTCCCGGGTTCGAGTCTCTCGGCTCCGGTGCCTTTCTGTGTGGAGTTTGCATGCTCTCCCCGTGTCCGCGTGGGTTTTCGCCGGGTACTCCGGTTTCCTCCCACAGTCCAAAAGCATGCTCCTGGATAGGTTGATTGGCTCGCAGACTAAAATTGTCCCGCAATGCCCGGCGATGGACCGGCGTCCCGTCGTCGGGTGTATTCCTGCCTTACGCCCTATGTTTCCGGGATAGGCTCCGGCTTCACCATGACCCTATATAGGATTAAGCGGTTTCAGATAATGAGGTGAGATGAGACATTTTCCAATTACCGTTAACCATTTACCGTAGTACATACCTACGATGATAGAGGGGGTTGTTCATGATGGAAAGGTCCAGGCAGCAGCAAAACTAAACGTCGATCATCACTTTGCAGTAGGGGTCACACATTCGACCTAGCCGTGGATGAGATATCTGATGCCATCAGTATTAACATCAAGTTTTCGAGGTTAATGCCGATGGCATTTTCTTTCGACGGAGATGGATGAGGCTTAAAAAATTGAAGCTTCATCCATCTCCGCTCTCAAGATGACTATGGCGTCATCTTGAGAGCGAGCTGTGAGGCTAACATTATCGAGTATGCTCTATCCACCGCCGGATGAGAGCTGTGCAGTGGTTGCTATGCACGTCACTTATTATCCAGCGTTCGTTTGACGTCTCTCAACAGCAAGAGACGATTTGAGGAACGTGTTACACACTTGGGACAAGCATTACCCTTAGGACGGGTACTCTGCTAGTAATAATCATAGCGCCGTAGTCGTTTACGCAGAATGCGCGAGAGCGTGTACGCTAAGCATCCTTGTTACGGGAAACATATTTTCGGAGGTGCTAATCACACCACTGGCGATACGTGAGTGTAATTCGTCGGCACCTTGATGTGGACGCGATGTGGGCGCAGCTAAACGGGCGTACAATATTGCGACTTAGCGTGACAGTCGGGACACCAGATCTCATTAAAGCAACTGCTGATCATTTGTGCAATTTCCGCTCAGCTCTGTGTTTTTTCGGCTGCTTGATTTAACATGTGCACTCAGAGATGTTTGATATTACGTTGCACGGGGAAGAGCCGCGAAGTTCCTTAATCAATTCGTTTTTGTCTAATTAGTAATGAGCACGCTGTGAACCGATTACGGCTAACATCGTGGCAGGTAATGGCCAGATTGTTTCTAAGTGGCCTCTTGTCACCAACACGCACCGACCGGCGTGATGAAATATGGTGAAACGACAATATAGGAATGGTAATTCGGCCCAGCGATGCAATGCTGAGATAGGTCGGCGTGATGCCAGCTTGCGTATCATTTCACTTCGACCGTGTAACCTGATAACACCAAGTGTCGCATTTTATTTCGGTCGATTAATTTGAGCATTTAATTAAAATTCATACTGCCGTAACAGATGCATCACGAGCACGACGTTTGTGTGTTTTGCCACCCGGTTTTCAATTCATTTCCTTCACTCATCCGTAAAAAAAAAATCGGATACATATCATACGACAAGAGAAGAGCTTGCGACACTGTGTGTTTCCTGTGTACGCGGTGACATTACTAATAGCCGTGTCTTCAAAGGGGGCTTTGGAGGGAAGGGTCGTCAAATCCGTTCCGTGCACGCTGTCCTCCCGCGGACAAATAGTGAGTAAGAATGAGAAAAGATTAAAGCGCAGAGCCTCCCTCTCTTACCTTCGCGTGCACTCTCGCAAATTTCTCCCTTATTCGCGCTCTCAAAGAAAACCCTGCTACAAGACTTTAACAATTCCTCTACAATGGAAATCAATAATTCCATTTGGCAGCACGCAGGCTGTGCGAGGTGCCCCCCACATTGCAATGGCAGAACAAAGTACTGGGCGCGGTGGCGACGCGCCTTTGTGGTTCACTGAATTTAGAGCGTGGTTGGTGGCTCACGCGGAGATTTGCGATGCCCGCCAAGGCGCTGCGCCGTGAGGTGTACGGGAAATGGTAGTACAGCAAGTGGATTGAACATATCCTTGGTGGACATTTGACTTCTTGTTCAACTTGTTGTTTTTTATTAACAGGGTTATAATTGGCAAGACCAGGCTGAGTCTCATTCGCAAGAGTAATTTAGGTATATCCATAATAATAATTATACAACGTATAACTCGCCGCGTAGCGTCCATGCTGGGTCACGGAGGAGGTACGGGTGAAACTCGCAGAGTGGCGGGGAGTTGTACGAGGCCAGGCCCTCATTCTCGGCCGCAGCCCAGCATCAGAGGTGAGTGCTGTCGGACGCTGCGTCGTGAGTGTCTATCCACTGCTGAATAGATGGTTTCCAGCACCGTTGATGGCATTCTGCAACGCTGTGTATATTTAAAAAAACCCCAGAAAAAATGATGTTACTGTTGATTTTCCATTCTGATGTCGTTGTTGCTGACATGCCGTTCTCTCCACACCTCTGTGCAGCGCTTTGTGACCCTTGGGTGAAAAGCGCTCTATATGCAATTATTTTCATTATTATTACAGGCTGATAGCCGGTGGCAACTCGCCAGATAGTGTGCTCTATATAAAGTGTGACGTTATCTACAAATAAACTCGTGACATTTCTTTTGTTTTAGTTTGTGTGCGAATTAGCTGGGAAAACCCGGAGGAAACCCGCTCAGAGCAGGGGGAGAACACACGGCAAAGGCGGCCGAGGTGGGAATCGAATTGTCTCGGGCAGGACTGAGGCGCAGATGTTACCACTGCACAGCTAACTTGACGCAGAAATTGCAGTGTTATAATTATTACGTAATGACATCGCATAAATGTACAAAGCCATAGTCAGCCTCCCCGAAAGTGAAAATGACTCTTCAAGTGGACCGTTGCGTAACCGTGGAGGGATGTTTGCGAGATAACATCACTGTGACACTTGAATCTGTATTTACCTTGCGCCGAGTTTTCACGCTCAAAATCCGCAACGCAGCATTGTGCTGGAGGGAGATCGCACACGGACAATGGGCTCGCGTGTGTTACATTAACCTGCACGAGCAACAAGATGGTACATCTTAGGTTGTTGACGATCTATCTATTGTAGCGTTTCTGTCTTGGTTTGAACTCCAAATGTCAAATGCCCCTTGAAATGGAATGCGTTGCAAGGCATTCTACACAGGACCCTAGTGCACATGGAATCTGAAAGCTCACGGAAACTCTCCTGGTTAAGAGTCCATACGACCATCGCTTTTGTATGACGGGTTTTACGCAGTTGCGATGGAAAATCTCTCCGATGTGTTTTCAACTTGTACCAGACATCGTTCGGCATGATGCCCGACGATTCAGTCCGTGTGATGGAAGCTTCTTCAGTTTCGTGCAGGGAGCATGTCTAGATTTCCACGGGGGCTTTAGAGAAACACATCGGGGAAATCTTTACAGTGGTCGTTTATTTTTTTTCCCGTAGATTTCTCTAGACATGGCGGTGGTGGTGCCGTCATCTCCAGTTAATACGAATGGTCCTCACAGCCCCTGCAACAGCCGAGGCCAGATCTGTGCTGACCGCTAGATGCCTAGCGTTTCTATGTCTCTATCTAATAATATTTGCATTTCTGGAGCGTTTTTCACCCGAGAGACACAAAGCTCTGCACAGAGATGTGGAGGCACCCAGAACGCATCTGCCATCAATGGGTGACAGAGCCTTCTCGCGTGCTGCTCCCAGATTCTGGAACGACCTTTTTATTGGACATTCGCTCAGCTGAGTCCCTGGACATCTCCAATTCCCATCTCAAGACTCACTTGTTCCGTAAGGCATTGAAGTCCTCTGGCTCGGACTGTTGATGCTGCTGACTGTTGTGCTTCGATGAGACCTCGCTGTTGACCTGCACCTGTTCAGGAACACTAATTCCTTCCTTCATTTGTATCACAATTATTTATATCTGTTATTTTACGTCCTTCATTGATTAATTACCATTATTTTACTTTTATTTGATCTACTTTGATGTTGTTGTTGACATGCCGTTCTCTCCACAGCTTAGATGTGTAAAAAAAAGATGTTGTTGTTGATATGCCGTTCAGATGTTGTTGTTGTTTGTTGACATGACGTTCTCTCCACAGCTCTGTGCAGCGCTTTGTGACCCTCGGGTGAAAAGCACTCTAGAAGTGCAGCTATTATTATGTATCTCTATGGATCTCTATGTATCTCTAGGATAGCTATACTCAACGCTAGATGGCTAATCTCTATGTGTCTCTATGGTCTCTATGACTGTCTATGGGTCTCTATGTATCTCTTAGGGTCTTTATGTAGCTCTAAGACTCTCTATGTGTCTCTATGGTTCTCTCTGTATATCTATGGGTCTCTATGTCTGTCTAAGGGTCTCTGTCTCTCTGTGCTGACCACTAGATGGGGATGATGCGATCAGCTCCGAGCCGAGAGAACAGCCTACAGTTGATTGGCGAGATCCGCTCTGGTCACGTGACACGACCACGTTAATAATGAAAAATAAAATAAGTTATTTAACAAATTAGTCTAATGAATGAAACTAATCTAATTTATGAACTAAATAAATAAATCTAATGAATACAAGATAGCCTGTGCATTTTCTGGACGGCTGGCTGTGACGTCACAATGTCACAATGGCTGCAAACGAATGAGAGGCCAGGAAATTATCGGTGACCTGATGCATGCCTAGCCCCAGTCTATGGACAGATCCTCGCCCGTTACAGAGGAGGGATACGCGCCCCAGGCCATGTCCGCTCGTTAACCTCTCTATTTGACATTAGCGTGGCTATTGAGGGCCCCTTTATGCATCACGATGTGGGGCTCCGCTTGATGCCAACTATTCTCGACAGCAACGCAGCGAGGTCGCTTTTTTAAGCTGACTACAAAGCACTTGGGACAATTATTAAATCATTTTAGGGCGAATAAACAATTAAGACGGATGAATGCATGCAGAAGACCGGTCAAATTTAAAATTTACAAGCGTTTACCCCCATGGAATTGCCTTTGGTGATGGCTTTTTTCTTTCCATAACAATAAAACCTTGACATCGTCTGTCAATAACTCTGTGTATCATATGTTGACTTTAACCTCATTTACGGCGGAGCACACAACGAATATGGTGGGGTTTAATCCGCATTAATGATCGAGACAGGCATCGCGGTTACACAATCAACATTCTTACAATTTTCCTTTTTTTGCGTATTAACTGCTAGGAGCAATGGGTAAGGGTCAAAGCAATTTGCAACTGCAAACTGATTTGGCGAATTGTGCGTAGGAGTGGAATATCTGGGTCCATTAGCGTGTCCTATTTTTTCGGCTGCAAAAATCAGAATACTTATCAAACATTTCAAGGAAATTAGTTTTTTCCGCCTAATTCTGTAGACATCTTCAGCTCGCAAGATTGTGCTCTGCTCAAATGCATTAGCTACGCGAGAACTGCACGTCTGTGCTTCCAGCAGAACAGCCAGGGTTTATTTATTAATTATATTATAGCGTCTTTTTTTTCCCATCAGTCTAAAAATCCCGGCTGTGTATAGCTCAGTGCTTTTGCGCCGCGGTGGAATTTTTGAAGATTTCCTCGGTAAATCCACGCGCTTTAGCGCGAACCTGTAACGGATCTTCTCACTTGCAGATTTGCAATGTGATGTAGGCGGATTCGTAACTGGGAAAATAATGAAAACGACATCACACGTCGCAAAGCGCCCAAATGTCATGCCTTGCCATGGAGGAGATGCAAATAAGGTGGCGCAAGGTGACCGCAGAAATGGGGGAAAGGTAACTACATGGTTGGCCGGCGCCAACATTTTCCAGACACCACGTCTTATATATTATACTTCTATTGGCTAATTAGTTTTATAGATTTTTATTGACAGCAGAAAATACCAACCGAGCTTGCAAGCTCTGGATGCGCGATTGCTGCGATACAAGAAACCTTCAAACTCTTGAGTGATTTTTTTTTAATTATCTGTGGGAGGAAACCGGAGATTTCGGCCAAAACCCACACAGAATAGGGGGAGGGAATACACAAACTCCACAAAGCAAAGACATCCGAGGTGGGAATCGAACTGCCTCGGGTAGGACTCGCAGTCGCTTCAATTCCATATCTCGGTGCGCAGTTATAAATTAGATTCTAACAGTCTTTCACCCAAGCGTCGCCAGGCGACATAAATGTGACAAAGATGAACTTAAAAACTGAAACGAAATAAAAGCACAACTAAAAGAGTCCGTATATCTATAAAACCACATTACAATAGAAATCTCGTGCAATTCGAGGGCAAAAGGTACTATGCAGACAAAACTGCAAAATGGTAAAAGAGTTAACGTTTCTTAAAATGATAATATGGCATAACGATAAATGTTGAAGCATGACTCGCTTCTGTACTGATGTAGGTTTTCATGACTCAATGAGTGATGATGGCTTGCAAAAGCTGCCCTTTTGGGATAGCCGCATCCATTGCTCCTCCTCTCTCCTTCGCGACGTTTCGCCTCCCATGCTGGAACCATGCGTGCTCACCGACATAAAACACCGACACGTTTTGTACACATTCGTTATGCGTGTTGTTTTTTTTCATTCTCCCCCTCGGCGTATCGTTCATTCATATTGAAATTACAGAATAACATTTGCGCGTTCGCAAATTCACAGCAGGCGCCTTTCGTGGTTAAACCCACCTTGATCATTCTCATCTCATTGTCAGAAACCGCTTAATCCTATACAGGGTCGCGGTGATCCGGAGCCTATTCCGGCATACGCAGGGCGCAAGGTAGGGGAGGGGGGGGGGCTAGGCCCAGGATGTGACGTCAGTACATCGTTGAGCGAAAATTTTATTTACTCAGTAGGCCAATTAATCTAGACAGCAGCGTGTCTTTGTACGGTGGAAGGAAATCGGAGTACCTGGCGAAAACCCACGCAGACACGGGGAGAGAGAATACGCACCCGAGCCGGGAACCGAACCGTGGAATTATTGTTGCGAGGCAACAGCGCTGGTCGCTGCGCTGCCCTCACATTGATTCACGTGGTTAGGTTTCTGTGAGGCCTCAGCTTAGATATATTCGGGATTGAGGCTCGGCCAAACACGTGTGTCCTGTGCTGCTTTAGTCGACGGTGAGTGTTTGATAATGCCTTCAACAAAAATTATGAAACGTCGCGGAGGGGAGAAGAGGGAGAGGAGGAACGCTCGACATGGCTATCCCAAAAGAGCAGGTGTCCAGAGTAACGCTCAGGTTTTGTTGTTGTTTAGCCACAAGGTGTTCTATTGCTACCATCTGCTGGTGTAAATGTGCAGTCAATTTTATGCTGGAAGGAGCCGTTGAGCGCTACTCACTGCTTCACCGTGCACAGTCATTTCAAAACAACCCGGTCGTCGTTTTTAATATTTACTCCTTACCTTGTGAGAAAACTCAGCCAGAACCACTCGTTTAAGAGAAACAGAAAAACCTCGCCGCATCCCTAATCAACACGAACTTTTAACAGAAAAATATCCATAATAATAGAGGCATTTTGTGCAACCACCGCAGAAGAAACTGTCGTTGAACATTTCATTTGATGAGTTGCTTTGTATTGTCTTTGCACACCTTAGAAAAAAAAACGACTCAGGCATGATGAACCACACACAAAGACAGTCAAGCTCTATGATCCTTGATATATTGAGATGTAACTGGCCGATTAATGGGCATTTCGTTTTGAAAGGTAACCGGAGCACCCAGAGCTAGTTCGAACGTTTGCTACATCGCATGAATCCCGCATCCAGAGCTTGCAAACTCACGAGGTATTATCTGCTGTGATGATGAACATCTCTCTATGTTGTATGTCAAGGCGTAACGCTCTGTCCCAGGAAGGAAAAAAAAGCGATTGAGGCTCACATGCGCTCTACCGCCGTCTCCTGGCCAGCCAGGGTATGGCACCCTTTCCTTACATCATCTCATCTCATTGTCAGAAACCGGTTAGTCTTGTAGAGGGTCGCGGTGAGCCGGAGCCTATCCCGGCAGACACTGGGGGCAAAGCAGAAATATACCGACGATGGGACGCCAGTCCATCACCGGGCACTACGGACAAATTAGTCTGCAAGTCAATTAACATATGCAGCAGCAAGTTTTTTGCACTGTGGGAGGAAACCGGAGTGCCTGGCGAAAACCCACGCGGACACGGAGAGAACATGCAAACTCCACACAGAAAGGCACCCGAGCCGAGACTCGAACCCGGGATTCCTTGCTGTGAGGCGACAGCGCTATCCACTGGACCACCGCGCCGCCCTTTACTTATGCGATCCAACAATCCTCACCCCCAAGAACGTTCGATTACAGCCTGAGTAGCCACCACTCGCACGGCTATACCGTTCGTATCGATGTAGGTTTATCACGGCTCGACGCATGATGATTGCTTCCAAAAGCTGCTGTTTCGGGATA
>JAZEWT010000010.1:10018380-10043564 GCA_036362905.1 Mordacia mordax
CACGGCTATCCCGAAATAGAAATGCTCATACTGTGCATCGAGCCGCGAGAACCCGACATCAACACGAAGGCATTTCTGCCAACATTGCCATGAGCAAGTGCAGGAATTGCAGGGCTGCGCCTTGACCTTGGATAACGCCTGCAACTTGCAATAGTAATAGTAAATACACTTTAAAACGCCGAGTACACATTATTTCAATTTCATATATATTCATTCGAAGACAGAGCAAATCAGAGGCGGACGGCACGGTGGCCCAGTGGGTAGCGCTGTCGCCTCACAGCAAGAAGGGCCCGGATTCGAATCTCGGTTCGGGTGCCTTTCTGTGTGGAGTTTGCATGTTCTCCCCGTGTCCGCGTGGGTTTTCGCCGGGCACTCCAGTTTCCTCTCATAGTCCAAAAAACACGCTGCTGCATAGGTTAATTGACTTGCAGACTAAATTACCCGCAGTGCCCGGTGATGGACTGGCGTCCCATCGTGGGTATGTCCCTGCCTTGCACCCTGTGTCTGCCGGGATAGGCTCCAGCTCACCGCGACCCTGTACAAGACTAAGCGGTTTCTGACAATGAGATGGGATGAGACAAATCAGAGGCGCGAGGTGACCTGCAGGGGGAAGGCGGGGGTGAAGCCATTCAGTTAGCCGCCGCCAACTCGCAAGACACTGCGTCATATATATTATAATGTTATCGGCTAATTGATTAATGAGTGGTTGTTTTAGGGGTGTGGGAGTAAACCGGAGTAAACCCACGCAAAACAAGGGGAGAACACACCAATACCACGCAGAAAGGCGTGCAGGCGGGATCAAACCGCCTCTGGGTTAAGACGCTTATTTCTGCGAGGCGCAGATGTTTACACTGTGCCACAAGTTAATTTCATGCGACCAACGTCCACTTTACAACGGCCTGCAAACGTTATTGATCTATCACTGACAGCATCTCGGGCACTAGATGGGATGGATTTCGATTTGGCAACAATGCTCCGTTTCAAAGTCTTAGTACGACGCAGTCACGGCTGTCACTGTAAGTGCCTCTTGTCGAATGTTAACAGTAATGCAAGTGCGTGTTAATGAGTGGTTGTCTGCTGAGATTTGTCAGTCCAGTATCAGTAGCTGCTTATTCCTGTACAGGGTCTCGAGGGCCCGGAGCCTATCCTGGCAGACAAAGGACGCAAGGCGGGGTAATACTCAGGATGTGACGCAAGTACATCGCAGGGCACTTTTTTAGGGGGCAATTTACTCAGAAGGCCAATTCACCTAGGCAGCAGCGTGTCTTTGGACGATGGGAGGAAACAGGAGTACCCGGCGAAAATCCACCCATTGAAAGTGGTATTTGGTCCTCAGTGAGGAAGAATTGGCACCACACCCTCCCCTGTCACTAAAATGAGATTGCACCTCTTTACGGGTGAGTCAGCAACGGTTGTCCTTCAGACTTGCCATCGCTGGGTCAGGGCTGTAAATGAGATGAGCAGCGCTTCAACATTCATTTGAGCAGCGCTGCCGCATCACAGCAAGAAGTAGCCTGGATTCGATTCCCCGGTTCGGGTGCCTGTTTTGTTAGAGTCTGCACCGTTCTGTGTCCGCGGGGGCTTTTTGTCGAATTCCATGGTTTTTCCCACCACAGTCCAAATACTTTTCCACTTCCTATGTTCATTGGCCTGCGATGAACTGGAATCCTATCCCGAGTAAAGCCATGGCTTGCACCCTGTGTCTGCCGGGATAGATTCCGGTCGCCCCCGACGCCGTTCAGGATCAAGCGGATACTGATAATGGTCTCTGGCTTCGGTTGAACGATATGATGGCACAGCAGCTCAGCAGATGAGTGAACAGCTAGATCCAGCAGATGTCAGCAGAGGCTCAGTAAAAAAATCTAGCCTTTCGATGTAGCGTCTCATCTTATAGCCGGTTAACAGCCCTGTCATCATTCAATATCGGGTGTTAAGAATCGAGGATTTTTCATTTGGGGCGGCGCGGTGGCCCAGTGGGTAGCGCTGTCGCCTCCTCACAGCAAGAAAGTCCCGAGTTAGAATCTCAGCTCTGGTGCCTTTCTGTGTGCAGATTGCTTGTTCCCTCCGTGTCCGCGTGGGTTTTCGCCAGGCACTCCGGTTTCCTCCCACAGTCCAAAAACACACGCTGTTGCATAGGTTAATTGGCTTGCAGACTAAATTGCCCTAAGTGCCCGGTGATGGACTGGCGTCCCATCGTGGGTATATCCCTGCCTTGCGCCCTGTGTCTGCCAGGATAGGTTCCGGCTCACCGCGACCCTGTACAGGATTAACTGGTTCTGACAATGAGATGAGATTTTCCATTCGTGTTGACGTATGTCATGGGTTCGCGTGAGTTCTGTTGCTATCTCGCGGATGCGCATCTACTATAATGTAAATTAAGCAATCGTTTTTCATCATCGGGATTTCAAAACAATTCACTGAATTTCACCAGTTTTTAAATTTAGGTTGGAAGGAACCGTTTAGCTGTGTAGCTGTTTTCACAGCTGTCCAGCGGGGAGGGGTAAGCAAGTTACAACATATCAGGACACCGGAAGCAATTTAGTCAAGATAATTAACCTAGGAAGCATGTCTTTGAACTCTGGGAGGAAACATGAGTACCTGGCGAAAATCCATGCAGGACATGCAAACTGCTCACAGAAAGGCACCCGAGCCGGGAGGCCGTCGCCACGCTCACTGCTCCACCGTGCCGCCCACCACCATTTTCCACCATACTTCACCACCCTGGTCAGTGCGGGTTGGTGAAGGCAGGCAGCATACACGATGGAGCAATGGATCTTCGCGCACTGCATCCTAATAAATACGTTCGCCCAAGTTCGAAGAAGGCTGATGGTCTTGGAGAAAATACAAGCCACGGATGGCAGTTATAATCATCATGATCAATACCCTCTTAATCCTGTACATGGTCGTGAGGTGCCGGAGCCTATCCCGGCAAACAGAGGGCGCAAAGCGTAGCGATACCCAAAATGTGACGCCAGTTTATCACAGGGCTTTTTTTGGGAAGGGGCAATTTACTTTGACAGCGGCGTGTCTTTAGACGGCGGGAGGAAATCGAAGTACCCGACGAAAACCTACGCGGACACGAGGAGAACACGCAAACTCCACACTGAAAGGCACCCGAGCCTGGAGCTTGATGACTAAATTACTCCCGGTGCCCTACTACGGTCTGGCGTCCCTCGAGGGGTAAAACCCTGCCATGCGCCCTGTGTCTGCCGAGATAGCCTCCAGCCCCCGCGCGTAGCACACAATACATTTAATTGAAAAGATGTGACAAGCATTTTGAGGAATGATGTGAGTGACTCTGTGTACAATAATTGTTAAAACAATTAAAGGAAGAAATAGGTGTTCCTGAGCAGGCACAGGTCAACCGCATGCCATGTTATCAGCCAATTAATGATTGGTCTTCATTTGGGATTTAGAAATGCAATTATTATTACTATTATACGATAAATGGAACATGAAACAATTTCCAAACATATGTATTATAAATACGGATAATTTTGCATTTTTAAATGTTGGTTGAAAGTCAGATCAGATTTTACATATTATTCTGCAACGACGTGCATATAGGAAAAAAACCCCCACTTTTTTATTATTGCCGATTTTCCACTCTATTGTTGTTGTTGACGTGCCGTTCTCTCTGCAGCTCTGTGCAACGCTTTGTGGCCCTGGGGTGAAAAGCGCTCTTTAAATGCAATTATTATTATATCCGTGTCGATGAAGCAGCAGTCTGTTGAGCACGCAGGCACCTTGTCGCAGTACTCACCACACCTGAGACACAATAGTTATAGAGCACTTTTCACCCGCAGGTCACAAAGCGCTGCACGGAGTTCCGGCTGCCGCCGCGCGGGACACGTGCGTCGGCGCAGTCGACGGGAGCGACACGGAGAGAGGAGAGCAGAGAGAGAGACGCGGGCCTTTAGGTGTGGAGGGGCTGCCAGCGCACAGCGAGCTTGCGGTGAGAGAGAGCTAAGGGAAGGGAGACGGAGCAAGAACAAGGCAGAGGGCGGCGTCTGCGGGACCGTGCCCGGCTCGAGGCAGCCACTGCTGCCCCCTCCGCTGATGGTCGCCACCCCCAGCGTTTGTGCGAGAAAGTGGCGCCGTTTCAATGAAGTTCGATCATGCTGGCTGCGCGCAGCAGCGTGTCTGTCCGGCTGTCTGCCTCATCCAAGCTCCCTGCTCGCTTTCAACATGGAACTTTTGTTGTTGTTGTAACAGACTTGCGAACGGTAGAGTAACAGCAGCCGGGGCGCACGAAACTTCACGCACACTCGTAGTAACAGCCACGCATGCATAACCAACAAAAGACTGCCCCCCTCCTCCTCCTCCTCCCACCTCCCCCGCCATCCCTTCCCTGATAATCCCATACAACCAGCTGAAGGAAAGTAGAGCTTTATTTACGTAGGCGATCGATTTCACAGTGAGCGCACACGCCGGTGACGCGGTGTTTGAAGAAGTTGGAACGGCAGGCGCTCCGTGTGCCGCGGGGTGAAGATGCGCGCTTTGTACGAGGTGGGAGCACGACGAGTAGGGCTGTTGGCGGCGTGGCTGGGTGGTGGCGGCGGCGCTTGGTGTCGAGTTGTCGGATGGTAGGAGGCGGAAGGCGTCGTAGCTTGGACTTCATGCAAGAAGTCTTCTCGAGTTGTGGAAGGACCCCCTCCACCCCCATCCCGGACCCCCTCCACCCCCATCCCGGACCTTCACCTCCTCCCGGTTCCTGCGACTCTCGGCTGCTGACGAGATGCGGCGTTAACCCCCCCCCCCGACAGCACGTGGGGTGAGTCTCCATCCCCCGCCGGTGAGCGTGTCGTCTGCTAGCCACCCACTCCCTTTGTGCCGTGCAGATCTCTCAGGCGCTTCTATCGGCAACAGCACTTGACACTAAAGTCTGTCGGAGGCTATACGGGAGACGTCTGTGTGTCTTGAGCGAGACTTTAAACACGTTGGCGCAGTGTGCCCACGCTGTGTTCGTCCGCTACGTCTAGACAAACCGAACACTCGCTCATCCTACAGTCGTTCCGTGCAGTTTGCACACAGGCAAAGGTCACCCATGTAGCCTTTGCAGGGCTGTTGCATAAAGTGATGTTTGCAAATCATTGTACCGTAACGATGGTTTCGATTGTGGCTTCAGAACGCCCTGCCGCCTTTGTCTCCACGAGTCCTGTTATACTCCGCAGGGAGATACAGTACAGCCAATCATTTAAGGCCGAGTCGACCTAGAGGAGGCCCACGGGCTAATATGGTTCGGGTAATGATCACTGAAGAGGGAGTCGAACTCAGTCGCGTTGTCCTGTACGGGGGACGCACGCACACTGAACACAAACGCTGTAACACACATCCACACTCACATTGGCACACTCACGGGCTATTTACGTCTGCTGTAATGTTTGCTTTGGAACGTGGTTCAACACTAAATGCGCTTAACGTCTGGCACTGAGCAATTCCCAAAGAGCAAGGCACTTGCAGCCTTCATTAGCCGGACAGTGTGATTGATTTCGCTTCGTCCCTGAGCCTGTATAAGTTGCTTTCCCTAAATAAGCCCTGCAGTTGTTGCTGTTGTTGGTTGTTAAGTTGTGATAACCCGGTGTTTTACAACTGTCGCATCTAATTCCCACGTTTTGATTTGTGTGGTGTGCGCAGTAGCACATTGCAAAATCCGTGACCGCTCGGGGAGGCCTTCATCTAGCAGTGGATTGATCGCCATCCATCATCAATCCTCTGGTGGATGAAGGTCTGCCTCGACTCATTAAAGCAGACGGATTGCTCACCACAGCGCGTGTGCCGTGATCAATGCGCGAATAAACTGCCACAGGGCCATCCATCAGCCTTAGCGTCGCTTTCCAGAGGAGTGATATGGCCTGGCTCGCCAATGGTTATTCTCAAGAGTTCCTCGGGCCCAAGTGAAGGTCCATGGCTCAGGCCCCGTCTATCCTAGCTGTTCCTACGTCAACCTCCTCCCACCGTCACCTCGACAATCGCCGTGGTTATGACAAAAGAAAAACATGTACAGTACGATGTGGAGTCGCGACCCATGAGTTGGCTCGCGAGGGCCACTTAGTGGTCCGTGGAGACCAGAGTCAAGTGGGCCTTGAGGTGCAGAAGGTTGAAAATCCCAGGCTTAGTTAACGGCATCATTGGATGAAGTTTAAAGTCATATCCAGTTTTATTGTTAATGGAGATTGTATTATTTGATTTGGCACAAGAGGGTTAGCAATGTATAAAGTAATGCTGACAATGCACTGTCATTGAAACGACTCGGTCACCATGTGCAAGTTGATAAGAGCAATGTTGGATAATGTTGGTTTTTCCATGTTTCTACTCTAAAGCTTATTCAGATATATTTTGCTTGACATCAGCTAAAAAGTTTATTTATTTATTTAATCACACCACATAATTGACTAGTTAATTAGGATCTATGTTACTTGCATCACAATGGACACAATTTAAAATGTAGCCAAGTGCCAAGACTTGAGCAGTGGCGCAGTGGTTAGTTCCTTGCGCCACGCACCCTGCGACCTAAGTTCAATGTTTGCTCACTGCTTACATCAGTGGCGAGAGATGGAGGAACCGATCCTGATGTGGCCATCACCACAAACTGTAGTGACCGGCATGACCGACATAGTCTTGGGAAGACATTCATACAGCAGTAGAATTCCAAAATTCTGGAAAACCTGCGAGGATAATTCAGCGGCTCCATGATTGGACTCAGGATAATAATGGTATGAGTTTGAATACAGGTCACGGTGAATTCATGGTCTTACCAAACATCATCGTAGTGATCAACCTCAGCCACTGTACAATTAATAGTTGAGTGTTACCTGCAAGCCATGCAAGCTTTCACAATTGTAACCACTCACTGATTAGCGAAGTCTATTCTGGGCCCTACAATGTAAATGTGGAATTTTCACAACTACCATAGACTCTCCAATGGACAGGAGCACTGGCTGCTCAGTGTTTTAAGTAGCGTTGGGGGGCGTGATATTTCCGCCCCATAGTGACCCGTGTTGTTAGTCGCAGGAATCGCGCACCTACAGCTTGAAAGCTTACTGGCTTCTTTTTGCTGTAATGGTAAACGTCTGAGGGCTCCTTTAAGTGCAAAAGTTTGAGAAACCCTGATATGTGACAAGTATCAGTGGCTGCAATGTAAATGCAGGACTGTGGCTATGAAACCTATTCGTCATGTAGCAGCTCAAGTTAACTGCCCTCGTTTCTCCTCTGGAAAAAACAGGACCAGGGACCATTCTGGAGAGTGCCGGTGCATGTTGTTTGTTTTTTTACGGAAGCTTGCGTTTGGTATATCGTTATATATTGGCCGATTGCCACTATTAATAATACAGTAATTATCCATAGCTTTGTGCAATGTGCTGTGTGACCCTGGGGTTAAAGGCGCTTTAGAAATGCAAATATATTAATAATGATGCCCTTCAGATTATTTCAACCGGAAAGCCACACCAAATCTCAAAACTATTTCAGGATTCCCCCTCGTCAGGATTTTCGTCCCGTTGCATCCATGGCTGTTTATACCGTGCAAGGAAACCAAAGTACCCAAATAAAATCCACGCACACGACGGGCTATCAAACCTCCGAACAGATGTATTCAAGAACCGTTGGCAATCCTGCTATCTGGCAGCTTCCTTTCCAAACTCCTTTCCAGACTTGAACCAGGGGTCAGCATATTGCTTTCTTAGCTTCTGAGCTCTTAGAGTCAAGGTGAACAGACAATTCTGCATCGTACGTGTGTATCACACAGGCAGCAAATTCCAGACTGGACAACAGCCAGCTTGTATGGTGGGGTCTACCTGCTCAGTGCGCTTTGAGGTGTCTTCAGGAAATTCCGTGGCAGTGTGATTTGACGCCAGAGATGGCAGGCGCTGATAAAGCCGAACAGCTGCTTGCAGTCGCAAAACGCGTTGTAACTCGATGCATCTTAGATCTTGTTACAGCCGTGTTTCCACGGGACCGTTCCGAGTCACGGCCACCAGACTAAGCACGACATCAGCCTGGCAATCGCTCACGCTCGTTATTTGGTCGTGGGGAGCTCCGGTTTGTGGTAATGCCCGAGACAGCGTTAGATTCGTTGATTAGATTTTAAGAGTTTGACATTTAAAAAAGAAAGGTTTATTCCTACTGATGTAGGTTTTCATGGCTTGGTGTACGGCCAATTGGTTTTCAAAGTTATTCTTTCGGGATAGCCGTGTCGAGCGCTCCCCCTACTCTCCTTCGTGAGGTTTCACCTCCCACGTTGAATGCATCATCAGGCTAATGAATGAATGAACGAACTGAAAGAGGAGGAACGCTTGGCACGGCTATCCCAGAAGATCTTTGCACCGTGAATACTTACATCATAATATTTGTACAAATAATTTTGAAACTATGCGTTCCTAAATACGTTTAATTTTTTTTGTTATAGCGATAAGTCACGAACTTTCTTAACTTCGTGCTCTTATAGTTTCCTGGGTGAAAACTTGGTGATGTCCTTGCCCATTCCTGGCTGCTTCGTCAACATGAACTTTGGGTCACATATGGAGGTGACAATAGCATGGTCTTGGTGTGTGCATCGCACAGTTGCAGATTTTGTTTTGCTTATCACGGAGCGACGCATTTGCACAAAAGCGTTTTGCATACACTGGCTGCTTATGTCAAAAATATATGTTCAGTGGAGCATTACCTTCACTTGCCATTGAGAAGTACAAGTAGCATAAGTTAAGCAAAGAAAACCTGTTTTTACAAGGTTCAGTCCATCCCTGTACAAGCCCAGGCATAAGATATGCATCTTCTCCTCTGCTCAAACCTGACTATCTATCCACGTGTATGATTCAGCACAGATTTATCGTCCCCCTATACCGGTCATCAGCCCCACAGATTATCATCGTTCGCACTCCCTGCTTAATCCTGTACAGTGTCAGAGGTGCCAGAGTCTATGCCGGCAGACACAGGGCAAAATGCAGCCCACACATCACACCTGACAATCCCTCAAGGTCACCCATACAAGTTATGGCCCTGACTGAACCTTTTAGCTGCCCAGATTTCACAGAATCATGCGCATTTATGCCGTTTCGGTACGCATCTAATACTTATTCCACGCAAATTTATACATTTGTTAGATCAACCTTTACGGTTAAGCATAAGCCACGGTGGGTATATGATTAGGCACTATGATTGAGAAATTATTTTAGCATTATGGTGAGGCAATTGATACGACGGGTATATAATAAACGTGTTATGATCAGCGTACGTTTGGGCGTCGTGTAGGACAGGCGTGGTTCTATCTGCTATGATTAGGATCGTTTCCACATTCAGAGGCCCCACCTTAACCGCATGCAGATCTAGGGGATGATCGTGGCGCCTGGGCACGGCACAGGCCACATGTCTTTGCCAACAGCATTGGCCGGAGCGTGGCTTGATGCGCCGCTCAAAGTCATCCGGATGGGGCTATGATCAGCGGGTTGTTTACTGGTGTCTAATCAGTTCCCTTGTATGTTATGCGACCCCACACGATGTGAGACACCTCCCAAGAACGATGAGAAAGGTAATTAAAGCCTGACCGCATCGATTGTCCCAGAGATGCAGTACTTGAGGACTTGTGGGCGAAGCACTGGTCGAAAATAATAATTTGAGTGGTGGAGAGGTGAAAAGTCAAATGTGCATGATGCGTATGTATCATTTGGGGAAGGTTAAATCAATGTTCTCTTATTTAGAGTTGCTGATTCGAGGTTGCCACGTGCAACATTCCTCCTCTCTCCTTCGCGACGTTTTCGACTTCTGCTTTGAAGGAATCTTCAGGCGTTCTGATTCGGAGGCAAAACGTGGTGGTGGAGAAAGAAAGAAAACGCAACACGACCTCCGTGTGAGTCCCATCGCTCGCCGTGTTGTTTTGACGTGACGTGATGGCGTGTTACCAAAACAAATTGAAACCGAGGCCACGAGGTGTGGTGGTGGTTGGTGGTTGGTGGTTAGTTGGTGGTTGGTTGGTGGTTGGTTGGTGGTGGTGGGTGGTGGTTAGTGGTTGGTGGTGGTGGTGGCACTGCCCAGGATTGTTGCAGATATCACTTGCCCCTAATGGTAGCTACGACTGAAAACTAAATTCAGGTCACCTAGTTCATAGCCCAATGGGTGAAACACTGTGACACTTCTCCAACCTCTATATTGTATGGCACCAATATATCTTGTGTCGTGTCTCAAAGGTTGAGAAGGTAAAGGCGCAGTCCAACAATCGCTCACCTACACCAGTGCATCCGGAAAAGTTTCCAGTTTGAAGTTCTAGTAGGATCACCTCCTACAGTCCATGGACTATGTGTGTGGAACCACTGCTGCTATAGGGTATTTTCGGTTGACTTTCACATTGATGAGATGTCTTGATCATCATGATAAAGAGACTTATGCTCAAGAGCTGCTGTTTTGGGACAACCGTGTCTGGTGTCCCGCCTCTCTTCCTTCACGACCTCTCCCCTCTCACGTTGGAGTCATCTTCAGGCTAGCGTTGGAGACGCGACATATCGGCTATCCCAAAAGAGCAGCTCTTGAGCGCAATTCCCCATACATCTACATCGAGTCATGAAAACCTCCACCGATGTAATTTATCCAAAAGGTGTCCATATATTAATCTGACACATGTGACATTTCTTTGAACTGTAGGAGGAAACTGAAATGCCTAGCAAAAACCCATGTAACAACCCACAAACTTCACACAGAAAGGCACCCCAGCCAGGATTCGAACCCGGGTAATTCTTGCTGTGAGGCGACAGCGCTACTCACTGGGCCAACACGTCGGCCCACAATTTCACCTATTTGTTTTAAGTAAGACCTGTTATATCAACCAGATAATTTACAGAGGGTATTCAAACACAGTGTACAGCTCTGTATATATACAACAGAAAACACACGCATTAATGGATTGCCTGACACCATTATAATATATAACACCCAGTGTGTGGCAAATGTTGGCGTTGGCTAACTGCCTTCTGTCTCCCCTCCACTGTGCAGTTTTCTCACACCTGCGAGTCATTCTCTGCCTCTTTGACATTGAATGACTGCGCGCGGTGCAAAGTCGTAACTATAATTATTACAATTATTTTCATCCGCGGTAGAATAAACGCGCGAGCGTCTGCGCGTGACTCCGTGAAGAAATTTGCGCTCGGCACCGTTGTTAGGAGCCTCCCCCCTCCCCCCTCCCCCTCGGAGGCTGTGAAAACTCATCTTCGTAAACTTCGGCGTGAAGTTTCCACGCCACCTGAGACCGCACGTGCTAATTGAAACAATAGCCTCCAGAAAAATAATACGGAGGCACAGTCGATTTTGAGTCTGCTTTCCACACTTTTGCGCATGCGGGACTTTGAAACACCGCAGGCGAATTACATTTCTTTCCTGACCGCCTTCTATCCGTCAAGACCGGCTTCTTCTCCTCACCCCCTCCTCCTTGACCTCCTCCTCATCCTCCTCTCATCTCCCCTACCCCCTCACCATTTCCCTTCCCCACGCCTTTCCTTATGCCTGTCTCCTGCCTGCAGGGCCATTTCCAGTTCAAGACGTAGGATCTAGCTTCCTGTGAAAGTCACGTGCGCTGCGGTTCTGGGCTCCTCGTAAGTGGCATCACCCATGCGCAGCAAACGTCTGCTCCTGTTTGCCTTCGTCGTTTTCGGCCGCCGCTCCGAGGGGTCACATCGAACCGGCTGACCTCTGCGTCACAGGTCTGGCGTGCCGTGAACCGTTCCAAGCGTCGCTCGGTCGGAGTCGTGAAAGTAATTTAGTTCTGGCCCGACCGTCTGGCCGATGGATTTAAAGGCACGGCGCGCAAAGAAAGGGCGCGTGCACGGTGGCCGATATTAAACGAGACACACAGCTTCAACAAGGTCTTTCCTGCTGTTCCAAACACTGTACGGCTGCGGCACAAGGGTGGCCAGATTATTTTTTTTGTTTTGTGGGCGATGAAGATTGCGTTTCAAGCACTGTGCAGGCAAAACGTTCCTGCACAAAATTGATTCTGCTATACTTGATTAGTCGCGGGGCCTTGATTTATAACTGGGTGTGTTCAAGCTGCGCTTACATTCACCGAGTCTAAACAACAAAAAAGACCGGAATTATATAAATAAATTCAGGCCAATTCATCGGCCTACAAAATACTCGTTTTGAACCCATGTGCCGTTGTTTTTGCTGCCGCCATGCTTTAATGTGGAAGAATAGCTGGAGAGTTTTCCACTTTTCAGAGAAAATAAGCCAGGCCTTTGGGGCTTCTTGCGGCACAGTGGCAGGGCATCTTCTCATAGGATTTTATTCGGGCTGCTGCTGCTGCTGCTATGACTGCAGCATACTACACGTGACTGGGAGCCACGGTGCAGAAACATTTTTGTTTGCTCCCACGATCCGGACAGACCCGGCAAAAATTGCGCCCTGGGCGTTGGCGTGGAGAATTCGGGTTATTGTAAAGTGAAGAGCTGAGAAAAGCATTACGGTCAGTAAAGGGGAAAGGTATGTCAGTGACAATTCTTCACTATCTCAGCACACCGGTGCGTTGGAGACTAAACCCACAGCGTTTACAATACAGCTGCTCGTCTCAAATTGATGCAAGTTCCTGATGATGCTGATTGTAATAAAAAAAAATTCATTTCAAATTCTGTGGGTTTGCTGTCCAATGCACCGGTGTGCTGAGATAGTAAATAATTGGCACGTTCTGTTCACGTGATGAACCTTACTAATTGGCTGTGTCGGGTGGTGAAGGCTTTACCGCACCATTTTTTTGTGACCTAACCCAAAAAATACATTTTATTGATGACATTGTTCACGAAATTCTTCGAATTAAAGATGAACTTGGCATTGTCTGACGTTTTGAGACGATCTTGTCCAAGGGCCATTTTCCCGACACAGGGTCACACTGCTCAGTGAGGTTCTCACATAGATTATTCAATTTAATGACGTGGCGTCGATTGAATCATTTTAACAAAAATATACTTTTAAAAAATTTTCAAACTTGTTTAACCTGGAACACCCCTTGAGAAGCACACAACTCATTTGCAAGGTGGTCCATGGTGTCCTTTGACATAGCTAGCACATAATGACACATCATATACAGCCCACGCACATTGGACATTAATTGATTAGGCATTTATGTTTGATCAACAGTCGCCTTTTGACATCAGTCTGCGACGACTGCAGTCATAACATGTTCGTGATGAATATCGCACCCAGTACAAAAATAAAACAAATCCCGGAAAAACTATCAAACTTGGCGCGACCATTCAACAACCGCCCACAACGTCTGAGCTGATTCTGGATCCTTAATGTCCCCGATGCACCCCCTTCCCCAGACGCGGTCTTCTCTCTGGAACTAGCGACCCCACGTGGAAGGGGTCACTGCTTAGCTTAGGCTGCCGGCCTCGAAATCACCGCCAGGGTTGAGTTTCACTTGTGCGCATTTTGTTTTTGTGTTTATGCGCCCCCTTAGCAAGGGTGCTTCTGCTGGCAGCGCAGGATGTACAGTGAGATAAAGACACTCGGCGCACAAAGGCCACGATCCAACTGCGTAGACCTCGCGAGCTGTTGGGGAACTTGCTGTTGGAGAGCACTTGCGCAGGTCGAGGGGGGTGCTGTGGACGAGGACTACCCCCGAGCCGCCTTTGTCTCCCCAGATGTTTACACACTCGTTTACGGCTGAGTGGAGATAAAGAAAGAGCCAGGAGCTGTGCCGATGATCGCTACCTGTGTGAGCACTGCCCGGAGTTGAACTTGGGATGCTGGGTTCGTAGAGTCCCCTGTGTCAACCGCATTCCGCTCACATAGACTTACAAAGACAAAGATCCCCCGTATAGCCGAAACAGACGGTAAGATCAAGTGCTGTTAGCGCCTGTATCACTGGAGGGGGTGGGTAGCCAGGACCCCACCTAGCCACATTAGTCTCCTCAGTGGCGATGTTCACGCACCATTCCAGGCACTCATTTTAGGCTGAGTCGACCGAGGCGAGGCCCACGAGCAGTTCATAAAATCGTCACTGGTGGTGGTGAGCGTGAGCGGGAATCGAACTCGGATCGTAGCCAACTTTGTAGCGCTACGTGTCGATAACCACCACGCCACCGCTCCCCATATATAAGACACACACAGACAACAGCCTCGCACACACGCGCGCGCACACGTGCACACACACTCGTACACACACTCTGCCGTCGTCTCTGCTCCTCCAGGCACTGGTGGAGGGAGAGCGTTCGAAGCTACGCGGGTCTCCGCAGAGCTCGCTACCGGGAATCTGACCGAGAAAGGAACAGAAACTGGATTTCCTTACAGTCGTTCCACCACCCCGCAGTCTCCCCGCGGGGGAGACGATGGGAAGGATTCGGGAAGAGAATCGGTGACGCGGGGGCTGACACGGGGTGCGGTTTTGTAAAGTTCACGAAGGGGCTTTGTTTAAATATCGTGGTGATGCAACGAACTGGCATGCTCCTTTAACCCCCCGCGAGACGTTATAATAATAATAACGCAATTCATAGCGTGCAAATACCACGCTTGGTCAGAGACGAGATGCGGATACGGAGGCCCAGAGCCAAGCTCGTTTTGGAGCGAGCGATGCTGAGTGAGTGTCACGAGGAGCCGCCCGGAGTGAGTGAGCGCATTGTGGTGAGTGGTGTGAGTAGGTGTGCGAGCTAGAGGGGGCGTCCAGTGTGTGTGGCCTCGTGGCAGAGTAGCAGTGGAGTCACAGCGTGAGACACATGTGGAAAAAACAGCGAGGCCACGTTTCGTGAAACTTCTCTGCCCCAATTTATCCGGCGATTTTAAATGAGCCCAGTGGAGTCGATGGATGTGTCGCCATGCAGTGGGGTCAAGTGTATGTACGCTCACCTATTGCGAGACGTCTGGCCTGCGTGGAAGAGTAGGCCACACACCTAGAGTAGTCGGGGAGTTCTACCAACAGTGCCGTGAATACACAGTTGTGGGGCTGCTCCTTTGCCCTCCGGTGTCCATTGCATTTGAGCTAATGAACCTCAATGGGCTCTCTCTTCTGATCAAATAAAGGACGTCCAATAGATCTGTTTAATTCCATGGGGGGACCAGATGGTCTGTGAACAGCAACATTCCCTCACCCCTCTCAGGCTCAGGCTGAACTTTGCCCTCTCCGGCTGCCTTTTTCTCAATTCCCGAGACTTGTAATCATAGAACCGGGCACGTGCGTCAGGTTCAGCATTCCTCGGGGGTCTCCTGACAGGAGGGAGACACACGCAGAGAGAAACCAATTCACTGCTGGCAAGTTCAAGCCTCGAGACTTTGAAATGAAACCCCAGGAGAGTTGGGAATATCGAGCAAGAGGCCGCTCCTCTCCCCTCCGGCTTTTCCCACAGCAAATATACAAAGTTCTCCCCGTTGCGTCGAGCGGACTGTTGCAAATATATACGCGCTCGAGCACGACCGCGCGCTGCTGTGAACAAGGTGGCTTTGAAGCCGCCGCAAATTTCTCTTTGAATTCGCGGGGACTTTAACCCTTTTGTGAGAATGCACTCAGATTTTTTTGTCGCTGTTGCAGCCGCCGCTGCTCAAGCAGCTATCATCCAAAACCGGAGGGACAGTCACCCGATGGCCTGCGCTGCGTAGCTTACGCTGGCAGCGGCAAGCCCGTGGCATAGCGCGATTGGCACACGCCTCGGTGCGGGCTTTGGAATGATGCCCCCCCTCCATCCACCCCCGCCGAAGATCAGCCGTGTCGCGGGGGAATGAGCGAGACGGGAGTTCAGAATAAGGGAGGAGAACAATGGGGAGGGGACAAGGGAGGGGACAGGGAAGTCTACAGAGGGAGTAGAGCAAGCTGAGAAGACAGAGGTCAGGGAAGGGAGACACAACAGCCAGAGATCGACAGATAGAGCGGAGAGGCAGGCAACCTTGAGGGGTCGAGCATGACTGATGGACGAGGGAGGGACGTTGGAGGAGGTGGCACTCGCCGGGGTTGATTCCGTTTCCCATTGAGATTAGACACCCGGCCCTGCCGGGTGGACGTGCGTGACGGCTCGTCCACATAGCCGCTCGCTCGCGTGACATCACGCACTCCGTGGCCGCATGCAGACCACCGGTGGTCCGTCCGGGCCCTGTCTTCATAACAGCCTGCGCCGTGAGGGTTATTCCTAAAACGTCGTCGGCATCAGGTGACCGATTTACTTGGCATCATCAGGCATCGGAAGCGTCATCACAGGCCTGATTATGCCCACAACTTTGGAGGTGAATCGTCACGAAGGAGGTGGTGGGAGAAGGAGGAGGAGGAACGCTCACCACAGCTATCCCGAGAGTAATTCTCTGTTTCATATTGAGTGTTGCTGTCTCCAGTATGGTGGGAGTAATGCTATTTTATGAACTTATTGGCTTTAACGATTACCTTCGTTAATTGACACGGTGGACATGTGGGATGTTAGTGATGTTGTCTACATTCTCTTGTTTCTGTGTTCACGCACCATGGCTCTCTAATATCCATGCAACTGCCAAACGGGATCGTCTGTGTAAGAAAATAAGCTTAAACGTATTAGGTTTTACTGGTAACTCTATTATACGTTTACACATATGCACATTGGGCCATTTTTGTCAATCCACTGCTGGATGATGGCACACCCAGAGCTGTGCGCGTTGTGGTTATTTGGCCGTGCAATGCTTCGGCAGTCTGCCGAGTGTGTCGACCAAGATGGGGGTGCATAGAAGTACTGTGCAACAACGGACTGCCCTCTCCTGCCAGCCACGTATGCCCGCAGCTCCGTGACAACCGTCCGCCGTGTCAAAGAACTATCCAGGCTCAAAGCCTGCTTAGCTTGTGAGAGCTGATCGGATCGGGTGCATTCAAAGCAATTTGGTCACCGTCGTGTATATGTAATATGTAAGCAATCGAGTGCAGTTGTGAAGAATATAAGTAATGATTATTTAGCAGGGCGGCACGGTGGCCCAGTGGGTAGCGCTGTCGCCTCACAGCAAAAAGGTCCCGGGTTCGAATCTCGGCTTGGTTGCCTTTCTGTGTGGAGTTTGTATGTTCTCCCCGTGTCCACGTGGGTTTTCGCCGGGCACTCCGGTTTCCTCCCACAGTCCAAAAGACATGCTGCTTCATAGACTAATTGGCTTTCAGACTAAATTGCCCTCAGTGCCCGGTGATGGACTGGCGTCCCATCGTGTGTGTATCCCTGCCTTGCGCCCTGTGTCTGCTGGGATAGGCTCCGGCTCACCATGACCTTGTACAGGACTAAGTGGTTTCTGACAATGAGATGAGATTATTCAGCAGACGCCTTATCTAGGGTGTCTTACATCATTACAGAAGCGTAGCGTGAAACCATAGAGAGGCGGGGAGAAGGCAACCATGCAGTCAGCCGGCGCCAACACCTGCCAGACACTGCGTTCTATATATTATGTTATCGGCCAATACATTAATAAGTATTTTTGTTGTTGTTGTGGCAGGAAACCGACGCAGAATAGGGGGAGAACCGCCCCGGGCAGGACTTTCTCCCTGTGAGACGCCGATGTTACCATTGCGCCACCCCGCCCGCACTGATCGGGTGCCAGAGGGCAACGTTCTTGACCTGGCGAGCCCCGCGTGTCTAATCCTAGCACGCACGCATCGATTCAGCGGCCCCTCGCAGCGACAGAAGTGACCGAGGTTGTGTGTGTGGACGTGTTACTTGCCACTCAAGGTGAATTTGAAAGTCCTGTTCGGTCCAGGGAGGTCATGGGCCCGAGCAAGAATTGGTACCACCAGAGGCAGCGGAACTTTGGTCGTACCGATCCGTTTTATGTTGGTCAAATGAGATCTTTCTATTTAATAACTCTCTCATTTCAAATGGCCGGCAGGGTGGTTCTACAGTGGCAACATCTGCATCTCGCTGATTGACAGTCGTGCCTCTGGTACCTTTATGTGTGAGGCTTGTGTGTTCTCCCCATGCTCGGCGTGGGTTTACTACCTGTTTCTCTGGTGGCCTCCCACACTTAAAAACATATACAAATTCATGAATTGACCGATAACATTGTAACCTGTAGGATGCAGTGTCTGGCATGTTGGCGTCTCGTAAACGTGTGGCTGTTTTCCTCCTCACTTCTGAGGTTTCCTAGCACCTTTCGAGTCATTCCGTCTCCGACATTGAATGTCTATGCGTGCATTTTAACCTGTTTTATTTTACACGTCTTACGTTCACCTTTAATCGCCACATAAACGAAACTGGAACTACTCAAGTCACGTTGCTTTGGGTGGTGCCGACGCGTGAAAATATCTGGTTCTGGATTTAAGATCTATTAGTAGCGAATAGGTACCGCACCCGTGTTTTAATAGGTGTCGAGGTCACAGGGGTTGAGGGTGAGTTATGGGATAACGGTTGACTTTAGGTCACACGGGTAACTGGGAATGCATAGGGAGGCCCACTCAGGGGTCACGTATGGGGCAGCCATAATTTTAGTTGCTCCAACAACCTCTCCGATCTCAAACAATCAACACTGGGCTCCAGCGTCAGCGAGTGGTCAGAGTGTGGTCAGCGAGCTGCGCGGCGGCTCTGCTACTGCAGGGTTGAGGAGGAACTCGCCCCCTCCCCGCGGCCCGCAAAACACAACACCTCTGGGGTGATGACATCCGTGAGCTTTGCACCGCAGTGCGTACCGGCGGCGATGACGACTTGATAATAAATACCATTTTGTTTTACGCGTACATATTCGATTTCAAAGGTTTGAAGAGAGGAGTGAAGTAACCGCGAACGATGAGGGGGAAGGGGGGAGTCAAGCCACGCCGTCAGCGGGAGCCAACTCTCCAGATATGATGTCCTTGGCCAATTAATTATTCATTGTTTTTAGTTGTGGGAGGAAACCGGAGAACCCGGAGGAAATCCATGCCAACAAGGGCAATGGGAGAAGAAACTAAGGCCATACAGAAATGTGCCTGAGGCAGGAATCGAACTGCCTTGGGCAGGACATTCTTTCTGCAAGGTGTAGATATTACCACTGAAGAGCCACCCTGCCATATTGACTGAGAATATGGTGGCAATGATGGCTGACATTTTTATGTGGACTAGCAAAGTACCCGTGTTACGAACTAATCGTGTTCCAAGCATGTACTAACACGCTCACAAGGCTTGGTGTTACTCTAGTGCAAAAGTGTAAATTTAAAACTGAATTAGTGTGAAAGTTTCAGAAGCGTAATTAATGAGTGGGAAGTCAACTTAACCAATACTTGGTGTTTTGCCTCTAAAATTTGCGCTTATTAAGGATTTGATCCCAGTACTTTCAGTGAGGACACATACATATATACATATACTTATTTATAGATAGCTAAATTATTTTATCCTGAGTAGCATATAGAGATACAAGTACATTTATTTTGGGAACGTGGAAATGATTTTCGAAATTGGCTTGGAATGGGGGGTGGGGGTCAGGGGGTGGGTTGTGGTCGAGGGGGGTATTTGTTTCAAGAAACTGATGTTGGTTAACTACTTGAATCGACAATGTAAACTAGAAGGTAAAAACTGAACAGAAATTAAAGCTGCCATAAGCACATTACAATTACAGAGTAATCTAATCACTGAAGCAATATGCCAAGAACATAGTTGCATGTTAGCTGATAGCAATGAAAGCTTATATCTCGGAGCTTGAGTGGCCAATGAGTTTTCCCAAATTTCAATATTATTAGCGTGCTTTTTTCCGCCCACCCCTTCCATTCTTAATGTGCCCCCTGTCGATGGTCCTACATCAACATTATCAATACCCGTTTGATCCTGTACAGGATTGTGGGGAGCTGGAGCCTATCCCGGCAGACAAAGGGCGCAATGCAGGACTGTGCCCAGGATGTGACGCCAGTATATCGCAGGGCTCTTTTTTTGGGGCGATTTACGAAACAGTCCCATTAATCTGGCAAGCAGCGTGTATTTTGACGTTTGAGTTCCTGGCGAAAACCCACGCGGACCCGGGGAGAACACACAAACTCCACATAGAAAGGCACCTGCGCCTGGAACCGAACCAGCGCGCTTCTTGCTGCGAGGCAGCAGCACTACTAACTGCGCTACTGCGCCGCCCGTGGCCAATGAGTTATTAAAATTTTTAATGTTAGTGGAGTCTGTGCATTGCTTGCACCCATCCCACTATTCCTAATGTGTCCCCTATCTATGGTTCTACGTCTGTGGTTTTAAGTGGCCACCCACGCTTGGCTAAATCCTGCATAGCCGTGGGTCGTATTGGTTGCAAGTTGCCGTTAAGAAGGGGCCATTTCCCAAAACACCGCTCGATACGTATGCATTTTTTTCATTTAATAATGATGACACGATTTATGGGCGGCACGGTGGCCCAGTGGCCCAGTTGGTAGCGCTGTCGCCTCACAGCAAGAAGGTCCCGGGTTCGAATGTCGGCTCGGGTGCCTTTCTGTGTGGAGTTTGCATGTTCTCCCCGTTTGCGTGAGTATTTGCTGGGCACTCCGGTTTCCTCCCACAGTCCAAAAAAACATGCTGCTGCATAGGTTAATTGGCTTGCAGACTAAATTGCCCTCAGTGCCCGGTGAGGGATTGGCGTCCCATCGTGGGTTTATCCCTGCCTTGCGCCCTGTGTCTGCTAGGATAGGCTCGAGCTCACCGCGACAGTGTACAGGATTAAGCGGTTCTGACAACGAGATGAGATGAGCGACACGATTTATAAAGCACACAAATTCGGCACTAGGTCAGATACAAGACACAGATACGTCTTTTGTCTGACCTAGCCAAGCTCAGTGAGATGTTGTTTTGAAAGCCGAGGTAGCGTTGGTCTGTCGACGTTTTGGGTGGAAGCTGTTCCAGGTTATGGGTGCGACTGTAGAGAAGCGCCATTCTGTTTACTTTCGTTCTGAGCGGGGGGAATGCTCAGCAAGTGTTGGGAGGAACTGCAGAGAATGCGCGAGCGTGTGTTCCGTTGTGGAGTGGCACAAGTGGGTTGGCGAGGCAGTGGCGATGGCCTGAGTTGATTGTGCGGTGGCAGAGCAGTGCGGTGTTGTAAGTGATTGCCTGCTGGATTTCATGGCACGCGGTTGTTGACACAGGGACCTGCCGAGTTGTTTCTATCATTTGTGCTTCTGCGCCACCGCTCGCCCTGCAGGATCGCCACACGCACTGCGTGAATGGGTGGCTCGGGTTACAAACGCTCCCTCGTTCCGTCGCTTCCTTTGTTGGTGGCGGACGATGTACCCGCCCCTAGGCATTGTATTCCGAACGTATTTATTTTTGTTGTAATATATATTTTTTATAAATTTCACTACGATAAGAGCATATCCGTATTCAAACGACGCAACGCATTCTGAAAGTAAAATTGAGCAGGGGTGGCATTAAAAGCATTCAACGCTGTTAATGAGACTGTGCAACAAAGAGAAAGATCCCTTCTATAGCCTTACGAGACTATAGGGTCAAATCATGTTAGCGAGCACCTATAAAGGTCAGCACGGCACTCGAGGGTGTGGGTGATGATCACCGAGCTCAGTCGCTTTTGCATCCCATGTGGCGATGTTTTCAACACTGCACCAGGTACTCATTTCAGGCTAAGTCGACCTTCACAACACCACCGCCACCGCCTCAAGCAAAGCTGTTTTGGCTGGATATCTGTGTCGAGCGCTCCTCCTCCCTCCTTCGCGACCGTTTCGCCTCCCACATCGGAGGCATCCTCAGGCGTGCTGGGACTGGTTGAGAACGACTTTACGAAGACATTGTGAAAGCCCTACGGTCTGTTCAGGTTATACGGTTTTATCTTTCACTTTGGTAGCTGCCTGAATAAACGTGGCTCAGCAAACCCAGGGGGTTGAAATGAAACGGCTGTGCGCGTGGCAGCCACCTTTATTCGGGAGAGGGACGGTTACAAATCAGTTTAAGGAAATCGTGGCGTGTCCTGGGGGAAAAGACCTTTAAGGACAAGTAACCACGAGCTATGGCTTGGCTTTAACTTTTGTAGGATTAGAGCGGTGACACAGAGGTTGATGCCCCCTGCTATGAACCCGGTGTCCTGAGTTTGATTCCCGGGTCACTGATAAATATCATCCCTGGCGAGAGATGTCTACGAAACCATTTCTGGTTGGCAGCACCAACTCCCATCACCACCATTGTTTACAAATCCGCGCCGACCAGTACGGTGCAGTATGGTCGAAACAACCCCCATGAGTGGCATACCATCAGGAGAGCTTCATCCTGTAGTGGTTTTACAAACGGTTGTAAATGAATTCCAATGGAATGTGTTCTTGTTAGTCTGTGATGGGACTGAGTTGGAGTTCTGCTCCGCGACGATAATGGTCTTTGTGGTGAGGGCGTGTGCCCAGTGGGTGGATATTCGTTGCCACACACTCGCAAAAATTCCACTCTGCAATCTGGCTGAAACTTTTAAATTCATTAAAAAGAGGTGAGCCCACCCCCAAACTTATGTAATATTCACTGCACGCTCCAAATCGAGCCCTCTGCATACAAAGTAAAAATTCCCAGATGCGCGGGGCGTGTAAGCGGTGGTGCTAATCCAGTCTTGCGGCGATGGCGATGATCTTTTGTCATTGCCAGAAACCGCCTAGTCCTGTACAGGGTCGCGGTGAGCCGGAGCCTATCCCAGCGGACACAGGGCGCAAGGCAGGTATATACCCACCCAGTCTATCACCGGGCACTGCAAGCATTTTAGTCTGCAAGCCAATTAACTTACGCAGCAGCATGTTTTTTGGACTGTGGGAGGAAACCAGAGTGCCTGGCGAAAACCCACGCGGACACGGGGAGAACATGCAAACTCCACACAGAAAGGCACCCGAGCCGAGATTCGAACCCGGGGACCCTCTTGCTGTGAGGCGACAGCGCTACTCACTGGGCCACCGGGTGATGGCGATGATGATGTTGATTATTGCATGTGTTTGGAATGTCGGGTGCCGAGTATTATCAACCCGTACTGTAGTTGGAAAATCTTACGCGCTGTCTCAAACGACGGTGTGCGTGGTGGGAACCGTCTGGTGAAAGCGTCTGGTGGAACCGTCTGGTGGAACCGTCTGGTGGAAGCGTCTGGTGGAAGCGTCTGGTGGAAGCGTCTGGCGCTCGCAGAAAACACGGGGCGTGCGAGCCTCCCTAGGTACACGCGCGTACTGATCGACTCGCACGCACAAAGAAAAAGATCCCTCGTACAGGCTTGCGACTGAAGGGTCAGGTGCCGTTTTCGAGCAGTGCCTATGAAGGTTGACAGCACACAAAGAGGTGGGTGACCAGCACCATGCCCGGCCGCCTTTGTCTCCCTAGTGGCAATGTTTACACGCTGCAGTAATCGATGTGGAGGAGGCCCAGAACCGGTTCAGCAAAATCTCATCACTGGTGTTTGCAGTGAGCGGGAATCGAACTCGGGTCGTCAGGCTTGTAACTGAGCGCGTTGTCCGACGAGCCACTGCGCACACATCGGCACCTCCGTCACGGCCATCGAGCAGCGCTTCTCTCTCCTTCGCGACGTTGATTCCATCACCAGATGAATGGTTTGGTTCAGATGTTCCAAACTATTGCAACCGCCGAGTCCTCGCGCGTTAGAATTCGTCGTCAATAATTGTTCGTGATCATTTGTTGCTGCTGAAGGTTTTTTTTTTAAGAATTAGAAGCGCCAGATAATGCCTTCAGCGTGTGAGGCGAAACGTCGCGAAGGAGAGAGGAGAGATCGGTACGGCTTCCCCGAAAGAGCAATTTTCGTACCGCGAGCCATTAAAACCTACAGCTACACATTGTTACGTTGTTTATCACAATATATATATATATATTTTTATAATCGAGCACGGTGGCCCAGTGGGTAGCGCTGTCGCCTCACAGCAAGAAGGTTCCGGGTTCGAATCTTGGCTCGGGTGCCTTTCCGTGTGGAGTTTGCATGTTCTCTCCCCGTGTCCGCGTGGGTTTTCGCCGGGCACTCCGGTTTCCTCCCACAGTACAAAAAACACGCTGCTGCATAGGTTAATTGGCTTGCAGACTAAATTGCCCGCAGTGCCCGGTGATGGACTGGCGTCCCATCATGGGTATATCCCTGCCTTGCGTCCTGTCTCCCGGAATAGGCTGTGGCTCACCGCGACCCTGTAGAGGATTAAGCGGTTTCTGACAATGAGATGAGATGAGACTAAAAGTGTTCAAACATTTACTCAAATGAGATTGACGCCAGCATTTGCTGCTTTGTTCTTTCTTCACCTCTATCGATTTTTTTATGCTCGTGGCTTTCAGTGACCGAAAAGGTCCCCTTTGTTTGAAAATGAGGAGGGTAGTAATAAAAATAATTTCCGACCGTTTGAAAACCGCTCGTGTCGGGCCATTTCGGGGTCGAGCAATTTAAAAGTCACCCGCCTTTGAACGCTCACGTTGTATTTTATTTATCGCTGCTCTAAGGGTTTAGTCTGCTGACACCGAATCCACATGAATCCCCGCAGATCCTCCCGCTCGGTACATCACCCACCCGCGGTTCTCGGTTTTTGCGTCGTCCATGATCTGAGAGAGTTTTTGTTGTTGTTGCTTAAAACGAATTAATTCAAAATGCCACGCAAAGTGTAATTAAAATTTAGTTGGCTTTATTACCTCTCTCTCTCTGACATCGCATTACGTTTGTAAACCCTCGCTAATGAAAGATCAATCCGTGCAACTCATTTACCCAAATTAGATGAGCCCACTTTTCCTGTTTTGTTTCGGTAATTCGGCGATTTCACCTCCTCTCTCCTCCCCCCCACCGCCTCCCAGAATGAATCAGCGTGATGCCCTTTTGCCTGAATTAATGGCCAGGTTGGACACGATTGTAATACACTTAAGCGCACTCTAGGTAATGCCCCGCGTATTCTGGCTGGAGCCGCCCCTGCGGCCGCCCATCTCCCGAGAAGCCGTTAAGATCCGTGCAGTCATTACCCCCAATTGCTCGAGTGTCCGTGAGTGACGGAGCGCGAATCCGCCAAACCGCTGCGGCCCGTGCGCCAAACGCTCCGCGGGAGTCATCCTTCGTCAGGGTTGATCGGGTGTCTGCCCATGATTATAAGCAGTGCGCCGTTTACTCGAGCGTGGATTGCATGGGCGATCCCAGGCGGTCAGTGCGGATGAAACGTGGTTTTTCACCTGGGACAAATTGCGCCACCCTTGAATTTCTAATTTTACAGCGCTTTGTGCTGATGTAGGTTTTCAAGACGCAATGTGGGACGAGAGTTGCTCTCCGTAGCTGTGCTTTCACGATTTTCGTGTTGGGCGTTCCTTCTCCTTCACGACGCTTCGCCTCCCACGTTGGAGGCATCACGT
>JAZEWT010000010.1:10043572-10066478 GCA_036362905.1 Mordacia mordax
GGGGGGGGGGGGGTTGCTTGACCATACTTCACTGCGCTGGTCCTTGTCGGTTAGTGAAGTGAGTGTGGGCTTAGGACCACAACCGATTGAAATATCCACGCGCCAGTGATTTTAGGTTTGGAATCGAACGCGGCTCGCTGATGGTCGTGGCACGGCGCTTCACCGCTGAACCACGGCCCCAACCCCTCGGCACCGCTCAACCTCCCCTACCCAGCCACATCCCACAACCCCAGCCACCTCTCACAGCCTCAGCCACCTCTCACAGCCCCAGCCAGCAGGGTCGCCAGTCTTGTCGGCCAGCTGCAGCTGGAAAAACAGAAGCCCTCGCGAAGACTCCATGTGCCTCGTTTCAGCCGTGGGGTTTTGCTCCTCGACAAAGCAATGAGGATTGACGTGCGTTCGTGTCGCCGGAAAGCAACGCGTCATCACGCGGCGTTTGTCACGGCTCGAGTTACGAGAATTGTTTTCCAAAGATGCCCCTTCGGGATAGCTGTGTCACAGAGCACTCCCAGACTTTCGTCTGGAGATACTAATTGCATTTATAGAGCGTTTTTCACCCGAGGGTCACAAAGCGCTGCACAGAGCTGTGGAGAGAACGGCATGTCGACAACAACGGCACGAGAACGGAAAATCAGCAACAATATTTTTTTTATTTATTTAAATATACACATCGTTGCAGATCAACGTGTAAAAGATGAATCCAGCCGTCTCCTGCTGCGGGCACGGCCTATCATGGTGGCTAAGCGGAGGGAGCTCTGTCGCCCTCCGACGCGTGTTCTGGCCCACCGTGCCGTGCGTTGTTGCGCGCTGTGTCCGACACTCGGCGCGGCGCTTGTTGCTCAGGAAGCAAAGCAGGAGAGCCGGTTACAATGTCGCTGTCCTGAAATCACAGTGATGGGAGAGCGACATCGAACAGAGGTGGATTTTCGCCGGGCACTCCCGTTTGCTCCCGTGGTCCAAAGACACACAACCTATGTTAATTGTCCTAACTGAATTATCCCCGGTGCCCTGAGATGTTGCAACTTGCTTGCCCCTCCCCGCTGGACAACTGTTAAAAAGAGCTACACAGATCAACGCTTCCTCCCAGCTTGTTAATAAAAATAAAATTGACCGACGTCTCCTTTACGAGACAAAGTCGGCAAGAGGCGATGTCGCTCGCGCTGTGTGAGATCCTAGGCAAGAGGCGATGTCGCTCGCGCTGTGTGAGATCCTAGGCAAGGCGATGTCGCTCGCGCTGTGTGTGATCCTAGATGGGGCGATGTCACTCGCCGTGTGTGAGATCCTAGGCAAGGGGCGATGTCACTCGCTGTGTGTGAGATCCTAGGCAAGGGGCGATGTCGCTCACTGTGTGTGAGATCCTAGGCAAGAGGCGATGTCGCTCACTGTGTGTGAGATCCTAGGCAAGGCGATGTCGCTCGCGCCGTGTGTGATCCTAGGCAAGGCGATGTCACTCGCTGTGTGTGATCCTAAATGCACGTGGCGACATCGAACCGAGTTTATGCAGAAACCGCATCTCCTGGCACGTGGACTGAAACCCGGGACTTCGTGCCATTAAACACACTGGGTAATCCCAAGCGCAAAGCTACCACCTCATCTCACTGTCAGAAACGGCTTAGTCTTGTACAGGGTCGCGGTGAGCCGGAGCCTATCCCGGCAGACACAGGGCGCAAGGCAATGATATACCCACGATAGGACGCCAGTCCATCACCGGGCACTGCGGGCAATTTCGTCGACATGCCAATTAACCTATGCAGCAGCATGTTTTTTGGACTGGGAGGCAACCGGAGTGCCCGGCGAAAACCCACGCGGACACGGGGAGAGAACATGCAAACTCCACACAGGCACCCGAGCCGAGATTCGAACCGGGGACCTTCTTGCTGTGAGGCGACAGCGCTACCCACTGGGCCACCGTGCCGCCCCCCATGGCTTATTTTCGCCTTCAATTCTGATTCTGCTTTTATCAGCCACCACAATGACTCAGTTAAGGAATCCTGACATTTGTCTGCACTTGTCTAAACTAACGGGATCATTTGTCCACCGAAAGACTCTTGAATGGCAGTGTCTTGTTTATCGTTTTGGAGTGGTGGTTCCCCTTCACTCCCCCCTGCACCAGTTTATAAATGCTCGTTTAGATTAAAAGCTTGCTTTTAACCCTTGGAACTATACAAGCAATTCTAGGTTAGGAGTGGCGGGTGTGTGGGGGAGGGTACGTTTAGCATTCTCGAGGTGGGGAGTGACCCGATGTCACGGGTGAAGGATTATACGCACTTGGCAGGCTACGAGTCCCATAAAAGTTATGCAAGGTAATCGGCAATGAGAGTCGGGGGAAATGTAATCGCGGCACACGCAGGATTATTTATCCACGATCACCCTGCATATAGCAAGAGGTCTCAGCTCACTCGTTAATCGCACTGTGGCCTTAGAAGGGGAACTGTGTAATGGGCGACGTTTTCAGACGATAACATGAATGAATGAATCATTTACCTGCCATTCAGAAGAATTATGTGCAATGAAGAAGGGGCATTGCCCGCAAAGATGCTTGTTCTGCACGGCATGTATTTTTTTTTACTTCTACAGCCACGTAAGCGACGAGTTTTGTTTTGCTATTGGTGCTGCTGCTGCTGCTGCGCGAACGCAGCAGCAGCAGTGTCGCCAAATCGTAAAGGGAGTTTCATGCCATTCACAAACCCGAATCAACGGCGCGGTTTCTCTGCCGGGGACCGCTTGGTCGCGGGCGCTCGCTGCGGCGGGCAGCAGGCTGGACTCGTGACCGAGAGGTCGCCGGATCGGCCCGCTTTCACGGTGCGTCGCAGGTGAAGGGCCCTACCGCGGCCCATTGAGCGGTGTGTGCGTCCACGCCGCAGTTTGGCGGATTGACAGGTCGCGTTTGGAGGGGTCAACGTGTGTGTACGTGCATCTCTTCCCAGATGTCCAGACAGCATAGAAGAATAGGCCAAAATACTGTACCCCTCCCTCGGTAGCTTTTTTTTCTCACGGAGGCCTTTCTGCCAGCGGTGCTGTGAGCAAGCCTCTTGCAGGGCTGCCCCCTGACCTTTTACAAGGGCACGTTGCAAAATCACCGTACGCAGTGGGAGCTCACATTTTTTTCAACGTGATCCAATCATAGGCACTCCATTAAAATCGTATCGCTATATTACGAAGAGTTCGTGACTGTAAGTTAAATGAAAGTATCTGCATGTCTCTCCCACGTGTCTCAATGACCCTTCTTGACACAATTACCGTGCGTGAGATGCGGAGCCCATCGGTCTCGGTGAGAAGAAAGAAAGAAAGAGGATCACACGAAACCCGTGATGGATCTATAAACGGATCGCCTCTTTTATATCCGCGCAAACATTTCGGGCAGCGGTGCCTAAAAACCAGCGGCGCCTAAAAACCAGCGGCGTTATCTCACGTCTCATGTCATAGTCATAAGAGGCACCGTTGGCCAGTGGTGACTGCCAAAGTGTGTTTATCCTCTGCGTAAACAACAGCTTCGAACGCAGCCTCTAAAACCTTTTTGTTTCATGTCTCATAGCCGCCGTTGAGCTCAGCCGAGCCTGACCTACAAAGGCAGCCTGGGCGGGAGTCTACGATCACCAGCTGCCACGTGTGGGCACAATGTTATTGCTTGGCTGCCTCACGACGAGCGTCTCGCCCGTCGTGGGAGGTGCGGACGAATACCCTTGCGGAGGGGCTTGATATAGCGTCCTCTAGCGGAGGCCCTTCTCTCAGCAGTTGTCTGAGCTCGGAATTGCAGGGCTGCTACTGTAACATTGACACAACGCTCCGTGGATATTTAGAGCTGGGATGATTGGTTGATGCAGTTGAAATACAGTAAAACCTCGATTTAACAGACTGATAGTGGAGAAAGGGTGTTCAAAAGTCCGTTAAGTCCAGATGTTTGTAAGACGATCTTATTAGACACGCAGAAAAATGACGGTATCTTATAACAACCTATATATGATGAACATCATTAAACAGCAGAGTAATAGATTTATCTAATAGCAACAATAAACATACTATAATAACAAATTATATTTCCGTTATTTACACTTCAGACCGCTGTCTCAGACATAACGGACAGCATCTGTTGTTTCCAAAACCCTTTGAATAGATGTTTGCTAAATCGAGGTTTTACTGTAATATGGTAAAAAAATATGTAGATAATTACTTTTCTTTGTAGGTACCATTACTCGAACATCTTTAAAAATCCTGGCGGCCCCCACATTTGGCCTCCAGAAGGCAGGAAACCACCCCCATCAAGCCGGATCCGTCACCTCTGGTCCAACGGCACACGTGGGAAAAGAGGGTGGATGCCTTATATTTACATCTATTGTAATTACATTTTCTTCGTCAACGGTGGGTACCCTTGCCAATTTGAGTAATCAACCCGACAACGGGCATGGGCATTCAGTACTGAAATAATCACACAACACATACCTGCAGATAGGACACAGATAGTGGTTTGCACACGTGACCACACGGGCTGAGGGGGCGGCACAGTGGCCCAGTGGGAAGCACTGTCGCCTCACAGCAAGAATGACCCGGGTTCGAATCTCGAATCGGGTTCCTTTCTGTGTTCAGATTACATGTTCTCCCCGTGTCCGCGTGGGTTTTCGCCGGGTACTCCGGTTTCCTCCCACAGTCCAAAATATATGCTGCTGCGTAAGTTAATTGGCTTGAGGACTAAATTTCCCGTGGTGCCCAGATGGACTGGCGTCCCATTGTGGGTGTATCCCTGCCTTGCGCCCTGTGTCTGCTGGGATAGGCTCTGACTCACCACGACCCTGTACAGGACTAAGCGGTTTCTGACAATGAGATGAGACCACACGGGCTGAGACAAGGACAGAGATACATGGTGTTTGGTGACCTTGCTTTAAAGTGGAATCGTTGTCGATGAGCTCCACACAGGCCGTTCCACAAATGAGACAACGTGACAGGTAACATTTCAACATCGTCCCGATAACATTTGATGTTGCTTTGTTATAGACAGGTGTGATTTGGGCGAATGGTGAGTATTTGTAGGAGTATTTATCTCATTGTCAGAAACTGCTTAGTCCTGCACAGGGTCGCGGTGAGCTGGAGCCTATCCCGGCAGACACAGGGCGCAAGGCAGTGATATACCCACGATGGGACGCCAGTCCATCACCGGGCACTGCGGACAATTTAGTCTGCAAGACAATTAACCTATGCAGCAGCATGTTTTTTGGACTGTGGGAGGAAACCGGAGTGCCTGGCGAAAACTCACGTGGACACGGGGAGAGAACATGCAAACTCCACATAGAAAAGCACTCGAGCCGAGATGTGAACCCGGGCCCTTCTTGCTGTGAGGCGACAGCGCTACCCACTGGGCCACCGTGCCGCCCAGGAGTATTTATAGTTGCTGGAATTTGCGCGCGTTACGAATCGTTTTGTTGTCATTACTACGAGACGTGGCGGTGCTTTTGGACACCGCGCGTGTGCATCGTCACCCGCGTGCATCCCGAGCGGTGCCGAGTACGACCAAGGGTGCTGCAGAGCGGCCTTACGGTCCTGATCGGCTGCCAGACGGCGCCCAAATAAGCATCCACTCCGCGATTGTAACGGACGGACACCCACGCCTTTAAAATATTCACAACTCTGGAACTAGTTATATAAATATATATATAATTCTAAACTGCTTTCTCATTGCATGTGCACAACGCAGAATCCAAATAAGGTTGGAAAAACGCGAGCGTACTGCCAAATTGTCTTGACCCGCCCAATAGCCCCTGAGTCAGCAGTGCTTAGCTCGATGATATGTGGGTGATTCGAGCAGATTCGCGTGCAGCACGCGTGCGAGCTTGTCCCCACCTCGGCGCGGCTGGAACTGCGCAACGTGGGATTAAGGATCCCAGCCGGTGGCTTGCGCCGTGCAACCAGCGGCAAAAAGTGCCCCCCGTCGCCACGTAGAGGCGGTGCACCTGATGCGTGACGTACGCTCGCCCTCCCCACCACCCCCCACCCCACGCAGCCCAGCCGCTCACCCGCGACCCTCCTCCCCTCCAGTGCACTTTAGTCACTTGCCGGATGCATGGATCGTTGGGGGTTTTCCTGTGTTTTGTCACCGCTCGTTCGCCGTGCCAGCGGCGTCGCGATGCGGCGAAGTTTGGACCCCTGACCGTCTCGGGGACCCCTCCGTTGTTCTTCGAGCGGAGAAGCGGAGCGAACGACGCTCCCCCAACCCTCCCCCCCACCCGGCGCACGGCGGTGCCTGCGCACGCGAGACCGCGACGGACCGCGGCGGCCGAGGAGCTCTCCACCCGGGGTTGGATTCGCGAAACCGGCGTCAGTCCCGCGAGGAGCCGATGTTTAAAGGCGCAGCGCAGGCGAGCCGTGGACAGCGGGTAACGCGCGCCTCTCGACCGTCTCTGTCGCTCCAGAGAGCGCTTTTTGCGTTATGTTTAATCGTCGCGCGTTGAGTGAGGGGCACAGGTTCCTATAGCCGCGCGAGCGTGCGACGCGACAAGCGAGCGGTTTGTTTTGGGCGCAGCGAGCCATCGATCCATCGTCTCTCGAGTTCGTCCTCTGCTTAAACAAATACTGAACGTAGTTGAAACAGGGCTGCGGCGGTTGGTGTTCGGCGCTGACGGTCGAATTAGTCGCCGTTCGTTTCCGCCTCCTGTTTATTTCTTTATTTCGTTTTCCCCACGGACTTGGTCGTCTGGAGGAGGCGCAGAGCCTCGCACAGTGAGGCGGCGCGAATCTGTCGCCACGGCACCGAGGCCGCCCGAGAGGGAATTGCGTTTTATTTGTCAGAGCAACAGCGTGAGTTTTTTGTGAGGACGAATTTTTATTTTATTTTATTTACAGGCCCCCCCCCCTCTCCAGATTCTGCGGAGGTGGATATCTGAGAAAGGAGAGGCTGGGAAGAGGGTTCGTGGGGCTGTGTTGGAGAGGGGAGCGCATTAATGCTGAACTTGAAAAGTTACGCCGGTGATAAAGCAATGACGTTTTGAGAGTGCGTTTATGTCTTGTTAATGGAATGTATACGTTCCCTTGCAATTGTACACTATCAGCTTATTTGTTATTCAACAAAATTCCTCTTCAAATGCTCGTTTCCACTATTTTATTTAGGGTCTTGAGATGTGGCCACTCTTAGATGCGGTATCGCGCAACTGTGTTCTATTGGCGCAGTGAATAAAATATTTAAAAAAACAAGCCGTTTTGAAAATCCATTGAACTAAAGAAACGTGCACGCTTTGTGTTTGGCAACACCACAGTGGGATTGCTGTCTTAATTATTATGAAACTCATTTAAAGGATTTGACTTCTGCAGTGTCCAGCCAGTATAACCGTGATCTGCAAACACTTTTCGCCACGAATGCGCCTGAGTAACTTTTCGTCTGGAAAGCCAGTCGCCCGACGCAAACTGTTTATTTGTTTGTGTGGGACACAGGATGGACTTGAGCATATCCACATGTTTTTCTTTCCCTTAATGCTGTCCAGCATCACGTAATGAGTTTGCATGCAGGGTGGCAGGGTGGTGCAGTGGTAACATCTGTGCTTTACAGAAAGAAGATCATGCCAGAGGTGGTTCGATTCCTGCCTCGGGCGCCGTTCTGTGGAGAATTTGCGTCTTCTTCCCCTGTTCTACGTGTGTTTCTTCTGGGTTGTTAGGTTTCCTTCCACAACGATAATAAACCTCCCACTGTCGAGTGAGTTGCTGCTGGCTGACCGCATGGCTGCCTCCCAATCACCTCTGGTTTCCTGCAGCACCTTCAGACCTTTGGGTGAAAAGTGTTCAGTTCATTACTAGTACCCGCTTAATCCTGTACAGGGTCGTGGGGGGCCAGAGCTTATCCCGACAGACACAGGGTGCAAGGCAATTATGCAGGTGTTAAGATCTTAAACACCAAAATAGACACATTTCACAATGTGTCTAGTTTGCAAAAGCCACACATACTTGTGGCAAAATATGCCAGACACACTGTGTCTGTTTTGGTGTTTTATTGCCAGAAATGGTAAAAACTTGTTCTACTTATTACATATGTACACTGGCAAAAAGTACCCAAAGCTTACCCTGCAGTGTTTGTTTCACGTGTCTGCTGATGAGACCCAGAAGGTCCAAACGAGTTGCCAGGTTGGTTGATTGCTCTAATTTTGCTCGGTAATCTTTGTTCCAGAATTCAAGTAGAATTTTCGCTTCGGATAGCTGCTCTCTCAGGACAGCCACGTCGATCGCTCCCTCTCACTCCATCCTGACGTTTTGCCTCACACGTTCGAGGCGTCCTCAGGCGCTTTGTGTATGTGTGTTGTGTGTGACTCCTGTTTATATGTAGGTCCTATGTATGTGTTAAGTCTCTTCTGTAGCTATAGAAGAGACTAAACAAGCAAAAAGCACCTGAGGATGCCTCTAACGTGTGAGGTGAAACGTCGAGATGGGGAGAGAGGGAGCGATCGACGCGGCTGTCCCGAGAGAGCAGCTTTTCTAAGCAATCACGCATTGAGCTGTGAAAACCTACATCATTACAAATAGACTTATCTTCAAAAAGATACGTTGAATATCATTTCCTCTTAAATATTCCTACTTATCAATAATGCTCCACTATAGAACATCACGAGTTTTCCACCAAATCCCGACCTTACTGTCCACTCCTTTGGCCACTACGACTAATCTCTATTATTAAATTCATAACCTTTGTTTTTCTTTTCACTTGCTATCAAACCACTTGATTTCTGGCCAAGTGTGCAGTCATTTTAAACAAGGGCACATGATCCTGTGAAAGTGTGTGTGATGTATAAAAATAAAACTAGTACATGCCACCAAATCGCTCAATGTGCTAGGTCTTCTTAGACCTCTTATCTCAGAAGCTAAGCAGTTGAACCTGGCTAGGCACTAATATAGGTGATGGTGGTGTATAGCGGGCCTTAAGGGCTATGCATCTACATTGTGGGCAGCAGAAAATAAATAGTTGTACTGCACTTGTATACTGCACTGTATTTCTTCCCACATTCAACCACACCCCCCCCCCAGCATGATGTTCAAATGACCCCAAGAGCTATGTCACCTGGAGTTTAGTGCTCCTGCTAAGGTCTCCATTGGTGAAGAGATCCGAGGGAGGTTCAGGACAAATAATGATCCAAAGATTCTCCGACTAAAGAAGGTTGGCGTCAGGAAGGGCATCTTGGCTGTTACAAGCTGCTCTAATACCCCCCCACCATTGGAGGGGCAACCGGCCAACCAACGTTCACATGGATAGCGGCCGTTCAAACAGGCAGCAACCCATTCACCAACCCATTCACCAACCCACACTGACCAGCGTGGCGAGTATGGCCAAGCCCATCCACGATTCGCGACACGGCATGGCTAGGAAGCCCATCGCCCAGCAGTAGCTTCAAGAAATGGCCGTACGTGGCAAAAATCAAGCTTCGGTAAATGATGAGACTTCATCAAGCGAATGTGGGTAAGGTGACAAATACGGGGCGTTGTGGACACTTAGTACAGTCGCACTGTAAACAGCAGGTGAATGACCACGTGATGCCCATTACCGACACTGGGTTGATCTTTAACGTCTGAATTTACAGCCCGCAGCATTAACCTCAGACGTACTAATTACGTCTGTTGCGCCGTCTTTAACCACCGCCGTGACGCGGACTAAAGCCGGCGGCAGTCATGTGGCGATGATGGAGGTGATGTTGAGGAGGCTGGCCGTGGCAGCAGCGTTAAAGGTGACCTTCCTGTTAGGCGTGGATGTCGTTGCTGCGTAGATACTTTGTCGCCCAACTATCCACAGCATGGTAATCGGCCCAGAGTACAGCGTACATAGGAGGAGAATGACAGGGAATGACAGGGAGGGAACAAGGGAGAAAGCTCATCACACAATCATCCAGTCACTCAATCACCTGATCACCGACTCCCCAAATCCAGCAACACACTCATCCACTGACCCACTCACCCACCCACTCACCCACGTCACTCAACAGACCACAATGCTCGCCACTTACGGCCGACTCGCACCTTGCTTTACGGAATCGATAATCTGGTCATAGCGATGGCTACAAACACGTGGTGCGGTGGTGCGGTGGTGCAGGGAGTAGCGTTGTTGCCTCGCACCAATAGGGCCCTCAGTTCGATTCCCGGCTCAGCTACCTTTTTGTATGGAGTTTGGATGTTCTCTCCCCTGTCTGGTTTCGTGCCACAGTCAAGAGACATGCTGTCGAGGTCAATTGTCGTGGCCAAATTGCCGCCAGTGCCCTGAGATCTTCTTCGGAAGCTGAAGGACTATTACCCTTGCGTCTGCTCTTTGACCTCCAGTCAGCTGTAATTCCCCAGTCTGTATGGCGCCAGTGCGCACCGAGGCTGATGCATGCAGCACCGTTGCCCATGCAGGCACTGTCCAGGCTCAAACCGCTTAGTAAATGATAATGGCACTGAATATGATGGTGGATTGTTGACGATGGCGGTTGTCCTGATCCTGCTGGGCAGGTTGAATGTGGTGATTGTGGTGGTCGTCTAATTTTATCCTGGCGATGGTACAATGACGGAGCTCCAAGGACGCTTGTCACGGGGCGATGATGGTCCTGTGATGGCAGCGGTTGCTGTGTTGATACTCATGGCGATAGCGGTTAGCATCATCGTGATGGTTGATGGTGGTGACGTTTCCTGCCGCAGGATCTCGCGCCGGTGCGACGACGTCGCCTCCTCCCATGACCATGCTCCGTCAGACGGAGGAGAGGGCGCCCGCCGTGGCTGCGCCAGATTCCCCATCCCTGAAAAACGGCGGCGTGCCCTCCGCCAACAAGAAGCACAGCCGGAGCAAGCTGATCATGACCCGGCTTCAGGCGAAGGGTTCGAAGAAATCCGGCTTCTCTGGAAGCGTCGACATCCAGCCGATGAGGGAGCGCGGCGGTGGCGGCGGCGGCAGGAGGTTGAGTTTCGGGGGCGGAGGGACCGCCGTCCCGTCATCAAGCGGGAGAGCGGCGCCGGTCTCGGCCAAGCAGTCGCACGTGGACCGCGTGGTGCACGAGATGGTGGAGACGGAGAGGACTTACGTGCGCGACCTGCACTTCATCGTCAAGGTGCGTGCACGCGCGCGCGCTTCTTGGTACGTGTGTTGTGTATCGGCGCAGCAGGGAGCACGGTGGTGCACCTGCAGTCATCTCAGTCAGGCAACCCATAACACCTGGGTCCATCCCTATACCTCTTGTCGGCAAGCCCTCGGCACTTCACATGGCTTCAAAGGGCATATGGCCTGGCACAAATCATAATAATTGCATTTATAGAGCGCTTTTCACCCGAGGGTCACAAAACGCCGTAGTGATGGCACCACCACTTTGTGGGGAATGGCGGTTGTTGTTGTGCGCGTGTGTACTGGCAGCAGTTAACGCGTTGCCCTACATGTGAACCTGGTGACCCGAATTCGACTCCTACTCGTAACCATCACCAGTAACTATTTTGTGAACCGGTCCTCGGCTTCTGCTCGGTCAATTCAGGCACAAACGAGCACCTGGTGTAGTGTGTAAACATCACGACGAGGAATACAAAGGCGGCCGGGCGTGATGCTGGCCACCCACGACCTTGTGTGTCGTACTCGATTTTATAGGTGTTCGCTAGCAGCACTTTACTCCACAGTCCTTTTGAGACTATACAGGGGATCTTTGTGTTTATGTGTGAGTGTGTAAAATGCAGTCATTTGGCAATGTTGGGAGCACAGGTCATGTGGCTCATAGTCATAATACCAGTTTGGAAACTCATGGCATCTGGGCCTGTCTCGTGCCTTCGACACGTCACGTGGCCACAAGGTGCATATGGCCTGGTGCAGGTGCCGTGGTGACATCACCACCGCTTAGTGGTGGTTCTCAGCTCATCTCATTGTCAGAAACCGCTTAGTCCTGTACAGGGTCGCGGTGAGCCGGAGCCTATCCCGGCAGACACAGGGCGCAAGGCAGGGATATACCCACTATGGGACGCCAGTCCATCACCGGGCACTGAAGGAAAATTAGTCTGTAAGCCATGCAACGGCATTTTGGACTGTGGGAGGAAACCGGAGTACCCGGCGAAAACCCACGCGGACACGGGGAGAGCATGCAAACTCCACACAGAAAGGCACCCGAGCCGAGATTCGAACCGGGGACCTTCTTGCTGTGAGGCGACAGCGCTACCCACTGTGCCAACGTGCCGCCGTTGTTGGTTATTCTCGTTGTGTGCACCAGGCAGTGTCTGAAAGCTGCCTGGTCTGCGATTCCATAGGAAAGTCTGGATATTCCTGGTCACAGTTAGGCCTTCTACTTCATGTTTGTGAAACGTAGACCACATGACAGGAGCCCGTGCCCCTGTGTGAAACATTCAGGCTTCCTTGCCTACAATCTTCTTCGGGGTTTAAGAAGACTGGATCATACGAGGAGCTCACAGATGAGTGAGAGATATAGACAAACGTCACATCAGTGAGCTGATGTGCTGGCTCGTGCAGCCCGCATGCCCACAACAACATGGGTGTAACACGGGCTTGAGAAGCGATTGAGCTGATGTAGTGCATTTTAACTTGGACCTGTACGGACTTTGGCCTCCGTGGAGTACGCTACTGGTTACGCTATGGGTACTTTTTGCCAGTATACATATAAGATCTTAAGATCTTAACACGTGCATAATCGCCAGAAACGGTAAAACCTGTCCTACTCTTATATACGCTACTGGGTAGTTGGAGGCAGTCGCCTTCCAACAACAACGGAGGGTGCAAATCAATTGCTGCCTCCAAAACACAGGAACCAGTTCTCTGACTGTCCTGGTCAAACCCGGACATGGGTCAAGCCCGGAGAACTGGCAACCCAGCTAGTGGCTGGACATGTGTGACCGCTCATACACGAGCAGCGCTGTCCTTAATAGGTGCTCCCAAACCGTGACCGCCCTGGCCGTATAGCCAGCTTGGGAATACGATCTTGAGAGTAGTTTGTGGGTGGGTAAGGTGCCGGATGGTTCATTAACCTCGCTTTATTGTGAACCACACGTTTGCAGCGTAGATAATACATCGCGTGGAGTAGCGTGATAGAGCGAGTGTTCTATGTTTACCGAGCTGGATGCAAATAAACCGCGCCTTGGAGAGCCCAGGTTTCTGGTTTGCATTGCGACTTGCGAATCGATTGTTTGCCTTTGAGAGTCGGTGTGCTCTCTGCTGTACTGTTGTCCATCTTAGACTTTGGGTGCTGTATGAATGAATGTTCTTCCCGTATCCACGTGGGTTTTCGCCGGGCGCTCCGGTTTCCTCCCACAGTCCAAAAAACATGCTGCTGCATAGGTTAATTGGCTTGCAGACTAAATTTCCCTCAGTGCCCGGTGATGGACTGGAGTCCCATAGTGGGTATATCCCTGCCTTGCGCCCTGTGTCTGCCGGGATAGGCTCCGGCTCATCGCGACCCTGTACAGGACGAAGCGCTTTCTGACAATGAGATGAGATGAGTACTGCTGGCTCTGCGAATTTTTGAAGAGCGATCAAGAAATGTGAAGTAAAGCTGAATAAGACGTAATAATAACAATTTAATTTATAGAGTGCCTTTTTTTCCCGAGGGTCACAAAGCACTTAATAAAAGCCTTGTTGTGCAGATAAAATTTGCGTTTATTAATAATTCGAACCCGGTACCGTCAGTGGGGAAACACTTAATACACATGTACGTATGAACACTCGCTCCATCGTGTGTAGATAATACCAATACACCACACTGCTGGCGGTGGTGCCACGAAACAGCTCAACAGATGCCTTTGTATTTCCTCACGACAACGGACAGGTGTAATTCATGGTTATAGATGTAATATAATAATGTAATATAATAATATTTTAATATTTGCATTTCTGGAGCACTTTTCACTCGAGGGTCACAAAGCGCTGCACAGAGTTGTGGAGAGAACGGCAGGTCAACAACATCAGAGTAGATCACTGAGCAGTCTAAGCAAGCGATGGCTCTGATGAATTAAAGTCGACTTGGTCGTTCAACAAAAATTACTTGAAAAATTACAAGTCCTAACCTGTCGAGTCAATAAAACGGGACTATTCTTATACCAAATGCAACTCAAACTCAGTAGAGCATTGTTGTAACATATAACATGGAACCGAGTTTTATACAAACCCCAGAAAAAATGGAATACCTTACACACAACACGAGTCCTTCGTCCAGCATTTACATTTATGGCTAATGGTCAATTGGTAAATGAATGCGTTTGGCAGTCGTAACTCCTCTCGAGGTGAAGCCGATTACGATGGCAGCGCGTACACTGGGGCGGCACGGTGGCCCAGTGGGTAGTGCTGTCACCTCCTCACATCAAGAAGGTCCCGGGTTCGAATCTCGGCTCGGGTGCTTTTCTGTGTGGAGTTTGCATGTTCTCCCTGAGTCTGCGTGGGTTATTGCCGGGCACCCTGATTTCCTCCCACAGTCCAAAAAAACATGCTGCTGCATAGGTTAATTGGTTTGAAGACTAAATTGCCTGCAATGCCCGGTGATGGACTGGCATCCCCTCGTGGGTATATCCCTGCCTTGCGCCCTGTGTCTGCCGGAATAGGCTCCAGTTCACCGCGACCCTGTGCAGGACTAAGCGGTTTCTGACAATGGGATGAGATGAGCCTGCAGTGCTTGTGGTTTGAGATCGCAAGACTAAGACAGATGCGTCTTGCGATCGCCACTGACGCTCGAAAGGCAATGTTTTTTCTCTCTTTATGGGACGTCAATCACGATTGAAAGAAGGCAGTCCGTTGTGGTTGTCGGTAATGATAGATAAACAGATGTACTTTGTCATTGTCATTTGTAATGGAAGGACAGATGGTAATGTGACGCCTGCACGACTTGGGGTGTAATCCTTGGGCAGCTGTGCCCTCCGTGGAGTGTGGCTGGTCCGTCATTTTTTTTATTTGCACATCAGGCCCCGCCCCCCTCCCCCACCGCGCCGTCTGTTCGCCACGCACCTGTGACAGCAATGATCAATCCACTGCTGGATGCACTCAAACCGCTGCCACGTATCACGAGCCTGCGATGTTGTAAGGCGCCAGGCACGTGCACGTCATCGTCGACTTCACGGCTCCATCTCCATGGGGGACGTGCTCTCAGCATGCGTTTCATTCTTTGGTGAATGCACTTGCCAAATTGAAACGACCCAAAGCTTCCAAAGTGGTGGCAGTTATTAGCAGGACGGAAGTTAGGTATCTCATCTCATTGTCAGAAACCGCTTAGTCCTGTACAGGGTCGCGGTGAGCCAGAGCCTATCCCGGCAGACATAGGACGCAAGGCAAGGGTACACCCACGATGGGACGCCAGTCCATCACCGGGCACTGCGGGCAATTTAGTCTTCAAGCCAGTTAACCTATGCAGCAGAATGTTTTTTTGGACTGTGGAAGGAAACCGGAGTGCCCGACGAAAACCCACGTGGACATGGGGAGAACATGGAAACTCCACACAGAAAGACACCCGAGCCGAGATTCGAACCGGGACCTTCTTGCTGTGAGGCGACAGCACTACCCACTGTGCCATCGTGCCGCCCAAGTTAGGTATAGACAGAATAAATATTGTGAAACAATCACTCCACCCACACGGGTAATATGTACAGACACACAAAATAGACACATTATACAAGGCATCAAGTTATCAGTAACCACCCATACTTGTGGCCAGACATGCAAACAATACACTTTAATAATTACATGCAATGTCCTTGAAACTGCCTTAGGTGACTGCACGCGAGACAGCACCAGTGTTAGACCTTGTATCATCAGTGTTCAGCCTGAAATGTTTCCGAAAGAAAAACAGTGCGTGGGCGAGATAGATATAGGAGGATTAATAACTCAGGTCGAGCTGTTTATTTCGATTACCTTTATATTGGTAAAACACTCCCCATAGTTTCACATTGTCACTGGGAATACATGAGTGGTTGGCGAGCTGAGGATGCTGTGTATCCCTTGGTGGGATTGGGTTAGCACCGCGCACGCGTTGACTATAGCGCTGCAGGCGAGCGCCGCGGATGTACTCAGGAAGAGGAGGAGGAGGTGGTGGCGGTGGGGCGTGCGACATGCGCGGAATGGAGGAGCATGGGGGAAGCGTCTTTGAGGGATGGGAATAGAACCTCGCCGGAAAGACCTGTAAATGTAGCCAGAAACAGGAGGCGATGATGAGTGGGACACGTGCGCAGGATGGAGGTGGGGGCAGGTCATCGTGACAGGCACTGGAGTTTTGTGTGTTCTCGAGATGTCCGCGTGGGTTTTTGCTGGGTACTCCGGTTTCCCCCCCACCGTCCCAAGACGCGTTGCTTAGGTTAATGGGTCTGCTGAGTACATTTCCCCCAGTGCGCTGCGATGTACCGGCGTAACATCCTGGGTATAGTCCCACCTTAGGCTCTGTATCTGCCGGGATAGGCTTTGGTCCCCTGCAACCCTGTCTAGGATTAAGCGGGTATGGATGATGATGATGATGATGTTGTAGCCAGAGCATTGGATTTAATGACCCCTTGACCTTGACCCTGAATGTTTCTGACATACCTTTACTGTACTTAAAATCAGAGGGAAGCAGAGCTTAAAAGAACGTGCACAGTGTCCTGCAACTTTAGCCTAGCGGATAAAACTTTTCATACAGCAAGAGTTGTGAGTATTTTTGGACACTGCTTGTTTACAACAGCCGGGGTGCTACCTTATGTTTCCTAAAAGTAAGTCTCATCGTTTATCAGAAATCAAGATGTGACCATAGCTCTCAGCCTACCGAGTTCCTCCACAGACGAGAATGTGCATTGATATTCAATAATTAGAAAGTCCAATATGTTCACTCTCCAGAGACAAAAAAGTTATTTTTTTAAGGCGGCATTTTGAAAAATACTGTAAAAAACAAAACAATTATATTTTATCGTATCCACACAGGTCACAGCAGGTGCAGTCGCCTCTTTCCAAGCATTGAAAACAGAAGAACAATTAATTAATTCATTATCTGTATGGACTTAATCTAGTAGGGTCAGGGTGAGCCACATACTATCCTGGCAGACATAGGGTACACGGCAGGCCTATCCCCAATATGGGATGCCAGAACACTACACGACACTAGGGCCAACTTAATCAGTCCAGTGAACCTCGGTAGCAAGAGCAGCATGTCATTGGACTATGGGGGCAAAGCGGAGTATCCGGTGGAAACCCATGTGGACACAGAGAGGAAAGCAATCGTCCAAATGTGTCTACGTTATGCCCCAACAAACAGCGGAGCTCAAATCCACTGCGAGTTTTTGGGATCCATGTGACTTTATTTGCTTCTGTGTGAATCTATGAGTCCCTGTGTGAATCTATGGGTTTTCGCGTGAGTCTATGGACCCGTGTCAGTCTGTGGGTCTCTGTTCGAACTCGTCTCTACTGGAGGATTTTCATCTCCCAAGTATTTTCCTCGGTGTTCCTAGAGTGTTTCACGGTGACTGTTTTGAACCCAGCAGCAACAGCAGCAGCTGCGGTGACAACGTTAACTTCTTCTTCTACCATATCCTACAGGATGTTGGGGACAATAGTCTTACACAAATCTCTGCTCATTGAACTTCTAAGAATGTCCATTGTTGATATATTCATCCATCTCGAGAGACTCTTGACATAAGTCAATCTTGGTCGTTCACGATCTCTCTTTCCTTAAAAATGTCCAGTTATAACCAGATTTTCAATTTTATCATTCCTCATAATATTCCCAAGAAACTTCAGCTGTCTCCTCCTCATGTCATTGAATACTTTCTTTCTACGTCCCATTCGTGACAAAATGTCTTCATATGAGGTGTGACTTGTCCAAGATACCTTCAAGATGCGTCTGAAGAATCACATTTCATAAGATTACAACAGGTTGTACGATACGGTAAAACCTGTTGTAATCTTATATATGTATACTGGCAAAAAAGAACCCATAGCGAATCACATTTCAGTTGCTTCAATTCCCTTATCTATACTTGGTGATATTGTAGAACATTCTGATGCATACGTGAAAACTGGTATGTCGTAACAATCGAGAACTCTTAGTTTCGTCCTCATAGAAATGTTATTATTTCTCAGTATCTTTTTCATTTTGAAAAGGCTATCATTGACCATCCCTATCTTCCGTTTTATTTCATGATCACATTTACCATCCGATGTTATGCAATTGTCCACAATGTAGACATTAATCTATTATGATTACGACTCAATTCATCTCCTTGCAATAGAGACAGAGAGAGTCACCAAAAAGCAATTTTTTTTTAATGAAATGAGTCTGGGCTTCATCAGATATGATGTGGAATAGAAGCAAATACCGCTTAGTCATTCTGGTGCGGTGTGATGGATGCGGGTGCGGTTTTGTTATTTTATTCATTTTAAATACTTTAGCCCCGGATAATCCCTTGATATGGAACATCCCATTTGGCCCGGGTGTTAAGTAACACATGCACGGTAATGACATATGTATAACCATATTTTAAATATCTGCGACATGCGCGCTATGCTCTTAGGCAAAATAAAATCAAATGCAATTATAGCGCATCAGCAATAGGGACACGAGACAGCGGAAGCAGCTCACAGCAGTCGTACACACCAATGTAGTTCCCAAAGCGACTTCGTGTTAATGGTGGTTTAAATCCATTGCGACGAGCGGAACATTTCGACGTTTCATGGAGATTTCGATTGCGGAAAATCTGCATTTATCCTGAGTCTTCTGTCAAACCCCCTCAGTGGGCCATCCATGGAAGATCGATGATTCTCTACTGCTGGATGGGATTTCTTCTCAAGATGCTGCGGAGAAACAGGAGATATATTTATCTCGTACGTAGACTTGTGTCAGACGGAGGCATTTTTTTGAACCTGGTGTTGAGAAGGGGCCAAAGAGTCGAAAGTATCGATGGCTGGGTGGGCAGGGGGGTGGTGATGGAATCCCCCACTCCGGTCTCTTCATACGCACACATTTCCGTGCACTGATCACAAGCAGGGTGGCACGGTGGCCCAGTGGGTAGCACTTTCGCCTCACAGCAAGAACGCCCCGGGTTCGAATCTCAGCACGGGTGCCTTTCTGTGTGGAGTTTGCATGTTCTCTCCCCGTGTCCGCGTGAGTTTTCACCGGGCGCTCCGGTTTCCTCCCACAGTCCAAAAAACATGCTGCTGCATAGGTTGATCAGTTTGCAGACTAAATTTACCGCAGTGCCCGGCAACGGACTGGCGTCCCATAGTGGGTATATCCCTGCCTTGCGCTCTGTGTCTGCCTGGATAGGCTCTGGTTCACCGCGACCCTGTACAGGACTAAGTGGTTTCTGACAATGAGATGAGATGATCACGAGCACAACAATCTTGTTTTAATCGACCGGTCAGCAGTAAATCGTACCGCACTCGTTGCACTTGCTTTTGCAACTTGAAAATCATTCCCAAAGACACCTTCCCTGCCGTACCAATTGGGATTCGATTGATTTTCATTTCCCTTGGCGTTGGGTAGGGGCAGGCGGGTGGGATGCAGAAGGATGGGGGGGGGGTAGGACGGGGGGCCAGTAGTATGGGGGTGGCTTTCAGGGCAGCGCAGCCAGGGTATAAGCGCCTCGCTGCACTCGCGCAAGCGTCTGACCACCCGTCGTGGGCCCCAGGGCCCTGCCTGTCGCCAGCTCTCAGCGGGAACTTTGAAAGCGGCGTCTGGCAACGGTGCCAGCCTCTTGCAGGCACGGCCGAGCAGCTGCCCGATTCAGGCGCGCGGCGGCGGTGGAGGAGGGCGGCGCTGAAGCGTGCGGTGCAGTTCCGTGCTTGTAATCATCTCGCCAAACAGTGTCTTCTTTCACCGGCTGATGTTTGCAATGGCGGCGACGCGTTTTTGTCGCCGGTCCTTGTTGTGCGTATTTTTTTACAAGTTTTTTTTTGAAGAATCGCTGTAAACAAACTTCGGGTACTATATGTTTGAGTTTACTTTACGTCGATGGCGCGAGGTTTCGATTTTATAGCTCATCTCATTGTTAGAAACCGCTTCGTCTTGTACAGGGTCGCGGTGAGCCGGAGCCTATCCCGGCAGACACAGGGCGCAAGGCAGGGATATGCCCACGATGGGACGCCAGTCCATCACCGGGCACTGCGGGCAATTTAGTCTGCAAGCCAATTAACCTATGCATCAGCATGTTTTTTGGACTGTGGGAGGAAACCGGAGTGCCCGGCGAAAGCCCACACGGACATGGGGAGAACATGCAAACTCCATACAGAAAGGCACCCGTGCCGAAATTCGAACCCGGGAAATTCTTGCTGTGAGGCGACAGCGCTACCCACTGGGCTACCGTCTATTTTATATAAGGTCATTAATTTTAACCAGAGTGACCTCGAACGCTCTCCCGGATTTTTTTTTTGTGACGCCACCTCCATGTCGCCTTTATTTCGGGTTCAATTTATGACTGTATGCACAGGCCTTTCTGCGCGTTATGGAGTTCGGCGATATAGGAAACATTACGGACGGGCACTTGTAGGCCTCGCATTCTGGCCGTTGTACCGCACTACACGCAGTCGTGCCAGCAAGACGTCTGCAAACGATCAAGTGAGAAATTAATCCCCGATTAGAGTCCCTCTTGTAACTGCTCGCTGCGGCGAGGGATTGTGCAAGATTGTTTCTCGGCAGCATCTGTTACCAGCCTCTCAAAAAAAGCCCGACCGGCTCCTCCTCCACCAGTCGCCTAAATATTTTCCTGGCAACCAAATCCACTGCGGCAGGGTAAAGTCACGTAGCCGGTGCGGTCAAAGTTGTTTGCTGTCGGTAGTAATCAAGGTGCGAATGTTTTTCTTTCTTTCGGACAATCTTAGCGAGGTGGATTAAATAATACCTGCAGAAAATCACACCCTGCAAGGGAATGCTCACTCTTGATTATGTTGCTCCCTAGCTGTCGCCTGTTGTTCTCATCCCCTGCATTGGAGTTTAAAGACGGGAAAGTTCATGGAATCCTCTGTCCGCCCGGCGCTGCTCATGCGGACACCGTAGCCGCTCGATTGGAAATTCGCGTGTGGCAGGGAGGTCCCCTGCGGTGGAGTAAACGTGTCGATTCGCTCGCCTCATGGCCAGCTTAGGGAGGCTCTGTCGAGCTGCCTCTAGTGGAGACTCCTTCTGCTGGCAGTAGAGTGAGCAAACAATTGCATGGCTTCACATTTACTTTCTCTACCTAATCTGGCAATTCAGATTCAGGATCCAAAGCTGAACTGTAAATTATAATAGAAATGACGGGCTAGGTTTGCCACTCTTGGGCAGAAATAAACCAGGACATTTAATGACAAGGGCAACACGAAGTCCCGGGTTCGAATCTCGGCTCGTGTGCCTTTCTGTGTGGCGTTTGCATGTTCTCGCCGTGTCCGTGTGGGTTTTCGCCGGGCACTCCGGTTTCCTCCCACAGTCCAATAAAACATGCTGCTGCATATGTTAATTGGTTTGCAGACTATATTGCCCGCAGTGCCTGGGGTGATGGACTGGCGGCCCGTCGTGGGTATATTCCTGCCTTGCGCCCTGTGTCTGCCGAGATAGGGTCCGGCTCACCGCGACCCTGTACAGGACTAAGCGGCTTCTGACAATGAGATGAGACGAGATATAATGACAAGAAGAATACCCCACAATAACAAAAAATGGCGTAACTGCGTTTAAACTACAGATAAATGCGTCGCTGTCTGTTGTACGTTATTGCCCAATTGACAAAACAATCTCACTATCGAGGGTCGCATACGGAATGGCATCCAGCGGTTAAATTCTGCCCCCGATATCCCCATCACTGCGAGCCAACCCAGTGGTGGGGGATGCTGGGTTAAACCTGGCGAGCGGCTACCAAAACAGCAACAACTACAACAATTAACAGGTCACTAACAGCTTTGTAGCTCAGTACAAAAATAAAACCGATATAGTCACATCTTTGCGAGGCGTTATCGTGACCTCACGATACAGGACACGCCGACTGACAGATGGACAGGGACCGTCGGTGCTTTTTCATCAATGTGCTTTCAACCTTAATTGGCAAGTGTTACGTTTAGAAAACACACAGAGGCGCGCACGTGTGCGCCCACTCACGGGGCCCCGGGGAATGGAAATATAACAAACTCACTTTCCCTTCATTTACATGCGATGTGGTGGCGCCATTAAAACGCGTGCGAGACATAAATAATGCATTTGAAGTTCACGCGGAATAAATCTGCGTGCTCCCGAGCGAGTGGAGAGGGGGGCCGATGACACCGCCGGTGTGCCTAGCGGTTCCCCGGGGGCAGCGCGGTAGCGCGGCACCGTGAATTCAATCCGAACCTATTTCGCGACGCGTGCGCACGCGCGTGGTCACGCGGCGAGGGATGGCACGGTTGGGGCCCCCGCGGATGGCCCTGATTGATGCTTGGGGAATGGGATCTCACGACGGCGATAGCCGATGTACTGCTGTGCGTGCTGATGTACTGCTGTGCGTGCTGACGTCCCGACGTCTTTAGAGCTGCTGTTTCGTGATAGCCTATGTCGAGCGTCCCTCCTCTTCCCTTTCGCGAAGGAAGAGATGAGCAATGCTGGACACGTCCGTCCCGAAAGAGCAGCTTTCGAGAGCAATTATGATAAGAATAGTGGTGAATAGGGGGACGGTTGGGAGGGAGATGTGCGGTGAGCGCATGTCACCAGCGGCTGTGAAGACGCTCACGAAGCTACATTACTCAGCTGACGATCTCTAAATGCTGTTTTTCACGGCTCGATGTATTCAAGAGATTTGCGTCTTAAGAGCCGCCCTATCAGGATAGCCATGTCAAGTGTTCTTCTCCGGATGATGAATAATCGTAACTATGTCTAATTCACGGTGGTTGTTAAAGATTCCGTTAAGTTGTCCGTGAAAGAGAAGCAGTGCTATGCGTACCAGGGTCACGTTTTTTTGTTGTTGCTTAGTTTGATAAAACGAAACAATTTGGCAGCACCGAGACTCATCGATAAAAACGGGCACCTTCGTGATATCCTTGTGGTAGGTGCTTGCG
>JAZEWT010000010.1:10071526-10083380 GCA_036362905.1 Mordacia mordax
AGGAAGTGTCTGGGGTGAAGGAAGTCTGGGCATCGCTGCTTAGACTGCTGCCTCCGCGACCCGGCATCGGATAAAGCGGATGAAGATGGATGGATGGATGGTCACAAAGCGCTGCACAGACCAGCGGAGAGAAAGGCACGTCAACAACAGCGACATAGAATGGCAAAATCAGCAACAATCACGTTTTTTGGGGGGGGGGGTTTGTTACAAATCCGACCTGTGGAGAGAACGGCATGTCAACAACAACATCAGGACAGCTCAACCGAAACCCAAATAGTAGTAATAAATTATAGGATATAAAATGAGCGATAAAATAATATAATTCTTAACAAACTAGGAGGGAATAAATGTTTCCGAGCAGGCGCAGGACAACATTGAGCCGCATCAACAGTCCTCGCCAGAGGACTTGAAAGTCAGACGTAACAAGTGAGTCTTGAGACGAGATTTGAAGATACCCAGGGACTTAGCCGCTCGAATCTCCAATGGAAGGGCATTTCAGAGTCTGGGACCAGCGCGCGAGAAGGCTCTGTCACCCATCGAATGGTGCGCATTAATACTTGTGCAGCTGCCAGAACGTAACCCGGTTTCTGAAGTTATAGTATAGCGAATTGAAAAAAATATATATTACGTCAGACTTTCACTTTAGTTCGTTTGTTTTGTAGCTACAGAAATATGTCCATGCTAGCCTCCCGCAGAGGGGACAAGGGCACGCTTATTGCATTAGAATAGAAGCATTGCATTGCACTGTGCACCACATGCTGAGCTTATGTCTATACAATAACAATGCCTCTGTGGACGAAAATAAAATGACCGTTGGGAATCATCAGCAAACCGTGAGTCGCTGATCATGCGCACAGGAATCTGTGCTCGTCTGAATAACGAGTGGTAAGTTTCGTAGGTTGGTGACGAGGGCTCTTTCGTTAGTTATTTTTATTTTAGGTGGAAGTAAGCATTGAGCTATGCAGCTCTTTTTAGCAGTTATCTAGCGGGGAAGGGTAAGCAAGTTATAACGTGTTAAGGCACCGAGGACGATTTAGTCGAGATAATTAACCGAGGCAGCATGAGCTTGGGTGCAGCGTGGTGGCGCAGTAAGTTGCGCTGCTGCCTTACAGCAAGAAGGACCCGGGTTCGATTCCCGGATCAGGTGCCTTTCTGTGTGGAATTTGCCTGTTCTCTCCCCGTGTTTGCGTGGGTTTCCTCCCACCGTCTAAAGACACGCTGCTGCCTAGGTTAACTCACCTGCTGAGAAAATCGCTCCCAGTGTCCTACGGTGTTCTGGCGTCAAATTCTGAGTATCCTCTGTCTGCCGGAATAGGCTCCTGTTAAGGATTAAGCGGGCATCGACGATGATGATGATGATGAGCATGAGTTTGGCTGTTGGGAGGAAACTGAAGTACCTGGCAAAAATCCACGTGGACGCGGGGAGAGAGAGAACACACAGCTCCACACAGAAAGGGACCCACACCGCAATCGCATCAGGGCATGCTTGCTGTGAGCCCACAGCGCTACCCACCGCACCACAGCTACACCATCCTGCACCATCTTAGAAATATATCACCCTCCCCCGCTACCTTTACAAATTCACATTGACCAGAATGGTGAAGTATGGTCATACAACCCCCCCCCCCCTAACTGACATACTAAGCAGAGGCCCTCATCCAGCAGTTACATCACCGATTGCTCTAAGTCACATGGGTATTAGCAGTGTTATAATTATAATTGCACTTCTAGAGCACTTTTCACCCCAGAGTCACAAAGCACTGCACATAACTGTGGAGAGAACGGTTATCAGTTACATTGGGCTGTGTGGTGTCACAGTTAGGGTGCTCTTGAACTCACAATCTTAAGAGTACCGTTTGGATTCCAGTTGGAGGAGGGCAGCTCAGTTCGTCAATTCTTTGGGGTGGATAAAAATAAGAACAAGTTCGTAAAAGTCAACAGTGGGCATAGTCCCCACCACAACAGTGTGGAATTTCCACCGCTGGTCCAGACGAATCACAGATGACGAGTGCTTCGCTCACCACGAGTCATAATGCTATCCTAGTAATAATATGAATGATGGTAAGATATTATACGCACATAAACAATTACAAATATATGTTGGAGGTTGATAACTACGACTGGTCAGATTTAAAACTTTGATTTACGTAGATGTGTTAAAGTTTCGGGGTTCTCATCTCATTTCATTGTCAGAAACCGCTTAGTCCTGTACAGGGTCACGGTGAGCTGGAGCCTATCCCGGCAGACACAGGGCACAAGGTAGGGATATGCCCACGATGGGACGCCAGTCCATCACCAGGCACTGCAGGCAATTTAGTCTGCAAGCCAATTAACCTATGCAGCAGCACGTTTTCTGGACTGTGAGGAACCCAGAGTGCCCGGCGAAAACCAACGCGGACACGGGGAGAACATGCAAACGCCACACAGAAAGGCACCCGGATCGAGATTCGAACCCGGGACCTTCTTGCTGTGAAGCGACAGCGCTACCCACTGGGCCACCGTGCCGCCCAGTTTCGCAGATGTTATTAGTGAATCGGTGAGTCTGGTGTCCATAGAGACATGCACTGAAAGATCGTGTATCCTTTTTAACTGTAATTGTGGGTCAACTCTTTTTTCGTCTTCCCTTTTTCTGCCACCGGATAAATCCCATTAGCGCTACCGACACCTTTCTACGAGACGTAGAATCCACCCGTGCGTTTCGTCGCTCATGGATCCGTCGGAGAGTCTGCGGAAGAGATTTTTTTTCCACGGGAGTTCTCGCAATAAAAAAATCCTTCCGTTCTCCCCCTTTAATCGTCCACACAGCGGCATCCACACTTTCCCACAGACTCCCTCGCTGTGCAACTATTTTCCTTCACGACGGTCAAAGAGAATTATTATTTTTAATTTTCCCTTCTGGAGTTTTGCCAACTCAAAAGCAAACCCCATTTATTGCCAGTTTTTTTGTGTGCAGGCGTGACCGGACTGATTTCATCAACACTGCCACGCATTGAGAACTTTCTTTAAACACGAGTGGCTGAGATCTGGACTCCAACCCATGATTAGTTGTTAAAGCTGACTCAGCACTGTGATCCAGAGCCACATGGTCACCACTGCAATTTCGTTGTTTTATTACAATATTATTTTCTCCATCGGTGCTTTTCTCACGTTAAAGCCACCAGTAATCGCTCTCTCGTCTCAGAATCCGTCGATAATAATTGCGGATGCGCGGGACTCGCAGCGTTATCGACAGCGACTTGAGAAACGTGAGCCACGGTCAACGTGACCCACGGTCAACGTGACCCACGGTCCACGCGGCGAGCAAACGAAGGAGCGAAGGAATTAGAACGAATTTGAGCAAGCGTGCGAATGAGTGCGTGCCGAGACGTGGCAAACGCGCCTGAGTTTTAGCCGAGATGCGGCCCTGTAGTGGGGCTCTCCCCCCACTCCACCTCCCCACATCCTCCCTTGCGCGCCTCCCCCTGTGAGCGTTATCAATTTATTTCTCTTAATTCCTGGATCTAGCTCAGACGTGGAGACTTGGACACAAATGTTAGGCACGATGGACGCTATCGCCCGCCCTTGGTCTACATGACCCAGACGAACCCCCCCCCGGCCCACACCCCCACACCCCCTTGTCACCCTTCCCTCTTTGCCTGAGTCAAGCAGTCAGGAAGTTTGCTGCTTGTTATTGAGGTTGGCAGTTCGAACCCAGAGACAGCCCGAGTTAATGCTTCTAGACGCATTATCCATGAATGTGTGCCGCCTACTTAACTCTCATCATTCATCACCACCACTGTCATCAGAATTACGAGCGTTGTTACCGTCATCATCACCACCACCGAAAGTTGTCACTCAACCGAGAATAATAATAATAATAATTGCACTTGTAGAGCGCTTTTCACCCGAGGGTCACAAAGCGCTGCACATAGCTCGCTGCGAGCGGACAGCGCTGGCTGATGAGGGCGTTCACAGAGACGGGGAAGCAGACCGTCAACACCCGCCGTGGAGCCGCCACGTCCGCCCAGAGACTACATCTCTAAGCAAGGGCTGACTGAGCCTTCAGTGGCTCAGGGGTGGAGAGCTCAGCTCCCCTCCACTAAAGGTCTCAATCTTAGCCTAATGGGGTTTGCAATTTAAATACATGAGCACAGGTGCCCCAGCCTGCTTCACAGCCCACGCTGTTCCCGTGCCAGGCCGCATGGCATTGATTTCTTGGTGACACTAATTCCGCATAAAGTGACCCAGTGCATGTGGCTGCAGCTGTATTCGTGTGCGTGTACCCACGTGTGTGTGTACCCACGTGTGTGTGTGTGTGTGTGCGCACGCTGCCAGTGGTTGGAGCGTTGGCATCAGTTTGTATTGAAGCTGGAAGGAACCTTTGAGCTGTGTCGCTTTTTTAACAGTTGTCCAGCGGGGAGAGGTAAGCAAGTTACAGTTTCTCATCGCAGCGAAGGCAATTTAGTCAGGAGAGTTAACCAAGGCAGCATGTCTTTGGACGGTGGAGTGTGGAAACCGGAGTACCCAGCAAAAACCTGCCGCACAAAAAGATGGCACCTGAGCCGGGAATCGAACCCGTGGTTTTTGCGATGTGCGGCGGCGGCGGCGGCGGCGCTACTCACCAGCGTTTAGCGCACAACGCTACGAACCCTGGAGCCTAAGTTTGATTCTCGAGCTAGGCTACTGCTGGGTCCATGATCTGGTTGATATGGCCTTATATGAGTGCCCGGTGCATTGTGTGTGTGCGCATCAGCACCGGGCCACTCCTTGGTTAACTCAGCCTTAAATTAGCACTGATCAGCTCCACACCAGCCATAATAGTGCTTGCAGCGGCCCGAGATGTACCACGTGGCGTTTGGCACGATGTCCAACGTTTTACTCCACATGCTGAGAGCTTCTTCAGGAACTTAATATTCAACACACTTGCTAAAGCGTATGCAGTCGTACGTAATCGGTTCTCGCCAACATCCCTTGTTCCATCGGGCCATATTGCTATATGGGAGACGTTGGTTTTGTCTTTTTGGGGCTGCTTTTATACCACCGTGCGTGTTTGTGTTTGTCTGGGACTTGGCCCTACAGTCTATGAAGGCTAAATGGGGGATCTTTGTCTTTGTATGTAACTAGCGAAGGTGTTTGAATGACTTGGTCGTGTGTGTGTGTGGCTGTTGATCGTGTGTGTGTGTTTGCGGGTATTTGACCAGCAAACTGTTAACGCGAGCGTGCGGCAATGTAAATGTCACAGTAATGCGCCTTACCCCAACGGAATACATGTAATCCGAGTCCATCTCGTTCATCACAAACCGCTAGTGACACAAATGCTGGCCTCCCTTCAAGGCTCCAATTTTCCCTACAGCTTTGCTCGACTGGCGTTTTAATCAATTCCGCAAGGCAGGATTGGGGTGAGACGGGGGGGGGGGGATTCGTTTCTTTACAATAGAATTAAGTGTACTGATTCATTTATATAACGCATTTGTTAATAACAACAAAAAAATTGGGAGATTAACGTCTTGCTCGCAAATCCGTTAATATGCTTACCTTCGTGTGACATGCCCTTTGCTAGGCCTGCAAATGGCAATTGTCTAACTGCGATACAATCGGAGTGGGAGTAAAATAAACGAGCTTATTTCCAACGCGCGATAGTCTTCCACCTAAATTCGAAGACTAATTTATTTTTGATGGCGTCAGACATTGTACCGTAAAAGGACGGGAGAGAATTCATAATTAATCTTGGTCCCCTCGTGCTCATTTCTGTCCGACTCTACGGAGCCATCTTTCACGTCTGTTCGGAGAAAAAGGGATTACGCCGTGCAGAGAGATTCGTCACGCTACCAATTTAGTTTTTCTTCAGTAGAAGCTGCCAAAAAGAGATTTTCTGCAAGAGAAAGATATATATTAAAACTGTTGGGCACCGTCGATGGATCTGGCCGCGTACGGGTTGTCGCAGAATGGCGGCGGGCGCACCTGTTCGAGTCGGTCTGTCCTCCGCGCTGCGTTTCCACGGTGATCGCTTCGGACTCACTTCATAACGCAATAGGGCGGCGCAGCGGTAACGTCCGCACCTCGTGGGGAATCGGGCCCGAGGCGGGCCCAATTCCAACCTCGGGCACCTTCCTGTGTGCAGTTTGTGCTTTCTCCTTCTGTTCAGCGTAGGTTTCCTACGGGTTCTCTGCATTCCTCCCACAAAAAAAATATCATTAATTAATTGGTCGATAGCATCATAATGTTTAGGATACAGTGTCTGCCAAATGTTGGCACCGGCTGTCTGCATGGCGGCCTTCCCTCTCCCCTCCTCCTTATCCATGTCTTGTCCATGACCGTGCGCGGTGTGTTCGCAGCGTGTTACAAATTTTATTTTTTATTATAATTTCTTACAAAATCTGCTGTCTTGGGAAAGCCTTGTCGAGTGCCCCTCCTCTCTCCTTCACGACCTTTCACCTCCCACGTCAGAGGCATCCTCAGGCGTGCTGAGACTGATTGGGAACCACTTCACGAAGGCATTGTGAAAGCGTGAGTGATAGCTCCCTGAGTGAACATCGCTCAGCAAACCCAGGGGTTGATATTAAACGGCAGTGTGCACGCCGTAGCCACATCTGATCCGTAGAGGACGGTTACAAATCAGTTTGAGGAAATCGTGGCATGTCCTGGGAGAAAAGACCTTTAAGGCCAAGTTACCACGAGCTATGGCTCGGTTTGAACTTGTAGGATTTGAGCGGTGACACAGAGGTCGGTGCCGCCTGCTATGAACCCGGAGACCTGAGTTTGAATCCTCGGCCACCGCTAACATCATCCCTGGCAAGCAACGTCTACTAAAACGAGTGACAGCGGAGAGGAGGGTGGGGAGCGGTGGCGTGTGGAGTGTTCGGGACCACGAGAGTGCGATGTGTGATGCTGGCTCTCGACCTGCCCAGACGGTCTAGTTTTTTATTTCATGTCGCACGTCGCTTGCGTGGAATGCGATTTATATTTGCTGTTGGGTTGGGCCTATGTGGTGGTAGTTTTATGCCAAAATGTACTGTCATTAAGCGTCCACACCATCCAACAAGGTCGTCATGATTACAAATATCGTATTACGTATTGGTTAAATCACCGGTGACTTTAAGACCGTTTATCGTCATTAATAGCCCTCTTGTCAATACACTGCTGGATGAAATGTTCAGGATTATGTCAGGCACTGCGGTTGTTTGCTCATACTTCACCATACTGATCGGTGCAGGTTGGTAAAGGCTTAAACCAGTTCAAATATCAACTGATTAGCCAGGAATCGAACTTTGGGTAGCTAGGTTCTGAAAATGTTAGTAAGTCCATGTGCTAGCCACCAGTCCCATATTCTCTGGATCTATGCTTAGTATTTATACAGTTGATGTGCACAGTAATAATCAATTTACTTGGGGAATCACTCTGCCAGAAAGGGGCGATGATGCGTGTGTGAAATCCCAAATGAGTTCTTACAGGAAAATGTACACCCCGACGCTGGCACACAGGGATCTGCTCTTGCAAATCACTTCACGGGATCTTCTTGCCAACGACTTCATGTCGTGCGGTATTGGCATTATGGTCGTTACGCAGTGCAGTATTAATCAGGGCAGCTGCTGGATTCGAACCGTGAACTAGTGAAGCGAGCAGTGAATGCACGGTCACTAGGCGACGTCACCCCCCAGCACTTGATGATGCGCCTGTCTTTGAGCCCATTAATGCGACACGCGGTATTAGCAATCATTCGCGCTCGTGATTAGATTAAAAAAATAAATGACGGTTTTTTTCACGTCGCATGTTTTGCATCCCATTAACCCGAGGTTGTATTAACATTTAATCTGCATTCGTTTACACAAGCCGTGAATAATGGCCCGTTATGGGCGTGATTCCGATCCACGCATCGCGATGGTAAGCATCGTTTCTGCCGGCTGAATCTCACCAGTGGCCTCCGCGGAGGCTGACTGATGAGGATCGCTCGCGCTTCGCTGTCGTGAGTTGTGGCGCCAGCAGTAGATTAAATATATGGACATATATAGACAAATACAATGTATAACGCATGGCGCACATGCATTCAATTTGGAAGGTATTGATTCGAGGAGAGAATGACTCCGAGGCACGCGATAGCAGCAGAGAGAGCAGGAAAGGCACCGACGTAGTCAGCCGACGCCAACATTTGCAAGACACGGAGTCCTATATATTGTGACCTTATCGGCAAATTAATTAATGAGTTTTTTTTTATTTGTGGGAGGAAGCTCGAGAAGAAGCCGGAGGATATCCGTGCAAAACAGGGGGAGAACACACAAACTGCACACAGAAAGAAGCCAGAGGCGGGTATCAAACTGCCTCGGGCAGAACTTGCTGTGAGGAGGTGCGGATGTTACCACTGCACACGCAATGTCTTGGTGATGAAGATGAAAATGATGATAGCTTATGTAATAATATAGGTTTTCACGGCTCGATGTATGATGATTGCTTCAAAAAGCTGCTCTCTCGGGACAGCCGCGTCGATCGCTCGCTCTCCCTCCGTCATGCCTGTGGATGCCTCTAACGTGTGAGGCGAAACGTCGTGATGGAGGGAGAGGGAGCGATCAACGCGGCTGTCCTGAGAGAGCAGCTTTTTGAAGCACTCACGATGATAGCTTAATTCTTAATTCCACGGAAAGCTCAAGACAATTTAGTTTCCACCTCGCAAAACCCTCAATTGGATATCAAAGCTTAACAATACATCATCAACGTAATAACAATGTTTATTGCCCAGTAAGGCGATGCTGAGTCCAAAGATTATTTTTCATGAGCATCGTGTATTGGAAAGTCTGGCCAGTACCAGTTACAGCAACTGTTCTTTGTAGCTAATGTTTGTTAATATAGGTTCCATGATGTCACACACAGCTGTGGGCCCTATTTTGTTACCAAACTCGAAAACAAATAAGAACCAATAACACTCTTGTGTTTTTAAGCAATGGGTGGAAACCGGAGAACCACCTACAAACAGCACGCAGAGAGGCGCGCGAGTCGAGAATCAAACCCAGCTCCTCCTTTGCCCGCGAGACGCGAGCATTCACCACCACGGTGGAAACGTTCACTCATCATCATCACTCCGCGTTTAAAGATACGGGCAAAAACACGCTTGCACTCTTGGTCCAAAATTGCACGGTTACGGACGTGAAGCAGCAAACGGCTGGGTGCCATGCTCCTCGGACGAGCGAGAAATGCCCCTGCCGCGACGCAATGTCACGATTATCGCTTTTTTGACGCGTCCGATCATTTCAGTGTCGCGGCAGAGCGTGCGCGCGCACTGCAGATGTTTGATGTCAGAGTTTCTAACGCACGGGGCAGCATTCGTTCAATGTTGAAAGCATTCGTTCCGGGAGAGAATGACCCAGAGGCATGAGGAAACTGTTAAGACAGGCAGCCACGCAGTTATCCGGTGCCAACGTTTGCTAGACACTGTGTCGAATATATATTGATGTTATTGGCCAATGAGTTACGGGAGGAAGATCAGAGAACTTGGAGGATTTCCATGCAGAACAGAGGGAGAAAACACAAATTCCACGTGGAAAATTGTGCCCCAGAGAGAATGCTACCACTTTCTGCACTGAGGGAGGGCTAGAGGAGGAAAACTTGACACGGCTATCCCGAAAGAGCAGCTCTTGATAGCAATTCTCATCGTGAGGAACTAACGGGAAGTTCCTTTTCCCTTACTCCCTGGACTCAGCGCTTCCAGCCTCGGTATTCCCAGCATTGACACTCTCAGCCTCCATGCTCCCAGCCTCGCGATGTCCAGCCTTGCTATTCCTAGCTTAAGCGCTCCCAGCTTCAGCGCTCCCGGCTTCGGCATTCCCAGCCTCAGCGCTCCGTGACCGTTTTCCCGGCCGGTTTCCCGGCACGAAGCCCAATTGTATTTGCCGTCGGTCCGGCACGCAGACACTGGAAGCCCATTCACCAATTTTTCTTCCTCCAAATGTGAGACTCTGCCGGGTACCCCTGCCACTGCGCGTGCGTTTTGCCGTCGTTATATTTTTCTGAAAGCTTCTTGTGCTTTTAAAAATGAAAAGTAATGTTACGTTCCTCCATTTGACAAAGCCCTAAAAACACTTCACATCAGAGGCTGGAGTTCCCACACTTTACGCCACCACGCGCGACCTGCCAGCTGACTAACCGTGGCGGTCCCGGTCGTACCGCTGGGTAGACAGGAGGTCGGCGGCTAACAAACGTGCGCCATCGCGATAACCGCCGCGCCAGCAGAAGGAGTCGAACCAGCGACAACTGCTCTGTGGGTCCTGTACACTGCTAACTGTCGCACTATTGCAACATCCATCCACCCGCAACCCCATCCGCAGCCCCCCCCCTCCCTCCGGAGTTAATGTTTAAAATTAATAATAATCCCTGCTGCGAGTCGAGGCAACAGGAAGCATCGGCGGCGCTGACCCGGCCGCAGGTGCTGGGAACGGGAGCCAAGGGGCACGTGGCGGAGGAATAGGCGAACGCACTTAGTCACCGCCGTGTGTGCGGCCGGCCTTGCGCTATTCCCGTTCGTGTCGTCACTCGGGAAGTCGCTGCGCGGCTGCCGCTACCCCCGCCGCGACGACAATACGATGACGCGACGACGACGACGCGACGACGATGACGCGACGATGACGCGACGACGACGTGACGACGATGACGTGACGACCATGCGACAATGATGACGCGACGATGACATGACGACGTTGACGCGACGAACGTCGCGCACTGTTCTGGCTGTCTTTAGCAATCGCATTGCTCACCGTGGCACCTTTTAATTCACGCGTGCGGGGGAAAGGTGATGCGGCAGGTTAGTCAGGCATCGTGTTGCCGCTAACTCATCAACCGCGATGTCTCATCCTGGCCCAGGCCGCTGCTCACAATGCCCCTCCATGCTGCAAGTCATCATCATCACCATCAATACCCGCTTAATCCTGTACGGGGTTGCGGAGGGCCGGAGCCTATTCTGGCAGACAGAGGGCGTAAGGTGGGACTATACCCAGGATGTGGCGCCAGTATATCGCAGGGCACTTTTTTTGGGAGCAATTTGCTCAGCAGGCCAATGAACTTAGGCAACAGCGTGTCTTTGGACGGTGGGAGGAAACCGGAGTACCTGACAAAACCCCACGCATACATGGGGAGAGAGCACACAAGCTTCACACAAAGGCATCCAAGCAGGGAATGAAACCCCGGACCTCCTTGCTGTGAGGCGACAGCTCAACTCACTGCGCCACCGTGCCGTGCACTACGTCATTGTTATTACAAGCAATCATGTTCCAAGTGTGTAACACTTTCTTCTGAAGTCTCTTGTTGGTGACGTGTTCAGCTGACATCACTGCTTTGGCATGGATTTCTTATTGGATGAAGGTGGAAGAGTGCTTAGGAGTGTTGATCATTGTACAAATTTAGAAATGAAATCTACAATAGTGTTCAAGTTTCTCAAGGGTAATCAAGAGTGGAACTTAAGCTAAAATAAGACATACAAGCCTTGGTGTTGTACAGGTTAAAAATTTCACTCGTGACGTATGCCTACCCAGTACCCTTAGCGTGGACAAATACATAAAAAAAACACTTTCCTGATTAGATGTAGATTATTTGTCCTGTATATATTTTATTCTGTAAATATTTACAACTTTAAGTTGATGCTTTTGTTTCAGCCATGAGATCTGATACAAAAATGGGTCAAAGTGGCTTCTTGTTCAGTTCAGGCGGTGCTCAAGTCTCCTTTGGTGGCCTGAGCTGGTCAGGAAATTCCACGATACCATGGCGGAGGCAAGTCGATTCAATAGGGAAAACACTGTTAACGTCCTCACAAACTGTTCAATCGTACCCATTACAAGTTGGGTTAGGTCGTGTAGCTTACAGGGCCAGTAATTTACTTAACCCCCCCCCCCCCCCC
>JAZEWT010000010.1:10088290-10133077 GCA_036362905.1 Mordacia mordax
GGTGTATTCCTGCCTTACGCCCTATGTTTCCGGGATAGGCTCCGGCTTCACCGTGACCCTATACAGGATTAAGCGGTTTCAGATAATGAGATGAGATGAGAGATGAGGTCTCGCTGGTTCACCCTTCCGCCTTACTCCCCGGCACGCGCTTGCCTCTCTAATGTCGGGAAAAAAACAAACCAATCTCTTTATAATTAACCTACTTCAGTGATTTGTCCAGGAGAGCCACACATCAATTATCAGATTCTCTTTCAAGACACTGGCGATTGTTTACTATTGTTTATATTATTTTATTTTAAGATGCTTTTAGCCAATAACTGGCGGGTGTTTATTAAATGTGTGGGAGGAAACCGGAGCGCGTGGAGAAAACAGTGCATTTGGAAGCAGATGCCGATTAGTCCGCTTATTATACTGCCTTCTCCTCGTGAGCACCTCATCTTAGTTATTCTTATCTCATTATCAGAAACTGCTTAATCCTGTACAGGGTCGCGGTGAGCTGGAGCCTATCTCGGCGGACACAGGGCGCTAGGTAGGGATATACCCACGATGGGACGCCAGTCCATCACCGGGCACTGCGGGCAATTTAGTCTGCAAGCCAATTAACCTATGCAGCAGCATGTTTTTTGGACTGCGGGAGGAAACATGAGTGCCCGGCGAAAACCTACGCGGGCATGGGGAGAGCATGCAAACTCCACACAGAAAGGCACCCGAGCCGAGATTCGAACCCGGGACCCCCCACTGGGCCACCGTGCCGCCCATCTTAGTTATTATTCATTATTATTTTACCCTGGCTAGAATTAGCTTTTGTTCAATTAATTTTAACAGAAAATATCTTTGCCTCCCTAACAACGTTTTGCCGTGATTCGAGTGAGAACCATTTATTTGTATTCGTGAAAATAATTCTTCTGAAAACGACCGTTTTTCTGTATTTCAAAAAAAGGCTACTCATTAAAACGACTTTCGCAGTAGTATTTCATGCAAGCGATCATTGCAGCGGCGTTCAGGTTTATATTGGTTTGGCAACATCCAGCCACCGTGTTCCCGTTGGCGAATGGCCCTGGTGCAATGAATATTGGTTAATTTATAATCTACAACTTATAAGAGTGAGCTTTGATCGCTCGAAAAGAGGTGAATGACTCGAAGGTGCCAGGAACTGCAATCAATCGGGGAAAGGGGAAGGTCAACACGCGGTAAGCCAGTGCCAACTTTTTGCAGGTGCCACAACCTGTGTGTGTTAATATGTAATTGCCTGAATTGTGAGATTTTTTTTAGTTGTGGGTTGAAACCAGAGTACCTGGCAAAAACATACGCGGACATGGAGAGAACGCTCAAGCTGCAGAGTGTCGAACCTAGGACTTTCCTGCCACGAGGCGCCGGTGTTACCACCGCTCCGCCGTGCCGTCCAATTAATAAAATGGGTGCCATCCAGGTTCCCCACCTCTTTGTGCTGTGGCTCCCCCGGGCCCCTGTGATTCGTGGGGCCCGGTGTAAATTCTCCTCCGTCACAACCCAATGGCTCGATCTCTGACTTTCACCGCATCGGGCTCACAACGCGACCGGCCATGGGCAATGTTCCTCCCTCGGGACATGGACCTGATTGGCTTACGGTAATACAGCGAATGCATCGATTTTTTGAAAAGGTGACGAAAATGCCATCGATTTCATTCATTTTGACAATGATTGTTTTACAACTCTCTGACCCTCGTGGACCCCCCGCTCCCTTCCATTTCCTGTCTGCCCTGCCCACGTTTTGCTGCCCTTCTGCCTGCCGCACCGCACAGGACTACTTGTCGGTGATCATCGACAGGAGGGGTCTCCCGCTCACGCGCGATCAGGTCTACACACTCTTCGGCAACATTGAAGACATCTACGCATTTAACAGGTGACCCACAGTCGGATAATAATGTAAGAGGTATACTACAGCCCCCGGTCAATCCACCGTGGGATGTCGGTCTCCCTGCAAATGTAACCCATTCAGTTAAGGTGCGATTTGTTTGGTCCACGCTTCGCTACGCCGCTCAATGCCCAGTTGGCGAAATTGGTGAGCCATCCACCGATTCAGATATCGCTTGGCACCGATTTTGTAGCCGCGGCTAGGAAATGACCTCTACGGGTTCCGAGAGTAGCGTGCAGACCATTGTGCAAGCCCTGCTCTGCATTCCATGCAGTGGTTAGCGGACTGCACCGTAAACCTGGGAACCAGAGTTCGGTTCCCGACCACAGGTTAGGTCACCGACTTGTAACATCAATGTACCTGCCTTTGATATCAACAGTCAAGAAACTCCCGCAACTGACAGTGCAATCACAGAAAGCTGTAAATGATCATTATTATTACTATTGTTACGTTCACGGCGTATGCGCGTGCGTTTTTGTGAATTAATTTTACTCGCGGCACGTATTAGTTTGAAAAAAACGCAGCTGTGTGTCGCCGTGCGTGGTGAATTCGGACGCAGGGAACCTGTTCCTGCGCCCTTCCGCCGTCTCGTAAATCTCGTTGGCGCCGTGGCTCAAACAGGGCTCACGCTGCGCAACGAGCCCCGTAGACTATTTTCTCTGAAGTTTTTTTTGGATTTTTTTTCATTCGTTCCAATAGCCCGACAGCCGATCAGGATCGGCTTTCCATGACGTCTCGGTTCGAGATCATTCTCCAACCCTACCGCCTTCCCTCCACCCCCCTCCATCTCCGCTTGACTAAATCCCTTCGTGAGAATCTCGGATGCCCGATGCAAATTATGATAGCGGGTAAAAGCGCTTCGGCACCCAGACGTGGAGCAACGGATTACTGTCGTCGCCGGGGACAGGCTTTTGCTTCGTGGAAAAGTCTGCACGCTGAGCTTCTGCGGTCAAAGCCATCAAAATTCCTGCCTTCGTTGGGACAATGTTCATTCTCCGCCGCACCTACGTTGCTTCTCAATGCGACCCACAATCGTGCGGCGCCATACGGATACAGTTGCCACACCGGCACGGATGGCTGTGGTAAGGGAGTTCCGAACATCTGGGACAGCAGTGGAAAATGAGTGAGCGCATGCAGAGTGCAAGATGGCCGAGGCAATTCTTGTCTGAAATTCCCATCTCCCAGAGCTCCGTACGTTCAGAACCTCATCCTGCTCAAGTCCAGGCTCAAATATTCCCTCTTTTTTTTTGTCTCTCCTCCAATGATATGTCTTCAATGCCCTCTTCTAGTCTAATGCCATTGTGGAACTCTCTGTGGCCTACAGCATACTACTCATTATTCCCTGCCCCTTATAAGTTGAGACCGTAAGTCTACGTTATAGCACCAAGTGGCGTATCCTGCGTAACAGCTCAAGTTAACCCCCGGAGTTAATTCTCTCCATCACGAGGATCGGCTGCAGTGCGTTGAGATCGTGCCTTCATGCTTCATTCGTTCAGTCACCATCAGTACCCACATAATCCCACACTGGGTCGTGGCAAGGCTGTGCCCAGGATTGGATAGCAGTCCATCACACGGCACCGGGGGCAATTTAGTCAGCAGGCCAATTAACCTAGGCAGCGGCTGCAGGAGCGCGTCTTTGTACTGTGGGAAGAAATGTGAAAACCTGGCGAACGCCCACGTGGACACGGGGAGGACACACAAACTCCGCGCATAAATCCAGCAACCGAGCCGGGATTGGATCCGGAACCAGCCTTCTGTGTGGTGGCCGCGCCACCCACCCTACCACCGTGCCGCCCTATTGGAAAGGCTGTACTTTATAAATGGCAAAGTCACTGGAATTGTGCTCCATTCCATCAGATCTCAAAAAGCTAGGCAGATTTCAGCCTGAATGGGAACGCTTGGATGAGTGACCGCCATGCATAACAGGTGTTACGTGCTGTGGGGCCGTGCAACGAGAATTAGTCATTGTTGTACTGCACTTTTATATGCCCACATTTACGTTAACCCTACGTTCAACAAGCCAAGAAGTAGGATCAGATGGCCCTACATGACCCCACGCGGCGTGAGGGAGAGGCCTCATCCAGCAGTGGAGTGACACCGGGTTTTATACGTCCACGAACATTATAACTTCCGAAATGTGTTCGATGATGATGATGACGACGACGACGATTTGGTTAATTTACATAGAGACGCAGCGGCAACGCTAAGCCGCAAGAAAACTAAGATGGGTGGAAAGTAAATACGTGATGTACGACACGTTACGAGTGACCCATCTATCATGGTCTCCGTGTGTCAGTGATTTGCTGCAGGGCCTTGAGGACTGCGCTGGAGATTTTGTCGCCATCGCCAATTGCTTCGTGCTGAAGGTACGCAACGGTAACCGATAATTAGGGCGACGCGGTGTGGCGCGGTGGAGCAGCGCTGCCGCCTCACAGCAAGAAGGGCCTGGGCTCGAATCCTGGCTCGGGTGCCACCTGTCTGTGCGCAGTTTGCGTATTATCCCCGTGTCCGCTTGGGCTTTCGCCAGATTCTCCGTTTTCTGCCTGCAAAAACAAAAAAGAAAAATTCATTAATTAATTGGCCGACAACATCGTAATATGACGCAGTGTCTGGGATATGTTGGCGCCGGATGAATGCATGGCTGCCTTCCCCTCGCCGCTCTGTGGTTTCTTCTCTACACCGCTATAATGATGTAGTCGCCCTGGATGAGGCGTCTGCTAAATAATAAATAATAATTTGCCCATCACGTCATAATAAATAGGACGCAGTGTCTGGAAAATGTTGGTACCGACTAACTTATAACTTGCTTACCCCTCCCAGTTGGACAACTGTTAAAAAGAGCTACATAGCTCAACGAAATCGTGACCTCGCGTGTGAATGAGTTCACCGCAGGGAGTCGACTGGGAGTTTGCGTGTAGTGAGGTAAAGTGTGGGTATTCTCACTGCCTCCCGAGACGTCCAGCTGGCATGGAAGAGTAGGCCAAATACCGTCTGGAGAATAGCATTCTCCATGCAGTGGCTTGAGAAAGCCGTTGCAGGGCTGCGCCTTTATCGATATGTTTACAAAAAGCAATAATACGTCATTGGAGGCGTGCCAGAGGCACAATTTGTCGTTTAAAGGCTGGACATTAGTGTAACAATTTAGCATCAGTGTCTAATTACAGGACAATAGCCCTTGCACTGGTCCATTAGGTATAAAGAAATGAATGTGCCCTGCCAGTGATTTGGAAAATCAAATGAGATAAATGTCGGGTTGTTTCACCCCTTCCTTGAGCAATGGAACGAGATTTTATCTCAGTCACAGAGAGCTTGACGTGGGCGGTGATCTGTGTAATTTATGACACCCCTGCCACTAAGTGCCACTTATTTTAATTACTGCAATTATGATTACTTTATTTTTAGAGTGAAGACTTCCACATCTACACTCAATACTGCACTAATTATCCCAGGTACGTATTGTTCTGTTTTTTTGGGGCGGGGGACGTTTACACGAATCCCAGGAAGAGTCGCTGGTTTTAATGTTTGTTTAGTTTTTTTTCAATCAAAGCTTGTCGCAGCAATTGATTAAATTGAGTTTTCTTTCCAACGGCTCATTTATTCCGCTCGTCAATTCGGGTGCAAAACAACCGCACTAATGATTTGGTAACAGTTTGGTCGATGGACTGCACAGCCTTAGCCAGTCTCCCTCACCAATGCTGCATGATAGACAGATGTCATTACATCAGAAAGAACCCATTGAGATTGCAAGCTTCCTGCGACACAGCAAACGTCCCAGCCGACCAACGTAACAACGCATAAACTCAAAGGGTAAATACATTTGCTCACAAACTCACAGCACCAGCTTGTACAACGGTGAAACCTCAACCATAATCGTGGATTAAACAGTAGCACGCCAAATTGCACGGCAGAAAAGTGCCAAATGAGTGGAGTGAGGCACAGCCACTCGCCAACTCCAGGATAAAACTCACCGGCAGTACGACGGCAGGCAGCAACAGCTTTATCGACTGATATCAGCCAGGCCAAAAGCAATCGCATCTCGAGGCGCTTTACAAAACATGAAAACCGCATTAGAGTGGAGCTGTGGTGTGAGATGGGGAGGTGGCGTATTGGGTCAGGGCAAGGGCACACAGCGGAGGAGAGAGAGAGAAACGCGATGGTGTAGCCTGGCATGAAGCAACTAAACCAGGGCCCGGCGCCAACAATGAGTCCTAGGAGCAGATGGGGCAGCCAGGGCAGCCAGTGCAGCCGTGGAAGCCAGGGCATTCAGGGCAGCACTGAGTCCCAGAGCATCCTCGGGGGACCCAGGCAGGAAAGGGGAAATCGTTATGCATATTCTATCTCGACTTGCATCAAAAACTTTCGAAGCTTTCATCGTGTTTTCCTTTCACCAACCGAAGCCTGCAATTAACGATTGCTTTGCTGAGCTTTAATTAAACTTGTGCTGGAGGTCTCTGAGTGAGCAGCAGAGGGCAGATGAGAATTTAGATTTCTACGTTAATGAGACAAGAATCTGGATTATGTATTTTTTTGTTTAAATTGGTTTGGTTGAAGCACTCGGAGAAGTTAGCGGGGGCTGGCTCCTGTAATCATTTATGCGACGGCGCTCTTTCAAATCGCTCGCGCAGAGCGAACAAAGATGCGGCGCGGGATCCGGCAGCGCCGCGGATTGGAGCATCGTCGGCCGCGTGCGCCGTCGTTCGTCGCATTCTCCGCCGTCTGCGCCGACGCGCGTGGGCGCGATGCAAATGAACCGTCGCGGACCGACGAACTGCGCAGAAGTACAGTGCGGTGCAATTCCAAAAATGCGCGTTATAGCAATCGGTGGGAAGGTGAGAGAATCGGTCTTATGATTTGTTTTTGCTAGAAGTGGGATGAGAATTTCGATTCAAAGCTGCTCTTTTGGGATGGCCGTGTTCAGCGCTCCCTTCTTTTCTCATAACTGAGAACGCCTGAGGATGCCTCCAACGTGGGAAGCGAAACATCGTGGGGGGGGGGGGGGAGACGAACTGGATATGGCTGTCTTTGGCTTTGAAAGAAATTCTCATACATTGGGCCGTGAAACCTACATCAGTAAAAAAAACGTGGAATATGTGGATGGGACAGGCTGCTGCTGAGTGAGATGATTTCTCTCGCGTCCACGGTGGCATCTGGCCAGAAGGAGAAGCATGCCGGAAAGCGAGGGCAGCATGGCAGAGGAGCTTGAGATCCTTGCGTACGACAATAAGTTCAGGAGCTAAATCCCCATGTTGAGCTGTGCGAGCCTCGACACGGGGATTCGAGGAGAGAGTTGTGCAGCGTTGCTCTTCCTTTATTGAAGGAGTGTGGACTTTAGCGGCTCACTTAAGGTTACATGGTCACAACTACAGAGTCACGGAACCTCCATTATCAGCGCAATGGAAAAAAATCTTTTTTACTGGCGTTAATAAACACTTATCTCGAGGTGTGCGTATCGCTGTTAGGAGGTAGGTGAACGCCGAGAGAGTCTTAATCGGTGGTCTCGCACGCGGTTCATGTTTTTCCATCAGTGAGACAAGTTGACACAAAAATAGCCATGCTTGTCTCCGCGGCCTTGTTGAACTTAGCTATTTCAGTTCGTTTTTTTTTTGCACCGAGGGGCGCCGTGCCAAAATGCCTTCATTAATCCTTTAGGGGCAGTCGTGCGTGGGTTGCCTGTTGCGTCTGAGACACCCGCCCAACCGTACAAGCACTGGCAAAACAAGCAGGATGCCGACCGAGTGCATCGTTTGCTTTACAGGGAGGCCTCTTCTCAGTAGGCGAAACAGTCCGTGGGAGTATTTGTACTTTTTTTAAACTTGGAGGGCCCCCTTGAGGACAGGCTTATCACCAGCAAGAGCGGCAGCATCATCATGAACCGTGGTCCACATCCACTGCTGTTGATTTATGGCGTCCCCTAAAGCTCTCACCGTCTCGTATCTGTGCTACGATGTAGGAATCCATCTAGCAGATGCGTGAACTGATTTGACCGCTCCATCTCCACAGAGAATCGCCCATCATGCGCCGTTCTTCCATTTAACTGCTATTCCATCTAGAGTTCACTCTCCCTGCTACCATTCTGACCAAATGCCAGTTATTTGTCTCACGAAGCCCACATACTTTTCCACTTTTGTCATCCACCTGTCCATCCATACGTTCTCAAGTGGTGGCGCTAATCTTGAGCTCAGAGAACAGAAGCAGGATGCACCATTGCGGGCAAGACAATGTTCCATCTTCAACAATAAAAATAATCTTCTGGCCAGAGTAACGTATTGATCTCTTCATTGGCCCTGTCCTACGTTTGTCATGGCCAGATTTTTACCACCCTCTGGTGTTTGCGTAGCGCCTGGTATTCCCTTAAATTAAACATCGTTGCACTGTGTCCCGTCGCCGTTAATCCTGGTAGCTGTAGGGCGTCCACTCGAGCGGGGATGCCCGAGAGAGATATGCGTGAGATGTGTGTCGGCTGCAGCCGATTAGACAGCCGGGACTGCGTGGGAGCCATGTGTGAGGTTTATAAATCCGTAAGACCAATATGCACGCTCGCCCCTGGGAGTCGGTCTCTGTTGCCAGCTACCGCGTTGGATTTTTTTGAAATACGTTTGTTTTTCTGCGAGGAATTGGGTGGCCTGTCCACAATCTGTCTCCTGATAAAGTTCAACCGTGCCTCTGAGCAGATGGGAGAGATGCTGCGAGTGGAAGTTTGGCGTGTTTTCGTTTAAAATTAATAGCAATTTACGGTCGATCCATTACTAGACGAAGGCATCTTGATCCCGGTGGTTTGTTTGGTCATATGTCACCGTGCTGGTCAGCGTGGGTGGCATTTTCGACCGCGTTAAACATCACTCAAAACCGATGTCATCCACAGCTTGGAACAAAACTCATTCCGCAGCGGTTCACGAATCGGTGCGTGCGTGCTGACTGCTGTGCCACCATTTTCACCATAGGGTGGGGGATTCCTTCATCCACTGGTGGAATTCTGAAATTTATGTTACGTTTATTTTAGTTTAACTCTGCTAAGGACCGAGAGCTGGCACTCTCACTCACATCCAAAACATCGCATCTCGCTGGTAAAGTGATTAAGCCATGGGAACCAATCTGCTGGCATTGTGTGATTTATTGGAGCGCATTCACGTACTTACATACCCAACGCCTGCCTTGATGCCACACGGTGGCTCCGATAATCTGCACGCAGCCAGTTCGCATGATGGGACCCAGCTCAAGCCAAACTCCCGTGCGGAATTCAAACGCTGCGGAAACTTTTTTTCCCCGTCGTGGATTTTTCCATCTTTTGCTTGCAAGCAGCACGGTGGCGCAGTGGGTAGCACTGTCGCCACGCACCAGCAATCACCTCCTGTCGAGCGCCACACATGAGTGACAACGACAATTCCTTTCAGCCGTTTTCACGTTATGCTCTCAGTATTTGATGGTGAAAATCGGACGGCCTGGTTTGGAAACCCCCCCCCCCACCGAACAAGGTGACCTTATCCCGCAGACGACAAGGAAGCGATTAGGAAGCTTCTGTTACAACAATACGAGGGAGTGGAACCTATGAACTTTAGTCAGGGGCGAGGTTGTCGCCACTCGGCCGCCCCGTAAATTCCAAAGACGTATGTTGGCTTGTTGTGACGACAGAATAGGTGTGCGTCACGGCTCCGTGCAAATAGAACCGAGATCATGAGGTCGGCTCGACCAAGGTTGATGCTACTCCACCCCTCTCAGCGGATTTGATGACTTGGCCACATTTGTGGGCAGCGATTTAATTCAAGCTGCCAATTGTATTGTTTCTCTTTGTTTTGAATGTGGGGGTGGGGGGTGGGAGGGGTGCTGATAAAAGGGTCGCGCAAACCCGTTAGCTATAATAAATTTAAATTGTTGTTGTTGCCGCCTCTTTAAATGACCGGAATCCAGGTTTACCTGGGTTGACAGGTAACCGCCCCCCCCCCCACCATCAATGGTGGGGGTATTGGAGAAAAATGTTACAACCAGATGCTCGTCTTGATACCCCGCTCCTTAAGTCGGAGGGTCTTCGAATCACTTTGTCTAGATCCTCCGCCAAGATCTGTTCACCAAGGGAGACCCCAGGAGGAGCGCTAGACTCGAGACGACATGATAGCTCTGGGGTCCATTGGAACAAGCAAACCCCTCTACTGCCATAAGCTTGCCATCCGTGGCCGGGACAAAAATTTACATGATGCATTCTGACGCACGCTTTAACACATGTCTAGGCAATAACAATAATTTGAATCACCAGGTGGATGCAGCATGACATGCCGAATTTCGAACCGCACTTCCTCATCCTGCTACTCGTGCCAATTGCACCTACAGCACTTCCTAGCCACATCCCTGTCGGAACCTCCAAGTTGCTTACTCTATCGTTCCGAGCCTATCTGACGAAGGACGTTAGTGCCGGACCATTTGCTTTCCGACGGTTGATTTCATGACCATGAACAAGGTGCAAGGACAGTCGTTAAAGGTTGCCGGGATCAACCTCGAGGGCCCGTGCTTCTCGAATGGTCAACTTTACATTGCTTGCTCAAGGGTTGGCACGGGAAGAAATGTTTACATTCATGCGCTCGGTGGACAAACCATGAATATTGTGAACCTAAAAGCGTTAGAGTAGGTACATGTGCTTTCAAACAATTGGAATTTTAGATTTTGTTCGTAATTATTACCCACTTTAGCTTTTACTTTTGTACAGCGTTTTACTCATTTTTATTATATGTTTTGTTTCGTCATGATTCATTTCAAGTTCTTTTCTTCCACCGGGTACCATCGGGTTCGTGTTCATGAATTTCACGTTCCTTTATTGTATGGATGAAGTGTAAAATTTACCCGCACAACGCACATGGATCAATCATCAAATTTAGCCGGGCAATGCCGGGTAGCCCCTGCTAGTATATATATATTACGTTCGCCAAATCACCGTGGGTTTTACAATGATGTTGACAATCAACGCACGCGCGCCGCCCATCCTCCCCAACCGAGAATTCATCATCAGTCCGACAGAGCCTTGTGAATGTCCCAGGGTGCTTGTCAGCTGCCACCATGATCAGTCTGCCTTGGTGCGAAGGCTGGAGGGGGAGGGCTCTGTTGACGTTCCCCGTGCGTGCTGCCGCGCATTAAAGTGGTAACACTCGCGCCTCCATAGCAAGGAGATTCTGGATTCGATTGCCGGCTCGGATACTCCTTAACGGGCGCTCGCTAACAACACCTGCCGATGCTGGGGAGGGAGGAGGGGATGCTCGTGTCATCGTGTGTGCGCGCGCGCGTCCTGTGTCCGACCAGCTCGATGGCCATCCTGAGCGACTGCCTACAGAACAAAGCCCTGCTGGCGTTCTTCCGCGAGAGGCAGGCGGCTCTCCGGCACTCACTGCCCCTCGGCTCCTACCTCCTCAAGCCCGTGCAGCGAATCCTCAAGTACCATCTCTTCCTGAAGGTGGCCGCTCGACGTGTTCGGATCTTAGGTGTTTATTGTTACGGCAGAAAGTGGCCGGTGAGCTCGCAAGCTCTGGGTGCGGGATTCCTGCGACACAACAAATGTCCGAGCAAACCAACGCAGCGGCGCATAAAACCAAAGGGTAAACATCCCGCATGGTGGGTGGTTAACGTCACGTTTGTTTACTTGTTGAAATTATTTTGGGAGGCCCTCTCGAGAGAGCTGCTCTTTAAGGACGGCCGTGTTGAGCGTTCCTCCTCTCTCCTTCGTGACGTCTCACCTCCACCATCCCCCCCCCCCTCCATTGCGAGACATCGTCGGGGGTAACGCGGGAGGTTGAACGTCCAAGACGGAGAGATGAGGAGTGCGCTGCACCGCCGCCGCGCGCGCGAACACGATGTGCCGGCGAGCCACCCGTAACCGCCCCGCGGTGCTTCCCTCTCCATCGCAGGACATCGCCAGCAAGCTGGGCGACGGCGCCAACGGCCACGAGGTGGTGCACAGGGCCCTGGCGGCGATGCATAGCGTGGCGCAGTACATCAACGACATGAAGCGCAAGCACGAGCACGCCATCCGGGCGCAGGTGCGGTCGCCACACACGGTCGCGCGCGCGCACCTGCGCACGAGCACTCCGGGATCCGGCTGTCGAGGAGCCGGAGCCCCGAGTGGCCGCGGCCAGCGTCTGTTCCCTCCCCTTGCCGCCGTTTCGCCCGCCCACGTTGGAGACACCGTCAAGATTCTGAAAGCCTACGTCGCTGCGATTTCATCATCCGCGGCGCGCCCGGCGTCTCTCCTCCCACTTAGCGGGAGGCACAGCCGGTAAACCCTCATTACCGCCGCCGGCAGTCTCGCTAAATGTCAGCTCACTGCAGAGAGAGGCCGTCACTGCCGAGACACGGAAATCGGGACTAGTCCGTTGTCATTCAAACTGGAAGTAGGCCGTTGTGCCACGTAGCTGTTTTCACAGTTGTCCAGCCAATATCACGGGGCACCGGGGGCAGTTTAGTTAACCTAGGCAGCAGTGTCTTGGGGCTGCGAGAGGAAACCGGAGTACCCGGCGAAAAGCCATGCAGAGATGGGAGGAGAACTTGCAACGTCCACCTTCATGCTGTGAGGTGGCAGCACTTACTACGCCACCATGCCCACTGCTCCCATCCCTATCCCACCGTTACATTTATAAAAGCGTCATCTAGAAACCTGCGATGCTGCACAGGAGTAATTGCAATCGCTGCTTGTAAATAGTGTCTCTCGCAATGTGAGAAAGGGGATCGCGGTGTAAACGCATCATCGCAGAAGGCACTGTATTATCACACAGCTGACATAGAGCGGGCCTTTAAATGACCCAGGGGGGCTCACAGATTTCCCAGGACGACACTAGCGTCAGCAAGATGATGATCCTGAGCAGATTAGGACTGGGTCTGGGTGGTAATACCTCCCCATCCCATCGCTGATCAATACCAAGCTTGTCCGTTTCTCTTTTTGTCCAATTACTGACAGCATCTCCCTCTACAACGTAAATGTGCCCAATTAGTGACGCAGTGTGCTTGGCATGGACCCTGACACAGAGCCATAACATAAATTGGACCCCTTTACAGATCTTCACCTCCGTCATCAATGTTCACTGGGCAGTTGCACCGTTTGCACACTCATTAGTTTTGCAGCTGCGGGAAGTAGATGCTGAGAATTTGCAACGGGTTAACTGTTCACTGCCAGAGATGTAACGATTCTCTCGGGACTCCCACAAGCACCGACACCTGCCACTAATTTGAATTGTCGTCAATGCACTGCTCCCTGCTCAAGTCCAGGCTTAATCAAGACTTCTTTGTAGTCACCTTTGTCTCCGACTCTCTCTCAGTGAGATAAGCATGTTTCTCTACACTATCTTCAGACCTCGATTTGCCACTTTGTTCCAAGTTGTCTTGTACGTTGCATCGCGTTTCCGATCCGAAAATCAGCGAATCGATGTTTTGTTGTAGTAGTATTGTGTGCATTTGTACCGGTCGCTAGCGGCGGCAGCGTTCACGCGAACCTGTTACACATGACGTACACGGGTCAGAAAACATCAGTCCTTCCATCTTTAAGCGCGCGGTTTTGTGCCTGAGCCCGTACCTTGCAGAGGTCTTTCGGTAGGAATCGATTTGCTGTTTCACCTTAGTTGCGTTGATCATTGCTGCAGCCCTCACGATTCTCTTTGCATTGAACCTCGGTGCGGCCGTGGCAGACTGGCAGGGGAGCGGTGGCGTAGCGGTTGGCGCGCTGCGCTGCTAAACCGGCGACCCGTTTAGCGCCGACAGCAATAACGATTTTTTGAACGGGTACTGGGCTTCGCCAAGGCTTACTCAGCTTCAATTGAGTACCTGGTTTGATGTGTAAACATGGCCACCGGGGTAACTCGAGTTCAATTAACACTCACGGCCTACACTGCTATGTTTGAACCGGTTGTGGGCACCTCGTAGGCCGATTAGAAAGTGAACTGTGTGCGGTGTGTAAGCATCGCCACTACGCAGACAAAGGCGGCTGGTCGTGTTGCTAACCACCCACCCCCTCGTGTGCCGTGCTGACCGCTATCGCAGTGGCAGTCGCTCACAGCACTTGACCATATGGTCTGTTAATGCTATATGGCAGGGTGGTGCAGTGGTAACATCTGCTCCTCACAGAAAGAAAGTCCTGCCCTAGGTGGCTTTGATTCCTGCCACTGGCATCTTTCTGTGTGGGGTGTGCGTGCTCTCCCCCTCTTCTGCAACGGTTTTTAAGGGGTTTACTGGTTTTCGCTCTCAACTAAAAAAAAATAAAACTCATCAATTGATCGGCCGATAACATCACAATATACAGGACTTGGTGTCTGGCAAATGCTGACGCCGGCTGGCTGCGTGGCTTCCTTCCCCCCACCTCCCCGCGGTTTCCTCGCTCCGCCATCCGTACCCGTATAAATCGCGCCGTCGTCGCCGCCGCCACCGCCTTCGCCCGCGCGCCTGCAGGAGATCCAGGGCCTGCTGGTGTGCGGGAAGGAGCGTTTGGATGTCGGCCAGCTGGGCGAACTGGTGCAGGAGGGGACCTTCCACGTGAAGCAGGGGCGCAAGGAACGTACTCTCTTCCTGTTCGCGATGGCGCTGCTCATCACCAAGCGGCGGGAGGACGGCGCCTTCTCGCACAAGTCGCGCATCAACGTGAGCGCCGGCGGGGCGGAGCGGCGGCGGCGGCGGCGCGCGGTCGTGGCTGGCTTGTTTGACAGACTGATGTTTATTGTCACGGCAGAAAGAAATACCCAGTGAGCTTGCGAGCTCTTTACGCGGGACTCTTGCGACACAACAAGTATGCGACTTGCAAAAAAATAAACTAAAATGTGGGAATAACAAATTATGCAAACAAAATAAGAAACACAACAAAAAACATTTACAGACAGCATTGCACGTAATAATCCAAATAAATAAAAACACAGTTAAACATTGCAATGGAGGGAAAATAAATTATTGGTAGCATATTGCACATTGAGAGGGAATAAATGCAATATTAGCAACTTTTCAAAGACGAATCACTATTTGGAATTACAGCTAGGCAGATATTCTATTTCTAATTGGGATATAAGGTTGCTCATCGAAGTTAGTGACTGTAGCTTCAAGCTCAAGGCAATATTGTTCCAAAAACGTGAAGCAGCCACCACAAAAGCTATTTCCCCGTATCTTGATATGAATCTAGGAACATTTATCAAAACACATTTTGAGTTTCTAAGGCTTACTTTGTTCATCAGTATGGTCAGCAAATCCTTCAAATGTTTTCCTGACTTGTAAGTGACACCCTAAGTATGAAAAGGGCCCAATGAAGTTTTCGACGATTATTTAGTGAGGATAATTTAGAACCAATATACAATCCACAATGGTGGGTTTTATACCCGGCATCCAAAGCAAATCAAAGAGCAGAATGAATTCGTGGGTTAAGTTTATTTAACGTGGTGTTGAATCCTAACGTCGCAATAATCTGGTGACCCAGTGTGGAGGTGGAGGATGGGTGTCTGTGGAGCGAGTGGATAAGTGTGGGTTGAACTAGTGGATGGGTGTGCATCTAGGGAATGGGTGTGGGTGGATCTACTAGCAGGTGAGTATGGAGCTCGTGGGTGAGTGTGGGTGGAACTAGGGGATGGGTGTGGATCTAGTGGATGAATGGAGCTAAGGGAATGGGTGTGGGTGGAGCTTACAGGTGTGTATGGACCTTGTGGGTGAGTGTAGTGGAACTAACGGGTGAGTGTGGAGGAGCTAAGCAGGTGAGTGTGGAGCTAATGGGAGAGTGTGGATAGAGCTAGTGGGTGAGTGTGCAGCTAGTCGGTGAGCGTGGACAGTATTAACAAATAAATAAATGAATGAGTAAATGAGCACGAGCGATTCGGAGCGGACTGAGTGAGGGAGAGAGCGAGCGTGGGTGACGCAAACGAACGAGCGAGCGGTTGTGGGTGGCACGAGTGATGGATGAGCTGGCTGCGGTGGCGCTAGCGAATGAGTTGGGATAGCGCTGCGACCTCATTTAGATGGAGAGGTAGAGATACATAGATCACAGTGGTAGGATTCGGGCTGGGGGTGGCCACATGGAAGTCACATGATTTACGGGAGGATTCAGCTGATTTAGATATCAGTGTTTTTTTTTTATTATTTGGTGGCTGGATGATGCAGTGGTAACAACTGCACCTCACAAAAATAAGGCGGTTTGACTCCCGCCTCGGGCGCCTTTCTTCGCGGCGTTTGTGTGTTTTCCGAGTTTTCTCCGGGTTCTCCACTTTCCTCCCACATTTGGCCGATATAATAAATTGGGGGTTCAGCGAGTGTTGGGCTGGTGCCGGATGACTGCGCGGCTGCCTCTCCCCCACCTCTCTGCGGTTTCCTGCAGCCTTCAAATAAAATAACGCTATATAATTACAATACTTAATTATCGTGGTTCGTTACGCGCGCGCGCGCGTGTATGTGTCTTGTTGGCTCGCGAGCGCCTTTGTTTTGCATTTGTACCCCAGTGCCGTAAACTGATGATGTCGGAGAACACCAAGGAGCTGACGTTCAGCGTGTGGAACCAGATGGATCCAAAGACTCGTGTCACGTTCCAGGTTTGAGCACCATTACTTGTTTTTCATTATTTTAAGTTCTTGTGTTGATGGCCTGGTAATTGTAAAACGAAAATTCCTCCAGATTTTTTGACTTAGTGTGTTTATTTCCCCCTCCCCTCCCCTAATCGAGCTATCACTCTCAATGCATTCTCCTATGCCCGCGTGGGTTTTTGTCGGGTACTCTGGTTTCATCCCACTGTTCAAACACACACTGTGGCCTAGGTTGATTGGCCTGTTGAGTAAATAGCACCAAAAAATGTGCCCTGTGACATACTGGCGTTACAAGCTGGGTATTCCCCCTCCCTTGCGCCCTCTGTCGGCCATGATAGGTTCCGGCTCCCCCCACAATCATGTACTTGTTGAAATGAGTATTGTTAATGAATGAATGAACTGTCAATGTCACGAGACAATTTTCCTGTTCAAAACTTTCGCAAAGCAGTGGCAACCATTCATGTTCAGGAAACACCCTGGGAGGCGAATTTCACAGCTGTTGCTGAGACTCTGATCACAAGAAAGCGCTCTAGAAATGTAATTATCTCATCTCATCTCATTATCTGTAACCGCTTAGTTCTGTACAGGGTCGCGGTGAGCCGGAGACAATCCCAGCAGACACGGGGCGCAAGGCAGGGATATACCCACGATGGGACACCAGTCCATCACCGGGCACTGCGGGCAATTTCGTCTGCAAGCCAATTAACCTATGCAGCAGCATGTTTTTTCGACTTTGGGAGGAAATCGGAGTGCCCGGCGAAAAACCACGCGGATACGGGGAGAACATGCAAACTCCACACCGAAAGGCACCCGAACCGAGATTCGAACCCGGGACCTTCTTGGCGACAGCGCTACCCACTGGACCACCATGCCACCCAAATGCAATTATTATTTCGAATAATAATAAAAAAATCAATGGAAGCACTTATTAAGACTCTGTCAAATGACCTGTAGTCCGCACCACAGGTGTCCGCACTCTCCCACCCACTATGCCACGTGAGCATCACGCTCGTCACACGACCGTGAAACAAATATTTTAAGTATCAGGGTTGAATCATAACCAACTCATCAAAGTAATTGTGATGGTTTTCAGTGCGCTAAGCTTGAGAACTAATTTTTATCACCATACTCTCATACTTTCTCTGATCTTTATCATAATCATTATTACACTTAACACCATGGCTCTCATCTCTGTTGTCATCGTAGTTACTTTGATTACTCTGACTTTTTGTTAGAAGGGGGAGGGCTATGTCTGCCGGGATAGGCTCCGGTTCACCGCGAACCCTGTACGGGACTAAGCGGTTTCTGACAATGAGATGAGATGAGGCTGACATCGTTTGTGTCAACATAGCCCCAAATCTGGCCTTACCATGGCCTTGCCCCCTCCATCTCCCTTGACTTCTCCCCCCGACCCCCTACCCTCCCCCCCCACACACACCGCCACCTCCACCCACTTAGACCAAGTCGCCAAACGAACAGAAGCTTTGGACGTTCCACCTGAAGAAGCTCATCCTGAAGAGCCACCCAGAAGCCGTGCCGGAGCGGGTACGAGCATTCCTCCACGTCACGCCTCACCGGGCCCCCACCGCCGTACGGGGTGGGGGCTCCCGTTTAAACCGGACGTTATACTGGTTTAACCGGATTGGCCAGTCACCACTCCACTTTGCATCCTTTCTCCACCTATCTCGATCCCGCATAGAGTTCCAGATAAGCTGCCTGCTGGGCACCAAAAACACAGGTTAAAAAAAATCGTCAAAGATAGATAGGTAGATAGTTGTGTATTTGTACAGAAGGAGGTACTTATTGACCTTGCAAGCTCTAGATGCGGGATTCCAGCGGTACAACAAGCGTTTGAACTGACCGACGAAGCAGCTGTAGAAAACCAAAGAGGTCAATAAAAAATACACACAGCACGGATATTGGCAAACATGACTGGCGAGCTGGCAGATTGGATCGAACTGGTGACATCTGGATTGCAAGTCCAGTGGGCAGCACCCATAAATTGCCTACGGGATTTTAAATAAAATAGGATAAAAAGTAAACATTTTAATGACCTGCTTTTATACCGCACTCCAAAGTAGCAAATATTTTTTTTGAACACAAAATCAGTCTATCTAGGGATACAGACTAAAAGCGGGTGGCCAAATGCTGACAATATGTGACTTATGATTGACTGATAATACAGTGAAATTTACATTTTAATTATTTTAGTCATAAATACGTGTTTTTCTAATGTTTTGTGAAAGGAACAACTATCAGTTATCACTTAATATCAGTATGGTTTAAAGGTTTTCATTAAAGGAAACGATTATTGTAGTGGGCGGCACGGTGGCCCAGTGGTTAGCGCTGACGCCTCACAGCAAGAAGGTCCCGGGTTCGAGTCTCTCGGCTCGGGTGCCTTTCTGTGTGGAGTTTGCATGCTCTCCCCGTGTCCGCGTGGGTTTTCGTCGGGTACTCCGGTTTCCTCCCACAGTCCAAAAGCATGCTCCTGGATAGGTTGATTGGCTCACAGACTAAAATTGTCCCGCAATGCCCGGCGATGGACCGGCGTCCCGTCGTCGGGTGTATTCCTGCCTTGCGCCCTGTGTTTCCGGGATAGGCTCCGGCTCACCGTGACCCTATATAGGATTAAGCGGTTTCAGATGAGATTATTGTAGTTTTATATTAGATTGCATTGTCATCCGAGTTTTGCCTGCGTGCAAAATTTCAGTTCTCCAGCTTTATCGGAAATGCTTTAATTTTGTGCTCAAAGATTTTAACCATTACACACATCCCCCAAAGTAACCATTACACACATCCCCCAATGTAAGTTAAGTAAAAGCGGGTAAAAATACAATAATGCATGTATCCATTTCCATACATGAATTAAGTTTGCATGTTTTACACGCGATTGGTAAAGGTACGGTCACTTTGGATCTTTGGGGCCACCACACTATACAGCATGTTGTAATTTCCGTTGATCTGGAATGCAAACGAAATACGTTAATGAATGAATGGCTTCCAGGTGTTGAAAAGTATCTCATTGCGAATCCTTTGGTTTGCGAGACTGTACCGTTGTAATCGATTTCTTATGACCATAAACATTAGCTGTGTCAAGTGCTCCTCCTGAGTGGCACGGTAGCGCAGTCAGTAATGCTGTCACCTCACAGTAAGGAGGTCCCGAGTTCGATTCCTGACTCGGCTGCCTTTCAGTGTGGAGTTTGCGTGTTCTCCCCGTGCTCCCGGAAATGTTTGCTGAGTACTCCGGTTTCCCCCCACAGTCCAAAAACAGGCTTCTGTCTAGGTTAATTGGCCTACTGAGTAAATTGTACCAAAAATGTATGTCGTGCGATGTACTGACGTCACATCTTGGCATCCCCTTGCCTTGCGCCCTGTGTTGGCCGGGATAGGCTCTGCCTTCTCGCGACCCTATACAGGATTAAGCGGGTATTGATAATAAATGAATGAATGAAAGTGCTCCTCCTCTGTCCTTGGGGACGTTTCGCCTCCTACGTTGGCTGCATCCTCAGGCGTTCTGAGATTCAGAATCCTGACAGTCACGGAACGCCTGAGGATGCCTCCAAAGTGGGAGGCACAACATCGCGAATGAGAGACAGGGTGAGCGCTCGACATGGCTATCCCGAAGGAACAGCTTTGCTAAGCAATCATTGCACAGTGACCCGTGACAACCTAAATCAGTACAGCAAGCATTAGGACCGGTTTTGGAACCGTTAATTTAGAGCAACATTGCGGTTGAGACTTTTAGTTTTATATGATTTTAGTTTTGTTGACACCATAAAAGATGCACATTAATTCTTTAAAAAATACCTATAGCTACCTACCGCCGGGCAACTGTTAAAAAGGGTAAAGTTGCACTTTACCCCCGTAAAAATACATTAACCTCATTTGGTTTAAAACTTAGACTGTAAATTACTCAATAGGCTCAGAGCCTTTTTTGTTTTTGCTGGTCCTGAATTTCAGGACATTCACAGCTCAACTGGTGTTTGTTTCCCACTGCAGGCGTTTGTAGTCGATTGAAAGCCTTCTATATACTCTAAAGTGCCTTTTATAATGCAAAGTGACTTTTTTCCCATCTCCAAAATGTTTACAATGCATCATTATTTCTTTAAATTCACCTCTTGCCTTTTTTTCCCCCCAGTGCAATTAAATCTTTATTTGCACCTCGGAATTTAAAAAAAAACGAGATATTTGTGTCTCGGAAAAAAAAAAACAATATATGGAATTTCTGGCATTGCAGGACCGTGAAGATTAGTGATGGTGTGGAAGCGTCTTCATCTAGCAGTAGATAGATCATGGTGCCTAAGCGCAACCAGGAAATGCAGGCACTTGCAGCGAATAGCTCGTGTAAATATTTGTTGTCCGTCTTCTCCGTGCCACCTCAGGGACGCTGTTGAATTTTTTACGAATGTTTAATTTTCTAATTTGTAAATATACGTATTGAAATTGACCGATGAGTTATTTCGCTTTTCTTTTTATTCTTCTCTTAATTAAAATAGGTGTCGAATTTTGAAGCCACGCTCATTGACGCGCGTGTATGCTTTTCCACAATGGAAGACACGCATTGGTGAAGACAATGGAAGAGCAGGCAAACGGTGCACGTGGAAGCGAGGCGCGTGCCGAGATCCACCGCGAGAGACTGAAGAGGGGCGCGTGCGTTGAGATTGTTTGGCTGCTAAAAATACCCACATGCGATATCAACCAATTCGGCGAGATATCACGTGTGGCCAGGTCACTTCGGAAAACAGCTTGTGTGTCGGTGCACATGGCGAGTGGGGCACGGTGGAGCAGCGAGAAGCGCTGCTGCCTCACGCCAAAAATGCCCCTGGTTCTATTCCCGGCTCAGGTGCTGCCTTTCTGTGTGGTGTTTACACGTTCTCCCTCTGTCCACGTGGGTTTTCGCCAGGTGCTCCAGTTTCCTCTCACAGTCCAAAGACGTACCGCTGCCTAGGTTAACTGAGGGACTAAATTACTCTCGGTTACCTGAGCTGCTGTAACTTGCTTACCGCTCCCCGCCGGACAACTGTTAAAAAGAGCTACATAGCTCAACGGTTCTTTCCAGATTAAAATATAACAACTGGCCGATTGACTAACTGAGCTGGTGAAATAAATCTTAGTCGGTTCGAAGAGCGACCGCCCCGCTAGTGACACCGTCTTGCCTGCTGGGAAAAGTGTCGGTCGTGAGTGGAAAGTGCTGGTCGAGACTAACAACAGAGCAGCAGCCGAAGGAGGCACGCCCGGGCCGAGATAGACGACCGTGCCGCTGAGATGGATCGGTGACATAGGCTCGAGTGCCCGGGGGCAAGACTGATCACAGCATCGCGATAGCGCGAGGCATCGGCCGTGAAGCGCTTTTATCCAGCAGTGAATGGATAATTCATCTCACTGTCAGAAACCGCTTAGTCCTGTACAGAGTCGCGGTGAGCCGGAGCTTATCCCAGCAAACATGGGACGCCAGTCCATCACTGGGTGCTACGGGGAATTTAGTCTGCAAGGCAATTAACCTATGCAGCGGCGTGTTTTTGGACTGTGGGAGGAAACCGGAGTGCCCAGCGAAAACCCACATGCAAACTCCACACAGAAAGGCACCCAAGCCGAGATTCGAACCTGGGTCCTTCTTACTGTGAGGCGACAGCGCTATCTACTGGGCCATCGCACCGCCCGATAGATAATCATAATTTTTAAAAATGTAAGTGCTTTTCATCCACATTTTACGAAGCGCTGAACAAAACCAATATCGGGGAAGCAATGAATTCATGGGACCTAAACCGCACGAAGGCTGATGAACACTGCAAACGGTGAAACCCCATAACTAGTGATTAAATTAAAATGGTATTTAGGGGGTCCTGTGGTTACCTAGGCTAGATCTATGCTAACTGCGAGCTGGCGTTTATGCGATCAGCTCCGAGCCAAGAGAACAGCTTACAACTGATTGGCGAGATCATCTGCTGAGTTATCACGTGACATGGCCATGGCAAAAAAAGCCCACATTAACCTCATTGGATTTTTCACTTTGTACAATAAGTGAGATTGAAATCCACTAATCTTCTTGAACAAAAAAAAAGACTTTTGGTCTTTCACATGGTTTTAAATAAAGGTCAGCCGTCCATTACTTGACGTGAGTAATTCAGTTTTATTTAATGAGACGTGTGAAACACTTGCGCTGGGCCAACCGTTGAAGCGTCTTTGTTCGCTTGTATTTTTTTACTCTTTCCCATGGCGAGCGCGCGTGCGCAATGCAACCGATGCAATCGGGTCTTCAAAGCGCGCCTCCAAATCCATTTCTCCAGGCGCACGCGAGGGCGGGAGTCAAATAAGACGTTGATAAAGAAAATAAAAAGCGTCGCCTGCGGCGCGACGGATATGGCGACCGTGGAGGAGAGCGAAACAGCCGCATCCACCTCTGGCCCCTGGTCGTGAAAAATTGGAAACAAAATCTCCCTGTTTAAATTCGGACGCCGTTTATCTTGCGCAGATTGTCGAGCGGGCCAGCCGAGCGCTTGATCGCTGTATCAACCGGCCCGTCTGTGTGGTTTGTCTTTTTTAAGCACCACGGACGGGATACGGGTAGACATAAAAAATGCGAAAAAAAAAGTATGGATTTCCCTTAAGGTTTTAATCGGTCAACTCGCACCGAATAAAGGGTCTTAGGAGAGTACACGGAGTGATGGCAACGCTCTGACCGCCGGGAAACGAATGCTGGGGATTGGACGGCGTTACACCACCCGACGGGTTGATGGCCTAGAGCCAAGAAGTATGACGCCACGTCCCAGGAGATCGAAGTGCCGCTTTACATTTGACCGTTTCATCGATGAAATTTTGTCATTGCATATTAGCCACACCGCAGAACCTGCTCTCTCCACAAAGGCGAATTCTTCCGTCCATTCGTCCTGAAATGTACGATACTCCTCATCTTTTTTTCTTTTCGCCATCTTCTTTGTCGAAGGGTTGGCTCTGCATCAACTACCTAGCAGACTTATTTAAAAGGGGGCGTTTACCTGTTGACCTAGCAACGACCCACGTAGGCTATCATTATAAAATAGTGGACAGTTGTTGCTCCTCCAGCCAACTGCAGCCCTGAACAGGAGCAGTAGAAAATGGATGGGTGGATTAAAATGCGTGAGAATGTTTTATGTTTTATCTGCGAGCCAGATGCAGTCATCAAAAGAGCCACATCTGGCTCGCGAGCCGTAGGTTCCCGACCCATGCTCTCGGTGTTCATCGTTGTTTATGTGTCCGAATCACCTGTTGATGTCGATGCCTCTGGCCTTGAAGAGAGAGGAGGAATGCTCGACACGGCTATCCCAAATGAGCAGCAATTAAGAGCAGTTTTTTTCGTGTCAATAATAACTGATTTTGTTTGCAAATTTTCACACAATCAAGATATTGCTACCAGAGCACACTTGCAAATAAGACTCATCCTGCTCTATTCATTTCTCACCCAATTTAAGCAATGTTGTTAACATTCATTGAAGGCTAACATAAGCACAGTGTGTGTGTGCGGTTTTAACAGGTGCAGTGTGCTACTTACCCCACCATGCATCAAGGGGAATAATGCTCTAATGTAATGATGTCGGTTTTCACGGCTCAATGCACGATGATTGCTTCGAAAAGCTGCTCTCTCGGGACAGCTGCGTCGATCGCTTCCTCCCTCCACCTCGCGACGCTTCGCCTCGCACGTTAGAGGCATCCTCAGGCACAGTGTGCGTGTTTCGTGTGTGTGACTCCTGTTTATATGTCAGTACTGTGTATATGTTGAGTACCCTCAGCAGAGTTGCTGCATTCCAGGATCAGTGGACGACTGTCGGGGTCCACTTTAAAAGATTCTATTGTTGACTAAAGCTCAGCCAAACCTGGAGGCCAGTCATTGAAGTCAGCAGCATAGATATAGAGCTCTGAAATGTGGACATCATAGGGGAATCACCAAGTGTTTGGGAACTTTTTCATGAGATGCAAACTGGCAGATTAGTCGCATGTGGAACAGGATTGGGTTAATGTGATTCCGGGGTGTGAGCAAGACAATGGAACCCTTTCAAGTGGACCCCGACAGTCGTCCATTAATCCTGGAATGCAGCAACTCTGTGGAGGGGACTCAACACATACACAGTACCTACATATAAATAGGAGTCACACACACGACACACGCACACTGCGCCTGAGGATGCCTCTAATGCGAAAGGCGAAACGTCGTGAGGTGGAGAGAGGAAGCGATCGACGCGGCCGTCTCGAGAGAGCAGCTTTTTGAAACAATCATCAGTGTGATACTCTGTGTATATCTTCTATGTCATCCTGCCCAGTGCCCCTCTGTTTTCTGCACTGATCCAGTGCTTCATGCTGTTAGCAGACTAACCCCAGTATCGTTTTTAATCATAATATATAATCATTATGTAGATAATATGAATAATGCTTCTGGTGATTGTGACGCATGTGTTTTTGTTGTTGCAGGTAATGCAAGTTATTTTGAACATTGACCCACTGGGTAAGTAGTGCCTTCTCTCAACATTTGTACAACTGTTAATTCGTTCGAGCTTCCGATGACTATTTACTCACGTTTGCTCACCACGCGATTCTGCCACGGAGTGCTATGGTGACCAACGCTGAACCTCCAATCCAGAGTTCGCCGGTTCGATCGGACCTCCAGGCGAGGCAGTTGTTCAGTGTACAGTTGTTCGGCGAGTCGTGTGCGGTGGGATAAAGTATGGGTACTCCCTTTTCCAAGACCACACGCAGAGATCACATACCCTCCAGCAATCGGCTCTCTAGACCTCCATCTAGTGGAAGCACTTTCGTCAGCCATGGCACAAGCAAGAAATGTATGCTCTGCACCGATACCTTTTTGGCCACAAACACTGCTGGAGAGAAACTGCAGGTGCACAGAAATCACGAGTTTATTTGCACGTAAGATCGATCTTGTTCGAATTTCGTACCCTTTATCTTTAAACGGACAAGAGAGTCGACTCCGTACAGTCGAAAAGCAAATGGATAAAACATAACATTTGAGGCATATTTATTTAAATGTGTGCATGTAAAATAACATTTTCATCACGGGCAGCAAGGTCGTGATTGCAAGTGGATGCATGAATCACTATAGACCCAGGGGTGTGTAGAGATAAACCAGAAATCATTTGTACATCTCTTTATGTTTCACGTGCACGCTTTGCTTCAATTTCAATTTCAAAGGGATGCAGCTTTACGATTCATGGCCTGTGAGAAAATAATGCTGGAGACCGGGGCCTTTGTTGATCCCCCGCTAGATAAAGGTTTCCCCACCACCTTATTGGCCCTGGGAGCGTTGTTTGACCATACGTCACCGCTTTTTTCAGTACGACTTCACGAAGAAGGCGGCATGCTCCAAAAGCGATTCGAATATTGCTTACGGCTGATGTTAATCGTGGCCGGGAGTCGAACCCGGACGGACGAGTTGGCAAGCGTAGTGCGCCAACTGATTCGCCACCACTACCACGAGAAGTGATCAGAGAACTCATCAAGGGAGGCAGCGACGTGGGGCTAAAGATAAATACGGGCAAAGCAGAAGTGTACAGCCGGTTTAGCCGATGAAAATGCGAAAGGTGGTGGTGGTGGCATCTGTAACGCTTTCGGCTTGATATAATCGCACGACTCCCTTGCAACAGGAAGAGTCCTTCTCTTTGGGCTGTCGCCTGGTTTTTTTTTTATAGTTTGTTCGTTCAGGGCGGCACGGTGGCCCAGTGGGTAGCGCTGTCGCCTCACAGCGGGATCGGTTCTTGGCTCAGGTGCCTTTCTGTGTGCAGTTTGCATGTTCTCTCCTGGTGTCCGCGTGGGTTTTCGCCGGGTGCTCCGGTTTCCTCCCACAGTCCAAAAAAACATGATGCTACATAGGTTAATTGGCTTGCAGACTAAATTGCCTGCAGTGCCCGGTGATGCACTGGCGTCCCATCGTGGGTATATCCCTGCCTTGCGCCCTGTGTCTGCCGGGATAGGCTCCGGCTCACCGGGGTTCTGTGCAGGACTAAGAGGTTGCTGACAATGAAACAATGAGGTAATATAACATATACGCGTCTTGTTGTTGTGCAGATTACATTTTCGCTTATGAATAATTCGAACTGACACCCGCAGTGCCAACTTACATACGAACAAGCTCTTGCTCCATTATGAATATTGTTATTTAGACCACGTACGCTAACAAATGCTGTAATTTAATTATCCCAGCAATTACATTATTGCGGACATTGATGTTACAAAGCGAACATTTGTTTAAGAGCGAGAGAGACAGAGAGGAAACATCAAGGCGTAGATACAATTAACGTGACAGACGTCTGCCAGGGCCCACGTGTGGCCAGGTGACCCGAGTCCGTTTGAACGGCACGGCGTAAACACGCGTCGCGGGGACAGAGTGGCCCCGCACTTCAAGTGACCTTGAGCGCGATTGTAGGAACACAAAGACAAAGATCTCCTGTGTAACCTTGATGGGCTGTAGGGTCAAGTGCCATTAGCGAGCATCTTTGAAGGTAGGCACGCTACAAGAGGTGGGTGGGTGGCCAGCAGTGCACCCAGCCACCTTTGTCTCCCAAGTAATGACGTTTACACATCATACCAGGTACTCATTCGAGACTTAGTTAACGTAGTGGAGGCCCAGGACCGGTTTAGAAAATCGTCACTGTTATTGGTTTGTAATCGGGATTCGTGCTGGGATCGCGGTGCTTGTTTTGCAGCGTGCCAACCGCAGAATCACAGCAGCACCTCTCCCGCCGGACTTCATGCCACACTAACCCGTAGTGGTTCAACCTGGCAACGCGTCGTGGAGATGCGCCTGGTTTAATTTCCACGGTAGAGCAAAGCCGCATTGTCAAATACAGAGCAATTCATTACAATGTTATCTCTTTTGGGATAGCCCCTTCAAGCATTCCTCCTCGCCACGTTTTACCTCCCACGTTGGAGGCATCATCGTGCCAATGACTCGTGGGAGGCCAATCGCCCTGAAGGAGAGAGGAGGAACGCTCGATGTGGCTTTCCTCAATGAGCAGCTCTCGCGAGCAGTTCTCACAAGTTGAGCTGCGAAAGCCTACATCAATACAGAACGTGTCTCTCGATACCTCCGTGAAATCACGCGTGCAAAAATGCGATATGATTCACGTGAAAAATATGCTAATGCTAGCCTTGAGCTAATGGAACAAATGAAGCAGAACATACACAAATCAGAATGCAAACGAAGCAACACATACGTGACAAACGGTACGAATGAGGATTGACCGTATGGCCAAGACAATATAAATGAGACGGACGGTGCAAGCGGTGCCTCACAAGCGAGGCAGCTCAAATAAAACCAAAAAGAAAGAAAAAAAATCCTCATTTGAAATCATGACCCGGAGTCACGAGAATTCATCCAATCGCAGTAGAGTGTGAATGATCATTTTCCTCTTGCGCAATAACCGCTTTTCTACCCACGCTGTTTGTCAGTGTTTTTATTTATTTATCGCAATCAATGGAACGGAATTGGGGGCTTAAAGTTGCAGTATCGCGAGCTCACACGTTGGCCCATCAGGATGTCTCCCTGATGAGAAATAGGATTGAACAACGCCGATGGTCAGAGCTCAGAACATTAAGTCCGACCTCTTGACCTTTCGAACCTTCCGGAGCTCACGGCGGGAGCCCCGCGTAATCGTAGACACGTCCGGTTTTTAATCCCTGCTCTCCGCATCGACCCTTCCCCCCTCCCGTCAGAGGGTTTTGTTTATTTTATTTTGAAAGAAAATTCGACTGTATTAAGAATCAATGCGTTGGCCTCGTTTATGTAATTATATGGTTCAAGTTTGCCGTAAGCCCATGCGCTACGTGCTAATTCGGTCTGACTAATGTCGGACTGGGACTGAGCGCCGGACGGTGGAATCGCACTGTCGGAGTGTTTGGTGCGGCATTACAATCTGTTCTGGTTCTCTCCAGGATTCTCCGTTTTGAGGAGTCAGCTGTGATGTCAAAAACCTAAACGTTTTCTTGGAAAATATGTTAATTAAACATCCAGGTTTTTCCCCAGTTTCACAGGATACTGTCCTCTCTTTTGGTCACGTAGTCTAATAACCCCACACACGATATGTCCCGGTTTTTTGTGCCTCCGAGGTGGCAAATCTAGGTTGACATCACCATCACCGCACTACGCAAGAGCCTCCGTTAGATGATAGGACGACCTTTAGTAGATGGAACGCAGTGGCACAGTGAGTAGCGCTACCGCCCTGCATCAATAATATCCTGGGTACTACTCTCGATTCGGGTGCCTTTCATTGTGGAGTCTGCTTGTTCTCTTTGTATCCGCATTGGTTTTCGCAGGATACTCCAGTTTCCTCCCACATTCCGAGGACACGCTGCTGCTACCTAGCTTTATTGTCCTGACAAATTTGCTTCTGTAACTTGCTTACCCCTCCCTGCTGGACAACTGGCTAAACTAGTTACATAGCTCAATGGCTCCAGCTTAACATAATATAACTGACCGAGACATAAAATAACCGCACAAGTGCTATGTTTAGTCTACTCTTCCACGCTGACCAAGACTCCTTACGAGAGGATGACGTTACCCACACTTTGCCCCACCACACACGACTCACCGATTGGGTGAACCCATTCTAACGTCGGGTGGACAGAGGCCGGTCAGAGGGATTTGAGACATTTTCACCGTTGTTCTAACGTCTACAACGGGAGATGGCATCGAACCAATAACTTCTGAGTTGTAAGTCCAGTGTGACAGCTGATGACCCACATGCAGGGTCGCTGGCAGGATCGGGATTTTCACGTTGGAAGTTCTTGTGATTATTGGGATGGAGCCTTGGACATCCATCTCCGCACTGCAGATCTGTAGATCCAACTTAAATCTTTTGTCATTGGGGCCATAGCAGTGCATAATAATAATAGTACGCAGAGAATTGTATGTCACCCACAGACGTCTCTATGACTCTTGCACTAAATTAAGACCTGAATAACTTATGACCCTTAAGCTTCCAGAACAACCATAGATTAGCATATGGCCCATACACTCAAATAAACTCATAAAATAGCAATTATTTTAGTTTACAGGGCTTACATTGCACCCATAGACTGATAAAGTCTTAAATTGGCTTACATAGCACCCATAAAGATAGCATATGACCCATAGACTGAAACATTACTTATAGATTAACATATGAACAATGAACTTACAAAGAACACATAGACTAACATAGGATATGTAGGTTAGCATAATAATATTTGCATTTCTAAATCACCTTTCACCCGAGGGTCGCAAAGCACTGCACAAAGCTGTGGAAAGAACAGAATGTCAACAACATCAGAATAGATCAATGAAGTAAAATAATAACTATAAGTCAATGAATGATATCAAATAACAAATAAAATTATTGATAAAACAGATAAAAGAATGAATTAGTGTTGCTGAGCAGGCAGAGGTTAACAGCATACATCCAAGCACACAGCAGTGAGCAACATCAACAGTCTTAGCCAGAGGGTTTCACGGACTTCAAGGACTTACAGAACAAGTGAGTTTTGAGACGGGATTTGAAGATGCCCAGGGACTCAGCTGACTGAATCTCCAATAGAATTTAGATTCAAAATCTGGGAGCAGAGCGCGAGAAGGCTCTGTCACCCATCGAGCGGAGGGGGTGCCATAGGGCACATGCAGCAAACCCATATTGGAGTATTGAAGTTATCACAGATGCATGTTGGAGCAGCACCAGTGCGAGGCTTGTAGATGAGAAGGAGGGTCTTACATTCAATCCTGTATTCAACCAGTAGCCAGTGGAGAGACACTAATACTGGGAATATGTGATGGTAGATGAGAGTGCGGGTGAGGACTCTATTAGCCACATTATGCACACTTTGAAGACGATTTGTAATGTAGGCAGGGATGCTAGGAAGTCGTCAGTTGCAATAATCGATTTGTGAAAAGATGAAAATTATTCTTTCAATCTATCATTCAAGCCTCTGCTTCCAATCCTCAGAAACTATTCTCTATCGTCTCCTCCATTCTCAACCAACCAGTTTAATTAGTGTGGAGGCATTTGCCAACTTCTTTACGAGCAAGATCACCAGCGTACAACAGCAGTTCCACAATTTCCCCCTATCTTCACAGGCTCCCCCATCCAGCACTTCAGCACCTTCTCGTACCAAACTGTCCATTACGTCCTTCACGCCGCCTTCTGACGCTTATCTCTTAGCACTGATTTGGCGTCACAAACCCACCTCTTGCATCCAACATCCAGTCTCCGCTCACTTATTCCAGGCATCGGTTGAAGCTATTCTTCCTTTCATTTCCTATGTTATTAAAACTTGTTTAATTACTGGTGTCTTCCTTTCCACTTTCAAACAATTCCCATTCTCAAGAAGCCTACCCTCAACCCATCCAAGGTCACTATCGCCCATTATCCCTACCTCCCTTTCTATCTTAAAACCCTGGAACATGTGGTCCACCATCAATTATCAACTCTTCTATCCCATAACTCTTTGCTCAGCCCATATCAGTCATGTTTTCGTCCAGGACACGAAACCGAAATTGCTCTTCTTTCTGTCATCAACGCTCTTCAGCTCGCTCGTGCCACCTCTCTCCCCTCGGTTCTGATTCTGCTTGATCCGTCTTCCGCCTTTGATAGTGCGAATCGCTCTATCCTCTTGGATTTTCAGAAGGACTTTGGTATGGATGAAACTGCACTAGCTTGGTTCTCTTCCTATCTCACGAATCGCACTCATCGGGTGTCCTGGCATGGCTCAGCATCTTCCCACTCTTTGCTTACTGATGTTCTGCTGATGTCCCGCAAAGTTTGGTCCTTGGCCCTCTGCTCTTCTCTGTCTACATCTGTTCTCTCGGCCCATTGATCACTTCCTTCGGCTTTACTTATCAGCTACACGCTTATGATGTCCAGCTCTCTCTTTCATTCCCTTCGTCTTCCACTGACGTGGCCCAGACCACCTACAATTGAACTTTTCAAAAACAGACATCCTATTTCTTCCGTCTTCTTCACCCTTTTCACCTAATCTTACCTTTTCCATCTGCACTGGTTTAACAACTACTTCTTCTGCCTCCATGTCTGCTCAGAGCCTAGGTGCCACCTCGAAATCTACTCTTTTGTATTCTCTCTACATCTCCAATCTATCTCGTACTTGCCGGTTTCACTCATTCAACCACTGCAAAATACATTCGTTTCTTATCATAGAATCAGCTCAACTCTCGGTCCAGGCTTAAGTTCTATCCCGCCTGGACTCCTGCAAATTCTCTCTCAGCTCGTCTGCCTTTATACGCTATCCATCCCCTTCAACTTATCAAAAAATTCGCCATTCACCCAGTATTGTTTTGCCTTGCTTTTCCCATTCGACCCCTCTGCTTTATTGTCTACACTGACTGCCGGTGGCTGCACGCAGAAAATTCTAAATCTTGGTTCTTACATGTCACTGTCTCTACCTATCTGCTCCCGCTTACCTCTGCACCACCATCTCCCGCTACGCCCCCCTCTCGCTGTCTCCGCTTAGAAACTTCCGGTCGTCTGGTCACACCACACTTCCGCTCTCCGGGTTCCAAGGCTCGCTGCTTTACTACACTGGCCCCATCATGGTGAAATGACATCTCAATAGGAATTACGACCACAGAGTCACTCACATCTTTCTGGAAACAGCTTTAGTCACTTATTTGCAATCATTATTTACAAGTCTGACATCTAAAACAACCACACCTTGACACTTAGAAGTGTTGGACTACCAGTATTATGTATCTATCCATCCATTATATATATATATTTATTTTAAGTGTGTGTGTGTATGTGATGTAAGTCACCCTGGATTAGGGTATCTGCTAAATAACAATCTAGTCAGATCATATTTTACATGTTGTTCTGCAACGACGTGTATAAAAAAAACCCAAAACATGTTATTGTTGCTGATTTTCCGTTTTTATGTCGTTGTTGTTGATGTGCCTTTCTCTCCACAGCTGTGTGCAGTGCTTTGTGACCCTCGTGTGAAAAGCATGGGAGGGTCACAGGATGTAGTGCAGTCTGGCTATATTTCTGAGATGGAAATAGGCCGCCTAAATCACCCCATTGATGTGTGTCTTGAAGGTCAGTGCAGCACCAAACTCTTACAGGGGTTCATCCATTAACAGGAGGCCCATTAGGTTACATATGACTCATAGGCTTCCATAGGATGCATTAGCTTGCATAAGATCCGTAGCGTTCCTTATGACCCATAGACTCGTGCAAGGCCTATCGAATAACACGGGAGCCGAATGTGGTCACTGCTCGCTGGCTGCATCATTGAGTTGACAGCTGCTGTCAGGAGTTGAGAAGTGGGAAGGGAGCTCACTTCGGACTTACACCTTGGCTTGACATTGGGGGCTGGCCGGCCGCCGCTGCATGGCGTCTGTGCGAATGCACGGGACCCTGGCTCGAGTGCCGTTACCGTTGAGAGACCGCCGCGTGATGTTAAAAATGCGCGCTCAATCTTATGCCCAGTGTATATCTATGTGTAGCTCTATGCAAGAACAAATATTTATTAAAGAGAAGAGGGTTTTTTTTACCATTTCTGGCAATAATGCAAGTGTTAAGATCTTAGAACACCCAATAGATACCATTCACAAAGTGTCAAGTTTGCAACAAAAACAAAACACATGCTCGTGGCACCAGATATAAACTGTGGGCCAATACGTTTCAAGGATAATGCGTACATTATAAAAGCATTTTGTTTGCATATTTAGGTTTCGGTGTTTTAAAACCTTAACACTTGTCTTATTGCTAGAATGGTAAAAACCTCTTCTCTTTATTACACGCTGTGTGTTTGGTGCATCACAGCAGGCTGGCGCAGAACGAATTTCCACTCTGGGTCGGATCGATTCCTGCCTCGGGTGCTTTTCTCTCAAGAGCTTGCATGTTCTCCCCTTGTTCTGCATGGGTTTCCTCCGGGTTCTCCGGTTTTCTCCCATAACAAAAAAAAACACTCGTTAACATTCCGATAACACAATATATAGGGTGCTGTGTCTCCCTTCCCTCCTATCGATCACTCGACTGTTCCATATAGTGCCTTTGGACCTCTGGGTGAAAAGTGCTGAAGAAATATAATCCATTATTATTAAATATAACAGTATTATTATATAGAAGAATAATACAATTGAAAACGTGTGCAAATGCCATGCCTATGAGTAGTGCTTGACAAGCGATTATACCTTGGCATCTTCTCAAATTCCAAGGTATTTACAAAGATAGTCATTGTCTGGTTTAACAATGGTTGCTTTCCAAAGCTGTTATTTCGGGATAGCCGTGTCGAGCGCTCCCCCTCTCTCCTTCGTGACGTTTCACCTCCAGAATTGGAGGCATCCCCAGGCGTTCAGTAACTATATCACAAATGTACGCCAGTGCAATCTCCGGTGTAGATAAATGTGAATGTTTTGCACGTAAAGCTATTTATTGTGTTACAAGCGATTACAGGCATCATGATGTTAAATGCCTGGAAATGCCACGTGTTGTAAGCTTTGGCTGTGAAGCGGCCAGCAGACGATAGTACAGCAGTGGATTCTTTTGTCTCTATATGTGCAGAGTATGATGTGCATTGTAGGCTTTTTTTCAGGTACTCCAGTTGTCTCCCATCTGCCACTCAAAGCTAAATGCTCAGTAATTGATTTGACCAAAATATCTCAATGTAGTAACGCCCTCGAGATAGAGGGTCTTGAGACTGAGGCTTTCCTAGATAAATGAAGACATTATTATAATTATTGATAAACTCTTGCTGCTGTTAATACTTGCTAATACCCGAGAGAGCAGATTTTCGAAGCAATCATAATACTTGCTTAGTCAATTCCGTGTCAAGTCTAAATATTGGTTATCACTCAAGTCACAAATAGCAGACAGCTCCTTGGACTAACAAAAATATTTGAAGTCTGCTGGAAAAATGGCTCAGAGTCAAGGATGGATCTCAAACATATGTTACCGATCACCAGTTCCAGGTCTTTGGGTGATAGACCACCGTGGGCCGGACAAACTCGCCTAAAATTGAGCTCTGGTTACCGCTCATCAGTCATCGGCTGCGTTTTCATTTAACCCTGTTATGGGACCCACGCAGAAGCCTTCATCCAGCAGTGGAGTGACAAGCTGTCTTCTCCCTGATGCCCTTCAGTCGACGTGGTCCAGCCGTACAATCGACATTATTCGCTGACTGATAACCACTGCCGTATTATACGGATTGCAAGACACAATTTATCTCCCCTGCATTTTCAAGAAAAAAACACGAGGGGCCGGTGGGAAGGTTGGGTGTTTACGTGTGTTCGACGAGAGTCGTATGACTGGGTTGGCATCGCGCGCACGTTTGGGACGAGCATTTATCACCAGAGAAACCTGTAATCCGGAGAACAGAGTGACCTCAATCTCCGTCGTCGGCAATGATGAAAATAATGGCGGCGCCGTTTGGTCCACGCTCGCCGTCTCCCCATTGCATCCGATTCCCACCGCGGCCTCGGTGCAGCCATCGCGAAGCGGGGGGAGGAGGGAGACGCCTCGGCCCGGCGTGGCGCGATCGATGGCGGTGAGTTAGCGCCGATCTGTGCCCTCTCGTCCTCGCTCCCCCCTAAGCGCCGCGCTCGAGCGCGCACGTTAAACGGACGTCTCCTCCGAGCGCGCGTCCACGCCTCGGGAAGCCTTAATCACGTGATCGTCCGTCATCGCCCGCCGGCCGCGGTGATCGATCGTGACGTCACCCGTCATCTTCGGCCATCCGTCGCGGCGCGCGATAGTGCCGCGCGCCGATGGAGAGAAGATCGCTGTCGTTGCCCCCCCCCCGGTTCAATGAGCAGGGGCAATGGATGACGAGGGTTTGACGTCGCTGTTGCCGTGCGAGGCTCCGTTCCTCTGACCGAAGTGCGATGCTTTTGCTCTTTTTTGTCTCTCTCGCAGACAGTTTTATCCCAAGCACTCCGTCGATGGTGCGTTGACGAGAGGCAATGCGTCGGTTTGGATTTGTCACAGAGTAGTGCCCGCCCTGCATGCTGGACAATGGCCTGCGAAGGCAGGGTGGCGCAATGGTGGCATCTGGGACACACAGAAAGAAAGTTCTGCCCGAGGGTGTTCGATTCTCGCCTCAGGCGCCTTTCTTTGTGGAGCTTATGTGTTCTCTCCCCCTGTTCTGCGTGGGTTTTCCTGCGGGTTCTCCGTTTTCCTCCCACAGCTAAAAAAAAACGCTCATTAATTAATTGGTCGTTAACATCATTCTGTATTGGACGAAGTGTCTGGCAAATATTGGTGTCGGCCGACTGCTTGGCTGCCTTCCCCCTCCCAAATACTCTGTGGTTTCCTCGCTATGCTAACGTATCTATGTCTGGTCCATGACCTGGCGTGGAATTTATGCGGCGCATTATAAATTGTATTAATAATATTATTATTATACTTGTTTACCGAGGAAAGCCTCATTGTGACGAATATCTAAAGCAATCTTTGGCCTTTCCTAGGTTTACTCAGCCTTAAATGAATACCATTGCAGCCTTATTAGGCGTTCAGCACCTATCCCAATCGTTAAAGCCTATGGGGAAGAACTCTATCCAGTTCATGCTCTGCTAGTAGTCTTTATGCAAACAGGTTCACACATTGTCACTGAGTTTCTTATCAGTAGGAGAATGTATTGTAAGCGGAGATAATACCTTGTCCTATTTATCGGTAAGATAATCTATTTTTAAAACTGACGTTATGTCATGCTTATCATTGGCACGAACTGCTGCTAATCACGTGCCAGAGATGAAGGCCTCCCCAGGAGACTGCTGTCGCTCGCGGTCACGTGATGCCATAGCTTCGCTCGCTCCTACACGTGACATCACCGCTCTTTCTTCCACAAGCTCATCCACATGCTCACACCCCCCATTGATCGTAACCGCATCGTGGTGGGGTGCGTGTTCCGTTGAACCCCAAATCTGTCTCACCTGGAGTCCAGCACTCCTGGCAGGGTCTGCCTTGGTGAACAAAGTGTTCCGGACGAGTAACGATCTGAAAACCCTCTGACTAAAGAAGGTTAGCGTTAGTAAGAGCATTTGGCCACAATATTCTGCTCCAAGGGCGGCACTGTGGCCCAGTGGGTAGCGCTGTCACCTCACAGCAAGAAGGTTCCGGGTTCGAATCTCAGCTCGGGTGCCTTTCTGTGTAGAGTTTGCATGTTCTCCCCATGTCTGCGTGGGTTTTCGCCGGGCACCCCGGTTTCCTCCCACAGTCCAAAAAACATGCTGCTGCATAGCTTAATTGGTTTGCAGACTAAATTGCCCGCAGTGCCCGGTGATGGACTGGCGTCCCATCGTGGATATATCCCTACCTTGCGCCCTGTGTCTGCCGGAATAGGCTCAGGCTGACCGCGACCCTGTACAGCACTAAGCGATTTCTGACAATGAGATGACATTCTGCTCCAATACCACGATCATGGGGGGCTTCCTGGCCAAACGGGGTCAACCTGGACACCAGCCGTTTAAACCTGAAATAACATTTACGCCCTTGCCACACAATCGCGGCACAAGACAGCTGGTGCAAACGCAAATGCCTATTTAAGGCTAGCGCAGCACATGAGACGTCTGTGTGGCGAGCATAATACACGGGCACCTTGTCTTCCCAGTGTGACATTCACGCATCAGGCCCAATATTATTTTAACGCCGACTTGAGTAACAAAGGCCCGAGACCTGATCCCATCGCTCTGCACTGATGTTCGCCATGGCCAGAAATCTGACCGAGCTTTTTAAGGTCATAGCGCAGTACAATAACCTATTTGTCACCACTCCAAAGATCCCCTCAACAGACTTTTAGGACAGGTGCTATTAGCGAGTGGCGCCTATGAAGGCCGTCACGACACACGAGGGGATGGGTGGCCAGCACCACGTGAACTGAGCCCCACTGTCGATCTCCACAGTGGTCGAACTCTTCTTGGGCACATTGCCTCCTTTAGCTGTCATTTTGACTCATCCATCGGTCATTGTCCCTTCCAGTGAAACGTTCTGCCCAAGCCACCCTTGGGTTTCTTTACGGTCAATGTGACCGTCGCTAATCTATGGTGTGTTCCCATAATTATGACCTCCTATTCCTATCGTGTAATGTTTCCGTTGTCATCAAGCTAAATGGCTATAATTTCTGGGGAAGGAAATCTACACAAACGATTTTAATTTGGTCAATTTGTATAATAACGATTTATTCATTAAACAAACAGGATAAATGATTCCATTTTTTTACGAATATAAATGAGCGCCGTGTTTATTATTTCACATTCCCTGTGGCCTGAATGCATTTGTTCAGAGAGAATAGAGAAAAAAATAGATCCATGTAAACATTTGTTTGGGTTTTTGAGAACCGTGCTATTTTTCATGTATAATATATATTTTATTTGTCCATTATATTTTTCAGGAAACCTTTTGAGGTGAATGCGATAAACATATTTGACAGTCATAACAAGTTGACACTCGCCGGACTGTTTTAATGGCTTAAGATATTTCTATGACACTAAAGAGATTCAATGTAGATTTTCATGTCTCTGTTTATGAGAAGTGCTTTCAAGCGCTGCTCTATTAGGATAGCCGTGTCGAGCAGGATCGGGGGGAGTGGATGTGCGCTCGACACCGCTGTCCCACAGGAGCGGCACTTTAGAGTAATTCTCGCGAATGAAGATCGTGCGCATAATCAGCGGTGAACAAACGTTCCGTAGTGTTTTAATTACGACAGGTGGGTCAGGGCACAAGATGTGAGACTGGAACCCACACACTACATTCCAGCAGCAGCTACGCAGTTCCATCCAACAACTGTGGAGCAATAGCTAAGCATACAAGTGGACAAATGCCCTTTAATAATGATGCTAAGTCACACAGAATTATAAAAAGAAACTGGCGTCGCTGTGAGTGGTGAGCAACAAAATTAATGAGTAGACACATATGCCCCCTTCTCTTATCTGTTTCTCCATATAAACAAAATATTTATGCTCACAGTCTTTGTTGGTGTGCTTAGTCGCCTTAGTGTCAATAGCATAGAGTTCAGCACGCGTTTATGAGTAGAGTCTAATACGAGAAAGAGGCATCATCGTGTGATTACTTACCCTGCCGTGACAGGCGCACGGATGCGCGCGCAAATATAGCCGCTCGTCAAACATCTGCATGCGCCAAATCCACTCGGCCCTCTGAGTCTGCGCGCGACGCTCGGAACGGTGGGACCGCAGTCGCGAGCGACTCAAGGCAACTCCTGCGGTTGTCACCTGCCGTTCGAGAGTCCACCCCCGCCGTCAAGCTCGCCCTTACATCTTCCCTTTGCCCCCCCCCCGCTCAGACCCCAGCAGAGCAGCCCGGCTCGTCTTAATTGGCTGCTTTGGCTGTATTGGATTATACGTCCAGTTCAATTACGCCCACGCACGGCCGGATCATTACGGCCCGCCTGGCACTGAGCGCATCCCCGTGTGGCCCGCGGGCTCCAGATACACCGCCCGCATAACTCGCACGGGTTTTAAACAATGCGCCGGTGTGAAACGAGCGCTGACCCCTCCGCGCACGAGATGTATATTTAAATGTAATTAACCTTTGGAGGCACGGTGGCGCAGTGGGAACCGTTGCAGGGTTCGATTGCCGACTCGGGCGCATGTCTGCGCGGCGTTTGTGACGTAATCCCCCCTACCACCGGTTCCGCGTGCGTCTCCTCCGAGATTCTCGAAGCACAACGGCGCGTATTCACGTAACTGGTGTTGGCCAAAACCGCGTCTCACTGCCGGACACCAAACCCGAAAATTCCGCCGGTCGGGACCGCGCGCAGCCGCGGCAGCGGCGTCGCACTCAGCTGCAAAATCGCAGCAGGGCCCTCCTGAAAAGCGGGCCTTGAGACTCGGCGAGGCGTCTCCTGAGTTTGACCGCACGTAACCCCCCCACCCCCACTACTGCCCCATAAATTCCATTTCGCGCGACGTGATTCACCCGGCCAATTATAACGGCTGCCATCGTTGCCCTCACCGACGCTGTGATTCTGTCGCTCACGGCCCCGCAAGGCCCCGCAAGTCCCCGCGGAGTGAGCAAGGTGTTGCCAGGTGTTCGTTCTCGACGTGCACGCACGCCTCTCTTCATACGCACGCGTTCTTGTGCCTTCTGCGCACGTTGTTTATCATTGCGGTGTTTCTGTGTATGCGAGCTCATGCACACCTGTGTTTACGTTCGTGTGGGTGCGCGCGTCTGCGTGGGTTTGTGTGTTTGCCACAAGTGCGGGCGAGCAAGTGAGTCTTGCGTCATTAGGGTCTCGTCCGTAGTAAACATGCCCAACGTTGCATTGCGTGTAGGTTTTCACAGCGCAATAATAATATTGATTGCATTTATCGAGCGCTTTTCACGCGAGGGCCACAAAGCGCTGCACAGAGCTGCGGAGAGAACGGCGCATCAACAACAACGACATTAGAGCGGAAAATAGGCAACAATAACGTTTTTGTTTTGTTTTTAAATATGCACATCGTTGCAGAACGTGTCAACGACAATTTTTAAATGCAAAATTATCAGTTACTACATAATTTGGAAAATGGTTTAATGTAACCGTTATCGTATAATAATAATAATTGTATCTCCAGAGCGCCCATCACCCTAGGGTCACAAAGTGCTGCACAGAACTGCGGAGAGAACGGCACATCAACAACGAGCAAATGAGCAATAACGTTTTTTTTTGGGAATTTTTTTTTACAAATCCGAGCTGCGGAGAACACAGCATGTCAACAACATCAGAACAGTTCAGGACATCAATCTATGAGAATTGCTCTTTTGAGATAGCCGTGTCGAGCATTCCTCCTCACTCCTTCGCGACGTTTTCGCCTCCCACCTCGGATCCAGATCCCACCTCCGCCGTGGGAGGCGAAGCGTCGCGAAGGAGAGAGGATAGACGTTCGATACGGCCGTCCCGGCTTAATGTTGGTCTCGCGGAATGCTTTACGGGGTCAGAAGTCGCGGCACTCCCGAGTTTCTTGTCCCCATTCTGTCACCTCCTAGCGACCGCAGTGATGACAATGTTGCGCGGGTCCCTGGTGGAAACAGCGAGCCCTGCGTGCGTCACGTGTTGGTCGCGGTGATGCGTGGGCGGCACGATCTCGGACCCCGCCGAGCAGGCCAGCACCGCGCCCCAGCGACGCAGCCGTACGTGACTGGAAAATCGCCATTAATTGTCGCCAAGTCCGGGTGTCGTTGACGGCCAAAGCGCCCATTGTCTAACAACAAATTAGCCGAGCAGATCAAATCCCCTCGTACGTAATCCTTCTTTGCCGCGCAAAGGATAAAAGGATATCTTTACGCGGCTAATCGGCCCGACGGCCCTCTGGGAGTGCTTCATTTCGACTGCGGCGATTCTGTGCGAGCGAACGCTGAACGGGTCTCGACGCACCTTCACAGCCACGGAGTCGGGTCCGCTAGGGTCACTCTTGGTGAGCCGCCAGGTGTTAGAGGCGAGAACCGCACTGTTTGACATAAGGTCCTAGCTCAACGCAATACGTGTGTATTGCATAATGTGCAGCGAGAAATTAAGTCACATTAGCGTCGACGTGAATGATTTCAATTGTCTGTGCAAATGGGACTAGTTGTGGCTTTGGTTAAGCCCTTTCTCTAATGAACGAGCAGTTGATGTTGGGCTTGTTGTGTGAAGACCGCTAGCATCTCACTTCGGAAATTACAGCAGAATCCAAGAGATGAATTGTCGATCGCTTTTATCAGCAACGGCGAGCGGTTTACAATTCTGCCTCGGAACCTCCCTTAGGTGAATCCAGTCTTCAATGAGTACTGGCAGGTGCAGTGTGCGAACGTAGTGCTAGGGAGACAAAAGTGGCTGTGCAGAGCATTGGCCACATTTCTCTATTGGAGGCTGCTCACACTCATCACTTGCTGCAGAGGTCTGCAAAGATACACAGGGAGGTGAGCGAAGAACCTTTGTTTTCCTGTGAGCAGTGAATTAGTGAAAAATCATTGAGTTAGCAGTCTCAGCTACGTGTTTAATATGTTGGCGAGACATTCCTCAAAACGTTATCCTGAAAAGCACACAGCTGAACGGTTATAAAATGACCGCGGCCGAAGGTGTTTGATGAACACCGGGGATGCGGTGAGCGTCGCTTTGTAACGATAAAACTCATTCATTCATTCATTATCAATACCCGCTTAATCATGTCGAGGGTCGCGAGGGGGCGGGCGATAAAACTCGCGCGATGAAATCTTCGCGCTACTGTGTACGTACATGCATGGCTGCGCGGAGTTTTATCCGACAGGCGGAGGTCTAGAGAGATGACACTTGTTCGATACGATCTCTGCACGTCCGCGTACGTGTGATTCTACGCTTGTCTTAGTGATCGTCCGCTCCGTAGCACCCTTTCGCCTCCTTCGTTGGAGGCATCCCGTATTGGTGTCCAAGCGATGCCCGCCGGCCCGCTTTCAATCAACAATATCAACCACAGTGACGTGACATCAACAATGGTATTTCGACACCGGCAGCGTCGCGAAGCGAGCATCGATCACTCAAACCGCCACGTTGACGACGTTGATTATCGATCGGAGGTATTCCAGCGCCGTCGCACCGCGCACGGAGCCCGCGCCCTTTGCCGAGGTCGCGCGTTGCCGCTGCAATAACCCGATTGGACGGCGTGGAGGGTTCAGGTGCCACACCGACGATGGACAGGAGATGACTGATTTGATTGACGGATGTGGCCGATCGATTTTTCTTTTTTTCTTGATGGGACCCCATGTGCAAAACCCCCTTCCCTTATCCGGGGAAGGTCATCCTCTGTGCAATTACCTTGCCCTGTGCGATAAGGAACGGTGCTGCACGCGTGTATAAGCGCACTCACGCGCGCGCCATGCCCATGCTTGTCTTCGCGTGCGGTGCCAGTGTGGACGGTTAATAATAGGGGTCGTCGAAACGACACAACCGTCAACGGGCGAACGCGGTTAAATGCTGTGGAGTTGCGTTGGCAGCGCTGCACAAACACAACTAACAAATGGATTAAAGCACGTGTACTCAGGGCAGTGAGAGCTCTCGGCTGAAATTGATGTCCGGGCACTTTAAACGTGACCATTTCTGTATAGATATATAGTTCATGTTTAGGGCAGTGCCATTAACGAGCGTGAGCGCTTCTCAAAAGATAGCCCTGCGGAATCTTACAAAACGTATGGTGTATAAATGTATCCTGTGTATAATGTCATGAATGAACTGTCTTGTCATGGGAATGTGGATTTTCCACCACCTGCTGTGGGCTTCCAAAGGAGATGATCAATACCCCAATCGTTTGTTTGAGTAGTGAGGGCGGCACGGTGGCCCAGTGGGTAGCGCTGTCGCCTCACAGCAAGAAGGTCCCGGGTTAGAATCTCGGCTCGGGTGCCTTTCTGTGTGGAGTTTGTATGTTCTCCCCGTGTCCGCGTGAGTTTTCGCCGGGCACTCCGGTTTCCTCCCACAGTCCAAAAAATATGCTGCTGCATAATATAATTGGCTTGCAGACTAAATTGCCCCCAGTGCCCAGTGATGGACTGGCGTCCCATCGTGGATATGTCCCTGCCTTGAGCCCTCTGTCTGCCGGGATAGGCTCCGGCTCACCACGACCCTGTACAGGACTAAGCGGTGTCTGACAATGAGATGAGACATTGGGCTTTCTATCTCGTGCTGTATGTAATTATATATATATATTTTGTTCTTCAGCGTTAGAGACTATATCATGTCAGATAAATGGATGTTTATTATAACAACATATGTACACTGAAAAAAAATTACCCATAGCTTAAACAGCTCGACCTGAGCTACTAAGCATTGATATTGCATTGTCCTGAGCTGATTGCCTTTTGGCAACATCTTGCTAACACTGACAATCAGGCTCAAAAGAAAGCCATGTCTGGTGTAGGACGATCAGTTGGAAAAGATAATGCATATATTATCACAGCTTCTTGTTTGCATATTTCGCCACAAGTATGTGTAGCTATTGCAAACTAGACACTTTGTGAAAGGTGTCTTTTTTGGTGTTTTAAGATCTTAACACCTGTATTATTGTCAGAAATGGTAGAAACTGTTTCTACTTGTTACATAAAATTCCCGGTCAGCTTGCAAGCTCTGGATGCGGGATTCCTATGAATCCCGCAACCAGCTGAATGTGGTGTAGCACAGGACCTGGTCACACGTCATTCAAAGTCGCCATTAGCCTTTGCTCGGAATCAAACTCAGGTCTCCCGGTTCGTTGCACAGTATGCCAGAGACTGAGCCACCCACCACTTAACCACATCTATAAGGAGGATAAGGATTTGCATATATAGGGCCTTTAATTACCACAACGGCATCTTGATCGCTCTATAAGGCAAATGGGAAATGAAAAACACCCCGGGACACGGAGAAAATTGGAGAGGGATAATAAAGAGTAACCAATTAAAAACGTTCGACAAGGTAAGCGTGGTAAATGCACACTCACGCAGGGTGCAGTCCGTGATTACGGTAATTCTTACAACGGGGAAATATGCATATAAAAAAGAAAAGAGGCTTTACCATATCTGGTTATAATACAAGGTCGTAAAACACCAAATAGACACCTTTCACAAAGTGTCCAGTTTGAAAAAAAAAACGTGTTTGTGCAAAACATGCAACAAAATTCTTTAATGAAACTGATTGGCCCACACCAGAGACGGCTTTCTTTAGAGTCCAGTCTCAGTGGTAGTCAGGTGTTGCCAAAAGGCAAGCAGCTCAGGACAGCGCAAATATCAATATATTAGCAGCTCAGGTCGGGCGGCACAGTGGCCCAGTGGGTAGCGCTGTCACCTCACAGCAAGAAGGTCCCGGGTTCGAATCTCGGCTCAGGTGCCTTTCTGTGTGGAGTTTGCATGCTCTCCCCGTGTCCGCGTGGGTTTTCGCCGGGCACTTCGGTTTCCTCCCACAGTCCATAAAACATGCTGCTGCATAGGTTAATTGGCTTGTAGACTAAATTGCCCCTAGTGCCCGGTGATGGACTGGCGTCCCATCGTGAGTATATCCCTGCCTTGCGTCCTGTGTCTGCCGGGATAGGCTCCGGCTCACCACGACCCTGTACAGGACTAAGCGGTTTCTGACAATGACATGAGATGAGTAGCTCAGGTCAAGCTGGTAAGTCTGTGGGTACTGTTTTGCAAGTACACAGATGGAAAATACAACAAGAGGCTTTACCACTTCTAGCAATCCTACAACTGTTGTTACATCGTTGTGCTGGCAAAAAGGTAATTTCACCTGTCTCACCGAGAGAGGGAGACCCGGCGACCTCTGCATCGCCAGGCAATGTGCCTCGACGTAGTTTGCGGCGCACAACCAATAGCAACTGCGCAGGATTCTCCGATATATTGCTGTGCGATAGCGACTGGAGGACTAATGCAAGAGGCCAACGGGAATCTATTGCTTAGCCCAACATTGACAGGCAATGCAATCTCCCCCCAGCTCCCCCCC